>LPNX011002726.1:603027-664345 GCA_001517045.1 Pseudotsuga menziesii | reverse complement strand
AAAGGTTGTAGGAAATTGAAACGTTGGGGAGCCCAAAGGTCACTTCGGGCAACCCAACCAATTTTGCTTTTTGTATAAAACTAGGGAAGATAGACAAGAAAGAGGATTTTTCCCAGTGAGACTGGAGGACTTATTGTAAGAAGAACTACTTCATTTTGCAATAAAGAGTTTTGGTTTACCTGTTGGAGAAAGAACTGTGAAGTGTTCCAAATGCTGTACCATGGACGGCAGAAAGATGAATTACTTTATTTTTCAGCTTATGTCTGTGAATCGTGAGATTGTTCTAACTTTATAACCTATGTCTGGTTGAATAATTTCTGATTTTATTTATGGAAAATTCACTCAGAGTAATGTATGTGTTTTTATATAACAATCGGCTATCTGGTTGTTAGAATATTTTCTTGCTCATGTGTTGTAAACGTAAATATCATTTATCTGTAATTTTGTTTATCATACATGAAAGTAGTACATTACTCACAAATAATCATTTTCTCGCTCCCCGGGGATAGATAGTAAGTAGTTTAGATATTTAGTCATCTTACTTCATAGTTGCATTTGTGGTTTAGATGTTGTGAATATAAGACCAGAGGTAAGAACCTGCGCAGCACATTGTGTAGTTCCTAGCATCTTTATCCCCCTGCATGGTTAAGATAGGCATACGCATTGCATACATTAAGTCAAAATACAAATTCCGGTGGACCGGGCCGCAACCAATAAACCCTTGTTGTTACTTTGACCTACGGTAGCCGGACCGTAAACCGGACGGATTCCCTATACCAAACAGTTAGCGGGCTAGTTGGAAACGCTGATTGGGGAGAATCCCTTACTGTTTCCGCCTGCGATTCTCCAGGCCTCAACACAAGTATGATTTATTTGTTTATAAATGATCATGTTTACTATAGCTTATAATTGGACGTTTCTTAGTCTACATATTTTCATAGAGATTAAGTTAGATTTGATTCCCTTTAGTTTCTTCACCTCATTTGAAAGTCACTTTAACACTTATCCTACTCCTGTTCCACTTATAGTAAACCCTTATCCTCAAAATAATCAAGGAGAATGGAATTAGTGTCCATCTTTTAGTTGCATGTATATTTTTTTAGAAAGCATAACCAGTTGTTGTAAATTCTTCTTTGTATAGCTAGTTTCTAAAAGTTGTTTATCAGTAAAATAGATCTTCTTATAAAGAATAGTTCATTGTCATAACATTGTCCATATATTTATCTTTTAGTAATTGTTTATAGAGTAGAGTAGTATAACTTGATACCACTCTTCCATAGTACTTTGTTTCCGTTATCTTAATAAGTTGGATTCTTAGGAGTTCAACTCAGTTTTTCATTTTGAAAGATATTTCGATATTTGTTTTGCTAAATTATTACCATGATACCTTAGGAACCCTTCTACCTCCGCATATATTTTGTAACAACTCTAATCCTACCAACCCCAGTCGATAATTAAATATTAGGTGAATTATTCAAGACAATATTTTACCCAACATTTTGGTGTCGTTGCAGGGGAGTTGTCGTGTAAGGTAGAATAGATATAGGGTAATGGTAGGGGAGTGGTAACATAAGAGGTAAGAACCTGCGCATCTATTATAACAGGAGCCCCCAAATCCAGTAGAAGTAGTAACATAGGTTTTCCTTTAGTTTTTATGAGGAAACCTAGAAATTATCAGGATAGATTCATTAATATAGTACAATTTTGTTAAAATGTTTATTAATTTTTTACGGGGAACATAAAACCCCAACCATCAACTCAACAGAAAGGCATTGAAAAAAAAGAAAAAAAAGACCTATAGGAAGTAGTTATGATGGAAACATAAAGAAATTCCTACGGGGGAAAT
This sequence comes from Pseudotsuga menziesii, assembly GCA_001517045.1. Taxonomy (NCBI): domain Eukaryota; kingdom Viridiplantae; phylum Streptophyta; class Pinopsida; order Pinales; family Pinaceae; genus Pseudotsuga; species Pseudotsuga menziesii. Next base: position 662,499 of record LPNX011002726.1, on the reverse strand, counting down.
CATAGAAAGAGAAGAGATCCTGGCAGGAGGTCCTGAGGGCCTCATTCCTAACAAAGTTCAAAAGGAGTAACCATTGGGAACCCTTAAACCTTTCACTAAGTCACAAAATTATATGATACAACTTTTATTTGGTAGAGGAATTAAACATTACTAATTTTTCTCGCCTAGGTGAAAGCTCTCTTTGGCAATTCAATAAACATAGTAACCCCACAAATTGAAACATCTGCAGTAGCATCTCCTATTCCTATAATACCCAATAAAAGAATGGGTGATCAAAGGAATATTCTCCTAGAAAAGAACATTGGGATGCTCCATTCTCATCTTGAAAGAAACCTTCTAGGTATACTCACTTTAGAAACCAAACTTACATGAAGAAGCAGGAAGAAGAACAAGCAACAAAGAGAAATTTCTGTCCAAAATGCGAAACTAAACATCTCCAACAGGAATGTCCATTAAACAAAACCTGTGCATGTCACATTTGTATGGTGCATCATGTTTTTACCCAAGGGATCAAGATAGATCCTACAAAGATAGAGGTAATCATTAGACTCCCCTCTCTAAAAACTCTTCCTCCTCCTGATCCTTAAAAATATTGTGGGTTATCATCACTTGTATATATGTCAATATGTGTATATTTATTTGAAAAAATAAGAGTCATTTCTAATCATTTCTTTGTAGGGGAATATTTTTCTATGTTTTCAAGAATAAAATAAATCATATAATGAATGGTTTTGAAATTTGGTTACAAATGGGTCTTTCTATTTCTTTGAGCAGCTCATGGGATATTACCTAAAAAAGAAAGTACTCTAAACAACACTCAAAACATATCTTAACTTTGAAGTTTTATAATTGTTGTATATCATTTTCAAACCACTTATTTTATGATTTTGTTATGCTTCAAACATGTACATTTCCGATTACTTGAACAAGTGCTCAAAAGACTTACTTTAATTATCATGTTTTTCAGAATTTTCACACCTATGGACTACTAGCTCATCCACAATTCTTATCAAAACTTGACTCTTAAGTATTTTTTAGGACACTCCAGGATAAGTTGAATTTCTGCTTGTGGGGAACATTATCCTTTATAAAGAAGATACACTGAGAGGCCCATGAATATCTTTAAGTTATTCTCTTTTGACATGATATATAGTTAAGGCCATTTTATGAAAAAAGAAATATAACTCATGTGTTTAGCAGGGCTTAGCATGCTCTAGTACCAATCGAATTTCATATACTCAGAATCTTTATACAAGGAAAATGCTCTGGGGTATTGAACAGGCTTGCTGGTACAAGGTCAATGCTAATTAACAACTTAAAAACAAGGAAATTCAATAAATGCAAGTATACCTGTCGGGGTATGGAACAGGCTCGCTGACAGCGGGGCTATGCTTGCATGGTACCAAGATAAACCCGCTAAGGTATTGAACAGGCCTGCTGGAAGCAAGGCAATATCAGGTAAAAGAGATCTAGTTAATGCACCACTATGCACATGGTTCAAAAGAAAAGTATGTTTGGGCCTATTGTTTATGATGTTATTAAATAATAACCGTAAGTTGGCCTTGGATCCGAAAATCTACATTCAATCAATATATAGGATATGATTATCCTACAAATGGGAGCCATAGCTGCAAATTCCCACAAATTCGAAGGTGAGCTCAAGAATTCTTAAGAGGGCAAGATATCCTTACAACGAGGCAGGGATGACTAGATTTCCCTATGGTACTTTCACTTATATCTTCATCACATGATAAATTATAAATTTACATATCTACATAATTGAGCACTGTTATTCTTGGATAAATGTATCTATCTAAATCTTTTTCATTTATTAGTCAGTATTTCTTTCTTTTACAAAATTACAATAGCATGATTGAACTTATGTTACTTTATTTTGAAATTACTCAGTTTTCTTGTATGGCTTGGGGACATGCCATATCTTTGGTTTGGGGGAGGATTAGACTATCTGCCTTTATTTTTTATAATTTATTTATAAAAGACTCATTGACAAATGTAAAATTTCTTGTAGGATAATGCAAATAGAGAAACTAGTCTTAAAATATTGGATGAATAAGGAAGAACGCTAAAGAGTTATATCATATGACTTCTTTGTGTCCTGGAAGCCTAGGGAGATCCACGATTAGCAACAGTCTGATCCAACAAAGCTCATTTTTACAGAAATATTTATGAAGGATCATATGAAGGGTCGAATGTCGGTATGAATAAAAAGTCAAATGATGATCTACATAAAAACTATGACCTTTTTGTATCTATGGTTAAGTGTTAGCTTAATTTTGTTTGGGAAAAAAGCTGAGCCATATCATTATAGTCACATTCACATGATATTATGAATAATATCGATTCATGATAGTATGAATTAGATCTAATACAATTTCATTTTACCTCCATATGGATATGATACGACCGTAGGGTACTTCCTAGTCATCATGACTCTGCCATCACCCTTATCTTATTTTCTGCTCGCACACATAAGCTATCAGATAAGTCGACCTTCTTGTTGAACTAAGGCTAATGTTATGAATTTGGTTATGCATCCATATTAAGTTACATGTTAAAACTGTCCAAAGTTCACTTTGGACATGATTGAACTAACTAAACTTTAAGAAACTCATTCAATTACGCATTTTTGATGGCATGCATTTCGAAGATTGCCATAATGGAATGATCGTCTAAGCATGCCAAGCTATTTGCATGATCATTTGGTGGGTTGAATGTGGCACGTTTTAAACCAACACTATGTGAACCTTCCCCCATTCCATCATTTTCCCTAACCGTTACCACTGTAGAGCATTTTAGCCACCTTTCTCTCATACTCCCTGCAAACCCTATATTCTTCCCTCTGCTTAAACCATGCCGAACCAATTTGAGTCGAAAAGTTACCAAGATTTATTCCAAATGATAGAGTTCAGAGAATGCTGGGAAGTATTTTTCTGTGTCGGTTGGAATCCGTTTCTCCATCTATTGCAAGGATACAATGAGAAAATCTCATAGCTTTTTGTGATGGGGTTCGATGGGAGAATGGCTAGGGTAAGACATCTTTCCTTCCAAGTCATGAAGTAATCAATTGCACGTGCCACCAAGCTTCCCCGAGAAGGAAAGAAATGGCACAAACACTGGTTTGTTCCACGAGCATCGCATAACTTTTCCCTCAAGCCCGAATTTCGACATGTGACAGGCATAAAAGGTTATCACCATAGTTGGATAATGCCTGAATACATCAATTCGCTGACAGTCATTATTCATTGGGTTACCTATGAAGGTAATTTTATTGTTTTCAAATCCTATCATCTTCGTTTATTGGCCTATTTTTGTCGATAATATATGTCTTAATTTTCCTTTCTTTTTCCTTCAAAGTCTAGAAAAAATGTCGAACCTGGTTCGTAAAAATACTCTTCACCCTAAAAGTAGCTTATACCACCACAACTTGATCAAAATTTTAATCCTGGACCAGCTCAAGGAGCGAAACCAACCTTGGGAGACTTTTATATTCAAGGTGCTTATCCCCCATCTTAATATCCGCAAACAATCCTATCATCTTCACTGTGGGGCTCTTCAACCCTCACCTGTAGAAGAGGAAAACCCCAACATTGTCTACCTTAATGAAGACACCTTAGAAGCTAGTCCATCTATACAATTTACGCCTACTAGTCCTGTGTCCACTGAATTTGTACCTTTCTCATGACCTCGCACCAAGAAACAGAAGGAGAAAAATGTTCAGCATATGCTCCATCCCAGTACCTAGACTGCAGTTCAGTCTAATGTGCAGATCGGTCATTCAGATGATGTGGCTGAATTAGATAAAACCGACCCAAATTCATCCATGTTAGCATTAGCCAGTATTTCTACCAAATTAATAAAAGATGTCGATCAAACGAACATTCCTGCGTCTACCCAAGATATTAGCCTTGAAAAACACATTCCTACTGTTGATTTGGATCCACCATCAAGGGAAATGAGTCCTCCACAAGATTCCAAACAGTCTGCAGAGCCATCTATGCCACCTCAGCCAACAATAGACCAGTTAACTTACGAGTTGGCTCAATCAACGAAGCAAAATGAAGGATATGTTAAGATGATTTTAGGTCTTTGAGAGGAGAACAAAGAGTTTTAGTTACAGGTTAATAACATGGAGGACCTCCACAGGATTGTTAGTTTGTCATAGAGGAATCAACAAGAAAGGCATTCCCTTTTTAAACCACATGCTAGGAAACTGAAGTTCAAACCATCAGCTTCATCAAAGTCGAAGGCAGCTGCTGACCCAGCTCTGCCTTCTTCCTAATGCTATCTTTCATTTTCACCAGTGGGACCTGGCATTCCTTCGATTTGGGGGAATGTTGGCCCTCATTTTGTCACCATTTTTGGCTAATAATTTACATATTGAACAGATGTTTTGTTACCTTTTGGTGTCTTTTCTACCATATAGTTCGCCATTCAACAACAAGTATGGTCATATTTTGAATTTATGCAAGTTATGTTTTATTTGCATTATTTCCTGATTTTCTTGTTTAAATTTGATAATATGTAATGATATCCTAATGTATGGAATTGTCATTATAGAATCATGGTCTTCAGTGAACCAATGAAAAAGTATTGCATCTATCCTAGATATGCACAGAACATATGCAACACATTGTCTAGCTCACCGTTCGAATCACCGAGACAACCGCGCATTGCTGTTAATTGATTATTGAGCGTTAAAATCATGAAACAACTTGTAAACTGTTGTTGAAGATGTGCCAGCGTGATAGCATGAACCCCCTTTTGGAAGAGCACGAGGGATGATTTTAAGGAACCATACTTATTTGAAAGTGTATAAATGTTGGCGAATCTCACCAATTCTTAAAACACCAACTATAAAATGTTTGGCGATATTTTTCAAAACATATTTTAATTTCCAAGGATTGTATATCGTTTATATAATAATTTGGTGATTTTTAGGGTGAAAAAATTTTACCCCATAGAAATTGGGCGAAACAGGGCTTCAAAAATTGCAAACTGGCGAATCTTTTTTTCAAGAAAACCCCCTAAAAATAGCCCATGGGCTAAATTTCGCCCCTGAAATTATCCTTGAAGAGTGCTCATATGATGCCTCTATGTGACACCTTGAAACCATTTATGATTAAGATGAGTTTGTATGCCACATCGCGCGCAAGAGAAGAACCAGATTTGAGAAGGAGGAAACATCATATGTTGGTTATCAGTTTAGTTACTTGTAATAATGACTGCTTTATCTTAAGAGCAGTCAACCACTGAAAGGGTCGACTTGCTCACCCTTTTGTAAAACGTTATATACAGATACTGTAATGTGAGATAGAGTTAGAGAGAAAGAGAGACATATAGTTTTTAATTGATACATGTAATCAATCAGTTCAAAAAAATCTGTAACACCTTTTTATTTACTTTAATGGAAGTATTGTGGACGTTGTGTATGATCTTGTCTTAATCAGTGTGAACCAGTTAACACTCTGATTGTTGGGAGGGCCCCCCATCAACCAGATCCTTTTCTTTCTGTGTATTTTCATTATTCCTTTTCTGCAAGTAGTATAATTTTATTTCTAATTTTTTTTTGTAACTTAGTCATTGAAATTGTTTATGTTATTTACTTCCTGTAGCTTAGAATTTGAGATTATGTTGCTAATGTAATTTCTTTCATAGGTTAAGCAACCGGTTGCACATAGTTTAGTTTTAAAATTCCTTTTTTCAAGTCTTTTCATTCTACTACTTGGTTTATGTTAGTAGAATAGATTGCTTTGAGTTAATTACAGTAAGTTCAATTCTGTTCTTTTCCATTCTATTATGAATTCAATTAAAATTATATTACAGTTTGTTTAATGAATAGATAATGATGCCTTTAATTCTGACTAGAATTTTAGTTATTTCATAAATTGAATTCAATTTCTACATACGTATCATTTCTGTCCTTTACAATTTTTTATCATATGCATGAGTCAGTTGTCCTCAACAAATCATTTAGATTCACTTTTTTCTTGAAGTTTTATTATTTTCTTCAGACAGACTGTCATTTAGACAGCATGTTCTACCTATCATATAGACCTTCGTTTTAGTCTACTATCTTGCCTTTCATTCAACCCTGTGCTTTTTTAATATGTTTAGAGATTGTCTCTTTAGTTTTTTTATTCTGTTTTGATAATAGTAGTTAGGAAATGATTGTATTTCCTCTTAAAAACCTTATATGAGACTATTTAGAATACTTGTTAAGCCTTATTCATATTTCTTCTTTCTTTTCACCTTATGCCTAAGAATTATGTCATGTGTTTTGATCTATTGTATTGATTTGTAATTAAATATTTGATTTGCTTTGTTCATTTGCATGTGAGGTTTAAGCTTAAATGCATTAATAGATTAAGTAACTTATACATTGTTCATAGCAATACGATTTGTTCTCTCCATCATATAGTTATTAAAGGAATCTATAGGATAGAATTTAAATCATCTTTATAATTTTTCTGCTTGTTCATAAATCATGTCTACCTTCTTGTAGTATTATTTTATCTTTTGCAAGTAGGAGTAATTTGTTTATAAATGATCATGTTTACTATAGCTTGTAATTGGACGTTTCTTAGTCTACATATTTTCGTAGATATTAAGTTAGATTTGATTCCCTTTAGTTTCTTCACCTTATTTGAAAGTCACTTTGACACTTCTCCTACCCCTGTTCCACTTACAATAAACCCTTATCCTTGTTCGGGTACACAGGATACTCCCAAAAGACCGAACACCTATAGAAACCACTTCACACAAATAGATCACAGATCAACACATCGATGTTTGTCACGTGGTTAAAACCCTCAAGAGGGAAACATTCCATGGCCCCATCCAAATAGCTACTTGGAGCAATTTATTATGCAAAAGAAGAAAGTTACAAATGAGCTTCTCATAATCAATCAGCTAGCCAAGGACCCTCCATGTTCTTTAAATAGAGATCATGGACCAATCGGGTGTTAAGCCATAGATCAATGGTAGGTATGATCTAAGAGAAGTTGAATCGTCGGATCACTTTGTGTCTAGAACATATCATGACCATTGGACTATATTATTTAAAAATGCATTCTAATGCATACTAAATAAACACACTTTACCTAACGGATATATTACACAAGTTGATCTTAGCTAACTCCTAATTGTCTAAATATCCTAACATCCCCCCCTTAAGAACAACTTGGAATAGGATTGAAGGATTTACAAAAGTGACACTATTAGGAGAAGGAAGGAGGCATTAGAGCCTATCCCCCCTTAATGACACATTCCTAAACTCCTAACATAGATCAAAGTTTAGAAAACTTCTCTTCTATAAGAGACGTGGTGAAGATGTTTGCAACTTGATCTTCTGTAGGGAAATAGAGCATTTCAAGAACACGATCATGAACAAGATTTCTAATGAATTGCATGTGTAGCTCAATGTGTTTTTTGTGTTGATGTAGAACTGGATCTTTGGCAAGCTTAATGGAACTTTGATTGTCGCACCAAATTGGAGTAGACTACTGCTGCTTGAATCCAAACTCTGAAAGGATCTGTCGAAGCCATAAAGCTTCTTGACTGGAATTAACTATGGCTCGATATTATGCTTCTGCTGAAGAAAGAGAAAGAACTTGTTGTTTTTTACAAGCCCAAGTGACAGGTCCAGATCTTAGACTGAAAACATAACCTGCAGTAGAATTTTGATCATCAAGATCGTCGGCCCAATCTGAATCAGTGAAACAAACCAACAAAGGTTTCCCCCCTTACTATAATGAATCCCAAACTGAATTTTACCTCGAATATATCAAAGTATTCTTTTTGCTGCTTTCCAGTGAATTTCATGAGGTGTTTGCATATAACGGGAAACACAGCCAATGGAAAAGGAAAGGTCGAGATGAGAATGAGTCAAGTATAAGAGACTACCAACAAGATGATGATACAATGTGGCATCTACTTCAGGTTGAGTACAAGTGGCAGAAAGTTTGACTCCAGACTGGAAGGGAGAAGGGGATGGTTTACAATATTCCATGTGAAAGCGACGAAGAAGGTCACATGCATACTTGGACTAGGAAAGAAAGATTCCTTCTTTGGTTTTCAAGACTTAGAGACCAAGAAAATAATGCAAATGTCCTAAGTCTGACATTTCAAAATTTTGCTTAAGACTAGATTTCACATGGATTAAAAGTTTAGGGTCACTACCAGTAAGGATAAGATCATCAACATAAAGAACAAGTATGATGAGATGGTTTCCTACTTTCTTGGTATAGACATTGGGGTCAAAATGGCATCTAGAAAAACAAGTCTCAAGGATAAAGCTATCCATTTTGGCATACCAAGATCTAGGAGCTTGCTTAAGGCCATATAAGGATTTCTTAAGGCGACAGACAAGGCTAGATTTATTCTGAACATATCCAGGAGGTTGTTCCATGTAAATTTCCTCCTATAAATCACCATGTAAGGAGGCAGACTTGACATCCATTTGATGGACTTCCCAGTTATGTAAGGCTGAAAGGGAAAGAACAAGGCGGATGGAGTTCATTTTTGCGATAGGAGCAAATGTTTCATTGTGGTCAATCCCTTCAACTTGGGAAAAACCTTTGGTAACTAACCTTGCCTTAAGTCTTTCAACACTTCCATCTGATGCATACTTAGTTCTGTAGACCCATTTACATCTGATAAGTTTTCTTTCTTTTGGAAGAGGAACAAGATCCCAATTATCGTTCTCCATTAAGGAACGATATTCTTCATCCATAGCTGCATCCCAATATGGATTTCTTGAATCTTCTACAAAGGTTTCTGGATGACGATTCTCGGAGACTTGAGCCAAAACAGAAGAGGCGCATTGAAAGTGAGAATGTGTTTGATGTTGATCTCTAGGATCACCGATAAGATCACCAGCTGCTTCACATGTTGAATGGACCCATCAAGGAAGCATTGGTGTTCATGCAACTGGAAGAACGTGAGCAGCAAGGATAATTTTAGGGGTGAAATTTCTCCCATGGGCTATTTTTGGGGGGTTTTCTCCAAAAAAAGATTCGCCATTTTTCAATTTTTGATGCCCTATTTTTCCCAATTTTGATGGGGTCAACTTTTTTCACCCTAAAAATTGCTAATTTATTATATAAACGGTATAAAGCCCTTGTAAATTAAAATATTTTTTGAAATTTATCACCGCACATTTTATAGTTGGTGTTTTAAGAATTGGTAAGATTCGCCAACATTTATACACTTTTAAATAAGTATGCTTACTTAAAATCATCCCTGATGAGCAACAGGAGGTGGATTTTCTTCCTCACTGTCATCATCAGAAACTGGAGTTGGAAACCTATCAAGGAAGTTGGAAGTAGAAGAAGGCACAATCGTCGAATCAAGCTCACAGGCCAAGGATGGCACACCCGCCAAGTTAGACTCGCTGGCCAAGATATTTTCATCGATATTAACATCTATTCTAATGATTATATCATGAGAATGTGGATAAAGAAGTCTATAACCCTTTTACATCTTAAAAATATCCAACAAATATGCACTTTTCCCTTTTAGGATGCAATGCTTTCTGTTTTTCATCTGGAATGTGAGCCCATGCTTCGCTACCAAACACACGGAAGTGACTTACATCTGGTTTAATTTTAATCCATGATTCTTTCAGTGTTATACCTTGTAAAACTTTAGTGGGTGTGCTATTAACTATGTAATTTGCACAATTTATGGTCTCATCCCAATATTGAATACTTAGTCCCTTAGATTGGATCATACAATCAGCCATTTCTTTTAAAGTGCGATTCTTCTGTTCAGCTACACCATTTTGTTGTGGTGTATATGGAACAATGTGTTGTTGTTGGATTCCTTGTTCAGTGCACAAAGTAGTGAAATTTTTGTTAACATATTCTCTCCCATTGTCAGATCTTAACTTAATAATTTGATGACTAGATTGTTTTTCAACAAGGGCCTTGTAGGCCAAGAACATGTTAAATAATTTGCTCTTAAGTTTTAGGAAGTAAACCCTAGTGTATCTGGAGTAGTCATCAATGAAAGTTAAGAAATATTTGAAACCATAAAAGGAAGCAGATGGAAGAGGACCACACAAGTCACTATGCACAAGCTCCAAGGGAACCGAGGCGTGCCAAGAGGCACGTTTGTCAAAACTATCCCGATGATGTTTTTGAGTAGACAACCAGAACAAACACCATCCTTGCAAGATACCATCGGAAGACCAATCACCATATTGTCTTTACATAGTTGTTGCAATGAGCGATAATTTAAGTGACCAAATTGCTCATGCCAAAGTTTGTTCAAGTTATCACTATGAGCAACAAAAACTGAAGGAAAAGGTGATGACCCAAAGTTGTTAAATTTGTACAACCTGGTAATATCATCAACAGTTCTAATATCAAGGACATTTTGAGGATCTTTAAAATCCTTGATTACAACTTGGTGAGGTGTAAACGTCACAGTTTTACCTTCACCCGAATGAGTAATTTGATAGACTCATAAAAAATTGCAGGAAATTCTTGGAACACATAATACATCACTAAAATGACCATTTTCTACTAGAACTGTTCCAAATCCTAAAACACTTAGATATCTATCATCACTAACAAATATTTGCTTGGTGTTACAATCATGCATAGTAGAAAAGATGGCTTGATCCTTAGCCATATGATAAGATGCTCCAGAATCAATGAGCCATTCATTTGAAGTAGAAGAAGAAGATCTAGTATAAGAGTAACCAGAAGCACAAAGTGCATGTCCATGAGAGGTAGATTCTAAAGACGAATCTAGGCTGATGTGGTTCTTCTTCATTGCTGCTTCCAAGGCTACCATCTTCTTGAAACACTTAGATTCATCATGATTATCTTTCCCACAAAAATTGCAATGACGGTCAGTCTTCTTTCCTTTTGGCTTGGATCCTTTGTCATTTTTTAAAGAAGGAGCTGACTGAGAGGGTTTGGCACCCTTGTTTGGCTTATTATTGTGAAAAATATGTTTCTTGGGAGGCTTGGACTTTTCTTTCTGTTGGGACAATAAATATTTCCCAGGTATATCTGCATTGTTAATTATTCCAAGATGAGTGAGCTTATCTTTCTCTCTAATTAAGGAATCACAAAAGGATTCAAGACTAGGCTCTTAATAGCAAGTTGCAGTCAAGGATTCTTTCATGGAGTAAAATGTAAATACAAAAATAGAATATGCAGGTCCAATTTTGGAAAGAATATGATAAATACATTGTTTGTATTCTTTCTTAATCTTGTATTCTTCACATAAGAGTCTAAGAGTTTTATACTTAGATAAATAATATAAAATGCATGAAAAATCACTTGGATTCAAAGAAATCAACTCATTCTCAAGTTGATGACCTCAGATTTCATTGTGTTTGCCAAACAAAGATTCCAACTTTTCCCAAGATTTATCAGGTTCATCAATTCCAGATATGTGGAATCGCAAATTAGTAGAGATTGACATCACAATCAATCCACGAGCTTCATCACATCTATTTGCCAATTTTATTTTCTTATCATTATCAGTGGGTTCTGTTTCTTTCCCTGAGGTAATTCTGAAAAGTCCCATACTTCGTAGAACATCATCCATATGAGATTTCCATGAGAAATAGTTAGAACTGGTATGTATACTATCACAAGGGGAATCCATACTGTAAAATAATGACTAAAAGAATAGAAACTAACTGTCTGGATGCAAAGAGCTTGAAAAAATAGGCTGTTTAAAAAAACGGCATTGAAAACTGATTTTGGATGATGAAGTTATGCTCGATCAAAGAAAATGTTGAAGATGTCCCCAATAGTGATGTGGCAGATATTAACTTGACCAACTAAAAAAAAACCCCTTCTTACCAAGATGAACCTTTGACAATCACTTACAAGAAAGTTACTTTTAAGTGAATCGGTAACTTGAAAATAGAGATTGCATGCACTAAAAAGTAACTTAATAAGACTTGAAATCAATACCTATTAAGGAATAAAGCAACTTTGAACCAAGTGAGCTAAGTTTAAAAGGTATGTAAAAAGAAGGGAAAGAGGAAGGGGGATTTTGTTTTTGTTTTTTTACTCTTCTCTCTCAGTCTCCGTGTTTGCCTTTTTTTTCCTGCAAATCACAAAAAAAAACCGAAAAACAAAAACAAAAAAAACTTTTCCACACTATGGGGTTAGATCTTGGTTAGCTTTCCCAGAAATTCTACATTTTCAAGTTTTCTTGTTGTTTCTAATTCGCCACGATCGCAAAAGGTGCACGACAAAGAGCATACGTAGCCGAGAAGACAAAAAAACTTTCCCTTTCTGTTTCTAATTTGCCACGACCACGCAAGGTGCATGGAAAAGAGTATACGTAGCCAGGGAATGCAATAGTCCAAGACTAAAGCAAATAAATATCGGATAATAAAACTGATAAAATATGAGAGATTATAAAAAAAATACGTCACTGTAACATTATACCTCCAGATTTGCCGAAATGGGTGTTTCTGGATCAAACAGAAATAGTTTTTGATGAAACGAAAATTATTTCCCAATGGAAACGGTGCTCTGTACACAATGAAATAGCTCCCACAGGCCACAAATGTACAGAAACTCTACAACCAGAAACCCTTTCAAAATTTTGTCAACACTGGTTCCAAATCTTGATCACAAACCGAAGCGGCTCTTCATAAACGCTCTAATACCATTTTCGGGTACACAGGGTACTCCCAAAAGACCAAACACCTAGAGAAACCACTTCACACAAATAGATCATAGATCAACACACTAATGTTTGTCACGTGGTTAAAACCCTCGAGAGGGAAACAATCCATGGCCCCAGCCAAATAGCTACTTGGAGCAATTTATTATGCAAAAGAAGAAAGTTACAAATGAGCTTCTCATAATTGATCAACTAGCCAAGGACCCTCCATGCTCTTTAAATAGAGATCATGGACCAGTCGAGTGTTAAGCCATGGATCAATGGTAGGTATGATCTAAGAGAAGTTGAACCATCGAATCACTTTATGTCTAGAACATATCGTGACCGTCGGATTAGAATATTTATAAATGCATACTAATGCATACTAAAGAAAAACACTTTACCTAACGGATATATTACACAAGTTGATCTTAACTAACTCCTAAGTGTCTAAATATCCTAACAAACCTCAAAATAATTAAGGAGAATGGAATTAGTGTCCATCTATTAGTTGCATGTATAGTTTTTTAGAAAGCATAACCAGTTGCTGTAAATTCTTATTTGTACAGCCAGTTTCTAAAAGTTGTTTATCAATACAATAGATATTCTTATAAAGAATAGTTCATTGTCATAATGTTGTCCATATCTTTATCTTTTAGTAATTGTTTATAGCGCAGAGTAGTATAACTTGATACCACTCTGCCCTAGTACTCTTTTTCCGTTATCTTAATAAGTTGGATTCTTAGGAGTTCAACTCAATTTTTCATTTTGAAAGATCTTTCGATCTTTTGTTTGCTAAAGTATTACCACAATACCAGAGGAACCCTTATACCTTCGCATATATTTTGGAACAACTCTAAGCCTACCAACCCCGACCGATAACTAAATATTAGGTGAATTATTCAAGACAATATTTTACCCAACAGAAGGCTTTAAAACCTTAAGAAGAAGGGATTATGATTTCAGTCCATTTAGTTATAAGAAATGCATTGCCTTGAAGAGTCAATCTATTTAAATAAATATGTTCAAATTGAGAGTATTGAAAGTACATAATCAAGTAAAAAAAATATGATTGATATGCGAAATATTTGAAAGAGATAAACCACAAAAATGTTCATGGATAACATTTGACACAAGTGAAGTGAAATCAAACCCTATCACTTAGTCTTTCACTAGAATAAATATTTGGCCAATCAAGATAATAATAAATTCATCCACAATTAAGTCGTCATCATAACCCAATACCAAATAAATCATGATAACCAGGCATTGAAAATATTCTAGAAAAATAGACCTCTGTAGGGGAAACTTAAGCTCTTGGTTTTCCACTAATTTAGGGCTCCATTGAAGTATCAGCCGACTTTGACCTTTAGGAGATAAAATATTGAACCATTATATCAAATATTATTTTGATTTTAAAGTTAAGGATCATGAAGGTTTAACATTTTAGTAATGGAAATGAAGGATAGAAAAAAAAGTTCTCATGTTTCGTTAGAGAAAAAAATAGACTGATTGAACGGGTTGTAGCATTCTGAACACTTAAAATCAAAATATGGTAGTGAAAACGTCTAAGGGAGGATGCATTGGGTTAAACCACATTCCCAATAATCCTTCAAACTATCAAAACCCTCTACAAGCTGGTCAAAGGGAATTCACAGAGGGTACAAAGCGGGAAAAGCAACTTTGGGGTTGAAAACATCTTTAAAAAGGTCTATGAATATTTGAGGATCTACTATTATATTACCTAGCTTATTTGAATGTTCCAAACTCTTTCTAGGTGGAATTTTACTGGTTAATTTAATTATTGAAACTCATACTTGCAGCCTTCAATATTTACTTTATGCTTAAATACAAGTGTGTCTGAGGTAATTTACTACTAGTTATATTCTCTTGGTGTGGACAGAGTTTCGATATTTAGAAAAAATGAATGAGAAACATGCTAGGTAGGTAGGGGAAAAATATTTCAAATTTGAAATTAATTTTTTACCAAACCTTCCAATGTGTTCTTTTCTTATTTGGATCAAACTGTGAGAATTAATGACCAACGAGACCATTTACTTGTCCTTTAATGTGACATACCCTTTTTACTAGTGGGTTTCATGAATGGTTTAGGAGGTTGAAAAAAAATTCCTCAACCCTTTCTTATAGCATGAATCCTTTGACTTACAACAAGAGTGTAACACCCCGGTTTTGACCCCATGGTATTGAATTGCACATGATGTAAATAATTTTATTTTGTTCATGGTGTGGAGATCAAGGAAAAGGTGCTACCATGGATTTTGTGTCTTATGTATCGGCGATTAAAATTGATGCCGATGGTTAATGTGCTAGCGAGGCACAATATGTTTTGAGACATCATGTAAAATGCAAATTAATAAAAATACCACAGCTAGCTATGCGTCTCAATGTTAAAGAGATGGGGCCATGATTTCACATGGAATAGGGAGGGAAAAACTTCAAACCCTTGAGCCAATAGGGTAAAGTCAAATGTCTAAGTGAGAACCCATAAAGCTATCAACTACCCATCTTGTATTTTTGCGCCTAGTCATCTAGAAATTGGTTGGGGAAAGTTAATGCATGGGGATTGGAAGAGTATGGGAGTCAATTTCGAATTTGGGAAGCCACCATTTTTGGAAAACATGTTTTTGACTTCTTGGGCAAGTAAATGCTTGGAAATGCATGCCCAAGCCATTATTCACCCATACGTTTTTCTCTATCATGCATTTGGATCTCCTGGGTTCTTCCCTTCACATTTTTGTGGTTGTTTCCTCATTCCACAGCTAGGAAAATCCATTTTTGGTATTATTTAGTAAATGGGTAGAGGATATTCACGTTCTAGGGGTTTTTAGAGGTCGTGTTTGCCTCCCTCACGCAACTGGAGTTTGTTGTTCTCTCCCCTTCACGTTTGATGGGAATGTATTTTCTCCCGTAATGCCCAAGAATGCTTGCTAAAATTGTTTTTGGTTCCCAGGGTGTTTTTATCCCTTTACCAATCCATTTTTTGGTTGCAAACCCGTTTTTGGTTATGCTCAATGGCTAGGAAGATAGATATACAAATTGGGGGTTTGTAGAGTTTTTTTTCCTCTATGAAGCCATTAAATGTTTTCGGAAACGATATGCTCACCTGGGTCATTTTTCCCCAATTACCATTTTTCGATTTTTCTTCCCAGGACGTTTTTGGTCCATACCCAGAACTTATATTTGGCTGCGAAGTTCATCTTGGTGTTGGCTTGGATGAGTAAGTCCAAGGAACCCATATGTTAGATCATTGACTATTTTTGGGGTGGTTGTTGGCTTGGCTAAGTAAGTTCAAGGAACCTGTTTGTTATTGGCTTGTTTCCTTAGCAGTCTATGAAACCCAACGGTGTGTTGGCTTGACTATGGATGTATGTCTTATTGTGTGTAAGTCTGTTGTTCCCTTATTCCTTGTGGGATTCATGCCCATCTCGGGGGTGGCAATGGTGCTGAGAGATTGATGAGAACATTGGCCTATGGTTGCGTGCAATGTTGCAGCGACATAGCTGGTTGCGGGACAACTCTTTTTCACGATAAGTATTCATGTGTGGTTAATCTTTGCAATGTATTTAATTGATAATCTATCATGAACATGTTGAATGGTTGAACATGACGAATGATGCTTGTTTTATGAATTAAGAACATGATGAATGCTTGGAATAGAATGTATTTCTTCTGCTTTATATTGCATGCATTATGCTTCTGTGTATGTTTTATTTTCAATGCAATTTTTTTTTTATGTCTATGGGGCTCGTTTCCTTGCTTGAATGATCACAGCAGTGTCATAGCAGCATCCACTCGTATGGGAGGGGACGTGACAAAGAGTGACCATCATATTTATTTTGGAGGATGTGTGCATTCTTAAAACATGCCTAGGAAACGATCCAAAATGAAACACATGCCGTTGATCAAATTTTGAAGCGATGATAAAATCCAATCACTACAAGTTACCAAACCTTACAATTTGAAATTAAAATTTTTATCGAACTTTTCAAAATTCCTTTTTCTTATTTGGACCAAACTACGTGAATTAAAAATCGACGATACCCTTTACACATCCTTTAATGCAACAACCCTTTTTTACCAACAAGTTTCATAAGTGGTTTAGGAAGATAAAATACTTTTCGCAACCTTTTCCTTTAGCTCCAAATTGTTTTATTTTTGACAAGTGTCACCATCATGTTCATTTCATAGGATGTATGCATTGTTAAAACACACTCTTGAAAGGCTCTAAAATTCAAGGCATGTTGTTAATCAAATTTTGAAGTGAGGATCAGATACAAACACTACAACTTACCAAGAAATTTGTAAAATAAGTTTATGAGATGATAATAAAAATATAAAACCCCATTTTCTAAGGACATAAACCACAACATGTTATAATAGGGTAAGCGTAGAGAGATAGGGGTGGGGTTAGGTGGATGAGTAGGGGAGACTAATCCTAGAGAGAGAAATAATAATTACAATAAAATGTTACATTAAGAATATTAAAATATTATTGTGGTCATAATATGTTGAAACACAACAAACTTTAAAGTGTTGTTGGTGCAACATTCTTATTATGTTCACACCTCCAAACTATGACTCATGATTGTTCATCCTATCACTAATTTTGATGACATTTTATATAGTCACCTACTAATGGTCATATTGATGCCACTTTCATTTTAATTCAGTGCAATTTACCAACAATTTTTGGACTTTAGAACAACTATGCAATATGGTCTTAATCTCATGTCTTGCTATTGCATCATGCCAATTAGAAACTTCGAACAATTATTCACACATTATTAATTTCAAAGATTAAGCACACCATACATAATCCTGGAGGTTACTATAGGGAAAGGGGAAGACCGGGGGTCAGGGTAGGGTTAGGGTTGTGTTGTAATCTGTGGTATTACATTAAGTTACCAATAGCGTTAAGCATACAAGAGATCATAGATAAGACATTCATATATAATCAGACATGAATAATTATGAGTAATGGAGACAAAAACACCAAGTCTTCTATTATAGATAACCAAGAGTACAAAAGGGTTATTGCTTCATTCTATCTCACCAACCTTATGTATACAAATCACATTTTGTTATTTCGTTACATGCTGTTAACTGCCCGATCGGTTAGTTGACCAACTTGACCAACTGCTTGACTAGATGGTTGGGAGTACCTAGTCAGCTAACTGACTAGGCTCCTACAACATCTCCCCCACCCCAAAAATATTTTTCGTCCTATAGAGAATACGGAGATTCCTTGCATCAAAATTTATGAACTTAAAGGAAACTAATACTTTTATTGCGACATGGATACATCTCCTAGAGGGGTGCAATTGGCACATGATTCAATGATGGATGGGGAAGATAGGGTGAGGAAATATTGGAATTCATCCCATTTAACAATGGTGGTCTTTTTATTTGTAGTTAGCCTTGTCGGTTATGACAGTTAGATGATCTTGATCGACATTAGTTCATTCATAATTTTGGTCATGTTGGGGCTTCATGTTTGTAGTTGAATTTCTATGGAACGCATGAGTTGATAAATTCATTGTGTGATTCAATTGATTCTTGTTGTGATTTCTTTCCTTGTTGGAGCCAATGGTATTCATTTTGACAAAGTTGTTCTTGTCACTGATGTTCCATATGTATTTGTTCTTCAAGTGCTTAGGAGGTATCTAGGTTAGCCAACTTATTTTGAACATATAACTTTGATAAAGTGTTATGATGGTTCTAGATTTCCACATAAACTTTTCCATAGTATGAATACCAATTGTTTAAGACAAGTGATGCTCTGGATGCATGTCATTCATATTATTTCAATTTGATATCATATTCCATAAAAGTTTTAAAGTAATCTACAATTAAGAAGCTTGTTTCTTCCTGCTATTCCTTGGTGAGATGTTCATGAGTGCTATCACATTTTTCCAGTACAAAATCAAATAGAGCTTTGATTTTTTCAAGGGGAATGTCAAGTAAAGGCTATGGAAACTATCCAAATATTTGTTGTACTTGCTATGTGCAATTGGTCAATAGGTCCTCTTCTTCTTCTTTGATTATTTTTAGTGACTTAGAATGTTCTTCCCATATCTTTCTTTTCTCTTTGGTGGATACTTTTATTATTTTGTCAAGATCATCTTGTAGGACTATCTCAGGTGAAAGTATAGGTGCAACTTCTTGCTACCGTAGTACTGTATTGACTACAAAAGTGATAAAAATGGTATTTTTTTTCTTTTTTATTTTCTTAGATGATTTCTTTGAAATCTTAGTCAAAATTGGTCCTTCTTGATCCTTGGAGGCAACTAGTGTCAATGTAGGTGGGTCAATAGATCACAAAGGGTTTGATGAAGGTAGGGGAGCAACGGGGGAGGTAATGAAATTGAAATTGGGGGCAATGATAGTAAAGGCAATGATGTCGGTATAGGTACAAAGACCGATGGCATTAGTGGGGGTAAGGATGATGATGGAAGTGACAACATAGTGAAGGTAAGGATGACAACGAGGATGACGAAGGTGTGATCGAAATAGATATGCTGGGACTTATTGTTAATGGGGCCATTCTAATTGATAATGTAAGTGCTTGCTAAGGGGGGTTTGGTTGATTGCTTTCAAAATAAAGGGGTGGCAATTTTTGAAAAAAAATCATTGAGCTTGTCTATAAAAGAAGGTGACATGGGGGGTAAATTTGTCAACAATGATGAAGTAGTAAGAAACGCTGAATCAATTACAGGGATGAATGTAATGGGAGGTTTTTATGAACTCCAATAAATGGGAAAGATATATGTGTTGATGGAAATGGGATGGTTGAAACAAGAATAAAATCACAATGTGTCCAGGCTGACTACATTACCGAATGAATAGATGGTAATTTTACTTAACTTGGGTTCTTTTCTTTGTTTTGAACTTGTGTTGACTAGGGTGTAAAGAATAGCTAAACAGAGGTGCTAGAAAAGTTTTGGGAAAATGGTTGGTAACAAAGTGTAAGGAATTCACAAAATTTAGGTGATTTTGCAATTTTTTCGAAATCAAGGTTTACCTTTAATTGGGTTTGTTCTTCAATTCTGATGGGGAATGGGGGTGGGGCGTCATTTGAAACTTCAACCTCTTAAGATTATTTAGAATTTGTATCGATGTTGATTTTATTCTATAGAGGACTAGGACTGGTATTAGGAATAGATGGTATTGACAACTTATTCATCCAGAAGTCCTTTTCAATATGCATGTCCACCATCATTTTAAACATTAAATACTTAAAGAAAATTATCCGGTTTTGTTCTCTAAGTTCTTCAATGTTATCTTCTGTTGGCTCAAGCATGAGATTTCTTTCTCTAAAAATTTTCCTTGTTGTTTTTCCTTTCAACTCATTCTGATATGTGAATACCTTATGAGTGACTTTTAGAACTTCCTCTTGTATTCATGGATTGCTGAAGTCGGGTTCCTATCCTTCCTTAATAAGTGAAATGTCTTCCTCATATTCCTCAATCACCTCATATGCAGTCTCAAATTCTTTTTATTTCCCTTTTGTGTCAGTGAGAACGATGGAAGTGGATTTACTAGTTATTTTTTTATGCAAATTGCGGTAAGGTACAATGCTATATCTCTTTTATCTTCTTGGTTTGATTCTATCAAGGGTTCAATGACTCTCTAACACTAGCCTAGGGATATGGTCGAGATGGGGTAGACCGTGTTCGACTAGTGTGCAAGATCAACAAACATTTCAGATATATTTGGGTAGAAATCTAGCTCTTGCAGATCCCCACCTGCACCCTCCATGTACCATACTTTTGTGTAGTCAAGGCCAAGTTCAAGCTATGCCCCTTGCAATAAGCATTGTAAAACTAGCTATGGTTCCCTCCATCTAGTCCATTTAGTTTTGAATTCTTGAAACCAATTTTCTAGGTAGGATTTTACTTTGTTTACCTTGAATGAATTCCCTCATGTTTCAAATAAATAAAAAATGTTCATGAGTCGTTAATGTGTGCTATAGAACTATGTTTCATTGATAGGGTTGATTATGGCCATTGCTATCTAGATTACTATCTAAGAAAATATGATGGAATTTGGAGAGTCTTGGAAAATTTTTACAATTTTCTTTGATGAGTTGAGCTAAATGGTCAACGCAGTTGAAGATGCGTTGTTATCAACCCAAATGGAACTTCTCTATCCAAGTGTCGACATTCTTCATGTTGGTACACAAAAGGACAAATTAGGATTGAATTTTCCAAAACATTATAGATGGGAATGTCCTGGGATGCATTTACCCTCAAACCAGCTTACTATATATTTTTTCTAAGTCTTGAGGTGCATACGTGACTATTTGCATTGAAATTCATGTACCATATGTGAGTATTTGCATTGCAACTCGCCTACACCTACATACGCAGGTTTCCTTCAAGAAACTCGTGTGTCATATGTGGTTTGCCTATATTAATAGTCACGTACACCTTGTTTTGACTTTAAAAAATATAAAACACGATTAGATGAGATTAGTTGGGCCCTAATCCATAACTATCCCAACCTTCGAAACCACTCTATTTCAACCCAAAGTATAAATAGAGGCCTTGGGGTGGGGACTAATCAATCAATTTTGGAGAGCAAAGTTATGCTGGTGGTATATCTTCATAAATATTGGAGCAGTAGAACTCAGAGTCCTTTGGTTGCAGAGGAGTCCTTGTCTCAGAAGCTAGGTCGTACTCTTATCTCATTCACCGATTTTTAATAAAGAGAATTCTTCTTCCAATCTTGTGTTGAGTCTATTTCATGTATTTTTTTTAATGAATATATTTTATTATATGTTTGATATATTGTTCATCTAACCTCTGATATATATATATGCGTGAGATATTACTTGAAGGATTTGCTCTTTGCAGGTGAAAGAGGTGCATCCCTGGAAGCTTTAGAGAGAAGAGGAGTGGGAGAAGATCAAGCTTGGATCAACCGTCGGTAATCGGGTAAGTCAATACTTTCTTCCTATGCTCTTTCCATTATCTGGTAAAGTTGATTGTCTGCAATTTAGTAGTAAGCTGGTAACCCCAGACCCTAGGTTACATGGGTGCTTTATCCTGAACAACAGAACTGGAAACTCCGTTGGGGATTCCAGCCTACTATGGGTTAGTACTGTAGATACTTTCCCATTCTTTGCTTTGATTTTGTGTGTGGTTATCTATCTTGACTTTGATTTGTAGTAGTGTGTCCAAAGACCTTTGTTATTTTTTCTTTTTTAAATTTTTTTTTGTTGCGTCCGTGGGTTGTTGTGCTACACAATCGCATATAGAAACTTGTATACACTGGTTGCTCTATAATACAGTCGCGTACAGTATGCGGGTTTCTCTATAAGACAGTTGTTTACGTATTTTAGCAGCACAAAATTTTAGGGAGCGTTGCTTGTCCCTATCTTGTTTGGATTTTTCTCTGCTTGAGGGTCTTCTATTGCTGGCATCTTCCTATAAGTCTGAAAGTATTGTACACCATGCTTGGTGCTTTTTATTAAGCTTTTGAGTTTTATTGTTTGAGTCTTCCTGCACTTAGAAATTTGAAGTGGTTTCTCCTGTTTGGGTGATAGGTTCAGTGCTATGTATCTGAGTCAGTGATCAGGATTTTGGATACCTTGTACTGTGTACTTCTTTCGAGTAGTATCAATTTGTCACTTGTCCTTTAGTGATTTCAGTGGATTTTATTCATTGATTCTTCCCAAGTTAGGTGTTTACCAAGTCTCCTCTTTAAGTGGTTGAATTTGGTTCTTGCAAGTCCGCTATACTTCATATCGCTTTCTTAATGGTTTGATTATTCAAACATACTAAAAAAAAATTGCATTTAGGTGCATGGTAATTTTTGAAGAATTTGAAAAGTGAAGAAAAAAACATTTTATACTTTTGCATTTAGTTGCATATAGTATTTTTTCAGTATTTTCGAATAAAATTTCAAAAATTACAAAAACAAGTCTTAGTCTTCTCATACTTAGTTCTAATTTCATTAGCTCATGTTTACAAAAAGAAAAGAAGCTTGTTTTAAGTAGTTGTAATTTGTTTTGGAATTCATTTTATACACCTTTTTTACTTTTCTTATCGAGTCTATAATATCACAGTCATTCACGCCGTTTACCCTCTGACTAAGAACAACCCTTAAAATGAATGTTATAATTTAAAATTTATTAGTAAGTTTTGTTTTATATGGTCATACACCTACTAGCTTAGGCTAGACTTGTGGGATAAGAAGTGTAAACTCTCCACAAGTGTTTAAATTCAGACGTAGTGGGACAATTGATAGGTAAATCCTTCTTTACGTTGGTAGTATCTGGGAATATCCTCTCAAATGAGAGTTAAGCACGAGGCCATGTGGAGGCTTGGACTGAGGAGATAATCCTCTGATTCCTTGTCAAAATGTAGACCAAGGTTTTTGTGCATCTGGGAATTCTGTCCTAGACAGAGTTTTGGGCTTTACTACCCTGCCCATGTGTACGAACTAGGCCTACGACTGTCCCATAGACTATTGATATGGTTAGGATAGCCTTTAATCTCTTTGACATATAGGATTTATACGCAGGTAAATAGGAAGGCTATTTTCGGTCCACCTTGGATGGACTTGGAAGGTAACCCTTGTTGAAAGTGTAGGAGGGAGGTGGGTGTTGGTCTTCTATGGGTAGACCCAGGTTTACTGTAATGTACCAACAAAACACCTAGCTCACTGGCCCTTTCGGCGATAGACCGCAGAACGGCCTGAAGTCTCACCAGAAGTGATCCTAGATGGGGTGGCTGAAGACTCGGGTGTCCTCAACCAGGTTCTGTAGCATCCTAGGTTTCTCTTGATTCTAGTTAACCAGTTGAGTCTCTTTATAACGCTGTATTTGTCTTCTGCGCAGACTGCTATGAGATGGACTCTTATCGCATCGCGGCTTCTCCGACGATGCACAAACTGTCTCTTCTACTTGACCCTTTACTTGCGATATCCCACACTGCGGCTCCTCCGACGATGCGATATCGCCTTTCTTTACTGCAATAGCTTATATGGTAAGACTTAATAGGACTCTCCAACTCTCAAGGTCTAACAGATTTCCTTTTGCTTATACTAGCTCAGCTATCCTTCCTTAATGCCTTGAACAACCTCTCTCTACAGTTTAACATACTTAATATTAATCATGCTCGACTTGCTGAACGAATATACAGGAATCACTTAACACTGTAACTGTTACTGTGTGAGTAAACCACTGATAACTTATATGCAGAATACTTAACACATCCAACTCACATTTAATCCTCTACGTTACTGTAGACTAAAGGATAGCATACACACATTCATTAACTATTAGCTAAGCTCATGTAACAGGTAACAGACAGCAAATAAGTAAACACAATAACATGAAACAATCGCACAACACACGGATTTTACGTGGTTCACTTCTAGGGAGGAAGCTACGTCCACAGGAACTGGTTTTTATATTATATCTTGAGAGAGTAAACATAGTTCCACTGCAACCTATTATGCAGCTTGAGATCTTCTGGGAAACTCCACGCTCTCAGCTGGAGCCCTTCTCTCTTAGATCTCTTCTCTTTCTCTTCTGCTTTCTTCTTACAATATATCCTCTCTCTCTCTCTCAATCCCTGTGGATTGTTACATTCATACTCAGGGAGTCAGCTATTGGTTACAGTAAGGTAATACAGACTGAATAACAAAACCAGAGCTCGACTCAAGGAATAGCTAACTGACCAACTAGCTGAATCTCTATCTACTCTCCAACTAACTAACTAACTAAATAACTAACTAACTCTTCATAATACAAAATACATTCTTAAATAGGTGGCCCAAAGGTCTCACCCTGATACAAAACTGTGGGCCTATCCCAACAGTAACCCAAAAACCCTAACTATGACAGTCGGCCTATCTGGACTTTGAATTTCCGCTTACTGGTCATACTGCAGCTCTCTACAGTCTTCCATGGTTCCCGACGCTGATAGTGGGTATGGGCGCCACTTCCTCGGTCGCTCCCCTTCTATCCTTTGTCTTCAATATCTCGGCCCATTGCTCCTTTTCCTTTATGAGGGTAGCTAATCCCTCCTATCTTCACCACTGCCTTAAGTGCAGTGGTTGAGCTCTCTCTTCTTGGCCGCTTCAGGTACTGTTTCTTTTGACTTTCTTGTCCCGATATAACACCTTTTCCTCTAGCTGTGGGCCCTTATCCAATAGTGGGTGATTCCTCCGCTTGTGCCTAAGAACCTCTTCAAGGATGCCAAGAAACTGTCTCTCATATTTCTTCGGGAAAGCATATCTTATACCCCTTGTGATTGTTGAGACTTTAGGAAATTTTGTAGTGATTTCTCTATGGTTTGTCTATGTTTAGCCGACCTTAGGGTGTGAAGAGTAAAATTTACAATCATGGAGGACCAATATCTTAGAAGGTCATGAATGTTGCAAAAACTTCATCCACTTATTACATTGGAACCTCCACCTCCTCCTCAAAGGCGGAGATTAGACACAGATGGTTCTTTCGAACCAATAGGAGTTAGTGAAGTTCTAGGTGAACCAAAAATTAGGGCAAACCAATTTGATTTAAATACAGTTGAGATAGAAGACTTGCAGGATGAAGAGTTTGCAAGGAACTTTAATTCACCTCTAACTGACTTAAATGATCCTATGATCGTTCAGGTTCTTCCTTTCAATTCTCCCGTGATTGGTGTTCATTTGGAATACTAATTTCTACTGTAGGAGAAAGTTCTTCTACATCCACCTCAGCTGCTTCAGCTGAAGGGGTGCCACCTCCCCCGGTTGGTGCCCCTATAACAAGTATACCTACTACACCGTTAACTCTAGCTAGCTGGGTGGTTCAACCACTGGCTTCCACAAATTTAGCAGGCACTTCTGGTGGAGTGGTCACTAGGATTCCTAGTGTACCTTATATTCCTACTTCCTTTGCACAAACTGCTCAAAGTGGTCCTATAGGATCCTCTTCATTTGTCTAGGGTTTTCCTTGGAATGGGGGGCACATTCCCCCATCCACTCCATATGTAGGTCCAACACCTGCGTATGTAGGGGTGCATTTCAGAAACCCTAATCCTTATGGTCAAGGTTTTCAAACTCCAGTTTCAGCTCCTTTCTTGCTTTTTAGTGGAGGGATACCTGCTCCTGTGTTCCAAACCTAGTTTCAACTGGGGTAGCTCGAACCTCATACACTGCACCACACATTAGAAATCCACTGGATTATGGGTGGAATCCTTTCCAAAGCAGCTTGACCACTTCGCAACCGGTAGCAGGGGGAAACCCCACCTTCACATCAGGGAACATGGGGCAAGTCCCTCTAATCCCCAGGCCGGTACTTTTTATGCTCTGGTTAGACCCAAGCTCCCTTTCCTAGCAACTTTAAACTTTCCAAACCTGTTGAAACTGATGAATGACCCGGTGAGACATAACTCCTCATGGCCACCTGTTATCAAGAATATTGCACCTTCTGCGGATAGAAGTTGTTCCTCTGGTTTGAATGGTTTAGGTCCATAACAAATGAGTGAACGACAAAGGATGAAGACCTTCCCTAAATGTTGTAGACACCTCGAATGCTTCTTCGATAGTGATCATGTGTACCTGCAAACAGATAAAACATGTAAACACATCAAAGCTACCAGAAAATCATCTACTTATCCATGTTAGTGACTAAGGAATCTAACAACATGTACATGTGAAATCAAAACAACAGTAATGTGGGACGGAAATAAGCTTTACATTAAAGATGTATGGAGAATCTTACAACCATTTCCTTAGTGTCAACAATCATATCCATGATACAAACACTTCATCCCCATAAGTTCCAACTTTACTCTCTATGCTCTCCAATGACTTAGGCTAAGTGGTCAATCAAATAGCATAACAATACCTCTATAGTTCTCCCCCTCAACTATGGACATAAGCTTGGGCTCAATGGATGGGAATAGTTGAGAGAATTATGGGTGAGGTGGCTCTAATATCCTACCATGGGGGATCTCAAGCTCAACTGACTCACAATGATAGGGATAAGGGAGGACACGAGGTTCATGATCTAGAAGCCTCGAGAAACTTCTCTTTTTCCCATTTTACCCAGGGTACTGCTTTTCTTCTCTTATGACAGATCGATTTAGATGAGAAATGATTTTGGACCAAAGGACATAGGTGATGGCACCGCTCCTTCAAAATAGCATATAGTCGGTGTAGAGCAAGGTACCGCTCATCGGCCATAGGGAAAGCGCGATGCTGATATTTTTCAAGTAGAATTGCCAAAAAGAGTAGGTTTCCAATCTAAGTGCTGGGATTAAGGGAAAACATGGAAGTTAAGGGTCTTATCACATGATGGTGACAGGATTTGGGTATAACAGAATGCCCCCCAAATCATGAGACTTAGAGGGATACGATAATCGAGAGCTTTGAGAGAACAAGTTGTCACTTCGAGGTGAAAATGTCAGCTCGATCGGAGCATGTCGTCAAGTAGGCATCTGTAGTACATCAATATTTTTTACTCATAGACACATGTAACCAACTCATGGCTGTAGACCAATACAAGGCAAATCCATGAGAGGAATAAACAAGCATGGCTACTAGAATACAGTGTAGATCCATGTGATAGAGGACTCAAAATTGGACATAGCTACCAGACATACAACATAGATCTATGTCATATAGACGCAAATTTGAGCATAGCCACAAACATACAAATGTGGATCCATGCTAGATATACAAAACTCCATCACAACCTAGGGAAAGCAATGAGTGCTATACAAATACCTAGGGTCTTCATCTTGTATTCCACAAAGTACGATTCTATCCATGTGATTACAATGATTTGAAGTCAAACATGGTAGAAACCACTTGATTACCGGCCAATGATGTGAACTGTTAACAAGTGTGAGGGATATCACCATTGATGTCAATGATTCCTAAGGTACCCTAGTACAATCTACTGAGTGTGAATATATGTCCTAATTTCGAACACCCAGTCGATTCTATCGAACAAAGGTCAATGATGTGAACCTATGTTAAGAGCGAGAGAATCTTTCATTAAGGTATACAGATCTCAAGGTACTAAATTTTGTTTCTAAGACTATTTCCCATCGAAGGAGGGCCATGATGAATCCCACATCGATGACACAAAACTCAGAACAAAGTTTTGGAATGATGTGAATGAAGTAACCATAAGATTGACTCAAAAATACTGACACAGAGACTACAGAGGTAAAACTTCTTCAACTTCCCTTTGAACATCGGGCGGCATGACAAAAGAATTGGCAACATGACTAAACGAGACAAATGCACAATGAAACAGTGGACAATGCATTCTTTTGAAAGACTCAAAGGAGTGACATGACTCATGAAAGTGGATCGTCATGGACATTAACTGTATACCCAATTGACTGAAATGATATGCAGACAAGTGCCATGTTCAAAGGTAATGACAAACTATTACCATTTATTTGCAAAATGATTCCCTTCCCATTTCCTCCATCATGGTTGATGAGTGCCTCTTTTCAGTTTTACGAGTTCAAAGAGGGTAAAAAACACTTGGTGGAGCTCTTCTGAGGACAAGTCCAAACTCATATGTTTTACGAACCTGAGAGAGGAGGGGTTTGTTCCCAAAAAAATGGGTCTCTCAATGTTTAATTTAACGAGTCCAATGAAAGAAAACTCAGTATTGTTCATGCTTAGAGAGTTTGAACGACCACGGAAGAATACTCCAAAGGGTCCTTTTTCGTATGATTTAGTCTCTAAGGCCTGAAAAAGTGTAAAATTATACCTTAGAGAACTCTTCCAGTCATGATTGGATGAAGCGTTCTTTTTTCGTAAATAGTCTATCCGAACTGAAAAAGAGATAACCTACCATCGGAGAGATGACTCTTCAAATAATTTTACAAGTATGAAGAAGACAAGTACTTGACTATCTTTTCACATTTTAAGAGTCCAAAAAGAGCTTAAATAAGACTCTGTTAACCTTTTTCATGTTTGAATCCAGAGCACGAAAAAGTAACAAACTAAGCTCAAACCACTTTTCATGTTTTAACCAGAGTGCAAAAAATGAAAAGTAAGCTCAACACCATCTTACTATTTTTAACGAGCTCAAAGATCAGTTGAAAGAATGCTCAAAGATTGGTTTCATTTTTATGCAAGCTTGAAACCAATGGGTAAACTATGCTTGAAAAATTCCATTAACATGATATACATAGGTTGGAATCTTGCCCCTAGCATGACTTCTAGAGAAGTTTACCCTAGCATGGTTTCTAGGGGTTCGACATGCCCCCCAAGCTTCATTTCATCTGACGATTCTTCTTCCATACCCAACCTAAAAACCTAGTTACTAATGTGAAAATGTTCACTAGGGGGGTAGGAAGAATGAGAATCAGGAAGGTGAAAAGAAGGTTCAAGTTCTAACACTAAAGGGAAGACTCAATTCAAGGGAAGGAGATCTGTTTCATTTTTACACAAGCTTGAAACAAAAGGTTACTATGATTGGAACTTGGTTTCATTTTTATGCAAGCTTGAAACCAAAAGGTAAACTATGCTTAAGGACACGTACTTCATTTTTTAACGAGCTTGAAATAGAAAATGAACTATGCTCAGGAAAGGTTTCATTTTTATGCAAGATTGAAACCAAAAGGTAAACTATGCTTGAGGATATCCATTTCATTTTTTAATGAGCTTGACATATAATAAGAACTTTGCTCAAGAACCTGCTCCTACCAAACATGATATCCAGAGGTTGGTAGGTTTCCCCCATTTCCTAAAAGCTAGTGGCTTAGCTCCATTATGATGTCCATAGACTAGAGCCATGCCCCCCATTTTACCTATGATGGGAAAAAGTTAACTAGAAGAAGGGGAAGGAATCACAACAACATGCAGCACATTCAGGGAAGTTTGATTACTAGGAGTGATGCGATGGTCAAGTGTAACAAAACAAAGCTGATCAATGGTCACAATCTTCCCATCATGGGGAAAATGCATAACTCTAAATAGTGTGGACACAACATCCTTCATGGCATAAGCATAATCACGTCCAAGGAGTAGATTAAAATATAAAGGACCTTGGACCACCATAAAATCAATATAGACAGTTTTCCCTCCAAATGTAATAGGTAAATAAGGAAGGGTCTCTAAAGGTGCAGTAGGTCTTCAATTAAAAGCTAGTATTTGATTGGTGGCTGGCACAAGCTGAGGAGAACCTAAAGCTTGCCAAGTAATTAAGGATATAATACTAACAAAATCCCATTCGTCAACAATAGTGTGAAGTATCTGCATAGCAGTAACATTCACAACTATCTAGAAAGGAACACAAATGAAGAAGAGACTCTATTAGGTTACTCTATTCAAAGGAAATAACCTCACTACTCGGAGAGGATTCTGTCGAAACAGACAAAATTTCCTCTTGTCGAGAACAATCAGAATGAAGCATAAAAACTTCAGCAGGTTTCAGTTCATTCTCTACTAGAAGAGAAGAACAAGACGAAGATTTCGTCAAAGAGACTACTTCAGTCTTAACACTCTCTGATGAAAGAGTGGGATCGGGTGGAAATGACATTGACTTGACCACTTCACTCTCCAAAGGAAGAGTGGGATCAATTATAGATGAAATTGAATTGATCACTTGATCAACCAGTGAGGAGTCAAGGGATAACTTAATATCACTTGTTGGAATCACCTGTTGATGATCAGTAATATTTTCCAACCAATGCGAAGCTTCATCCATGCTTGGACAAATAAAATTACGACGCATAGCCTTGCATATCAAACAAGGATACAAGACTTTACCCTTGTGACCTTTTACCAATGGGTCACTGGTTGAGGGAGTATCATCAACATGATGATCATAGGTTGATGACACAGACGGTTTGGACCTTTTAGACCACTCTTCTTGTACACAGGAGAGACCAGGACACTCCTTAAGAAGATGGTCCCCCTTGCAAAGCTTACAAGGGAACTTGGGTTTTCTGAGTGTTCTCTTAGAATGGGCACCATCAAGAGCAGATGGTTGCTACTTTTTCTCTTTCTTATCCTTCTTCTTCTTACCCTTCCCTTTCTTCTTCTTCTTATACACATGACTACTAACCATAGAGCTTTGGTCAAGTGAAGAAGAAGAAAGGGATGAAGCCACAACCGATGAAGAAGGAGAGGGATTAGGTTAAGTTCGATCCTCTCCTAGAGGAGAGATGACATTTGATACATTATTTGTAACAGGAATTATCGGATTAAACAACCATACCGGTAATCCTATAGTTAATCCAGGAAGATTTAGAGTGGAAATAAAGGGAGGACCAATACCTTCACTTGGAGGGAATACAAAAGGTACACCTTGGAAAGGGACCACTTGAGTGGTAGTCCTAGATGAGGATGCCATCTCTAAACTCTCTAATAGCCCCTTAACTACCACGCACAAGAAAGTACTACTCAAACTAAAAGCAACAAGCAAACATGTGAAAGGAGTGGATAAGAGTCAAGAACCTCATAGGACAGGCCAAAAAGATAACGCAGATGGTTTTAGGATTCATAAAATGGACTCCCGATATATGCTAGGTACGTGGGAGCTCAAATCAATAGTAGTGTTGTCTAATGCACAAACATTCACAAGGGGCCTTCCTACATACAATCTAATACGTGAAGTACATTTCTATATACCTCAAGGGTACATGAAAGGTCGTTCAATATACTGATGGTACATGGAAGAACCGCACGAGTCTCAGTTTGTAGTGCATACAAATTAATTACAGCTCCTACATTTTACGATGCTCGAACATGACACTAACCTATCACACAAATTGCTAAAAAATTTAACCTAGTACTACCGTTAATTTTATCTTGTGCGTTTAGGTGGAACCATGGAGTGAAAAATTGAATTTAATTAAGATGCACATTGATCTATATGACAATGCATGTTTTTCTCTTCAATGAAATTCTACCTAACAGAGGGAGAGAGATTTACTTTTCTTCCAAAAATGCACACCCAAATGCAAATGCAATTCTATCTTTTCAAACGAAAAGTGAAATATCAATGCACCCCAAATAATATTCAAAGCAAATAAGAAAGAGATATAGAGAACATCAAACATAAATAAACCAAAAATGTTTTCTATATTTTCATGCTTGAAAAAGATGCATAAAAACTTGATGGAAAGACGATTTCACTAACGTTTCCAAACAAAACTAACTCTAATGCACGCAAAGCTGAAAATATATATTTTTTCTTAATGGAAGTAAGATATAGAATTTCAAACAATCATGCACAAAATAAGAAGAAAATTGTTCAACAACGCTTGTGAATAAAGAAAATGAGAGAGAAAACTAAAAATTCTCTTTGAAATAGACAAGGAAATGAAGAACCGATCTTTCCTACCAAGTCACTGAAAAAATCAGCATGCAAAAGGAAACAAGAATCACCCAAGCAAAGAAAGACTCAAAACAACATGGATCACTCATGCATTCCAAGTCCAAAACAAACCAAAACCTACTCATGAAAATGAAATGTATATTTCCAATTCCAATGAATAATATCTACATAAAAGAGCAAGAGGTTTCAAGCAAAGAAAATAATCTAGAATCTAATGCAAGAAACACAAACTCTCTTTGAATG
Organism: Pseudotsuga menziesii; assembly: GCA_001517045.1. Taxonomy (NCBI): domain Eukaryota; kingdom Viridiplantae; phylum Streptophyta; class Pinopsida; order Pinales; family Pinaceae; genus Pseudotsuga; species Pseudotsuga menziesii. The sequence continues at coordinate 630,263 of LPNX011002726.1, read as the reverse complement.
CATAAAGAATACAATAATCAAAGCGACTGCATAATACACAATTCATGGCTGTGAGGGAGCATTTTGTTTCAAAAATACACTTCATTTTCATCAAAAAGTAAGACAAAAACACACAAAAAATCAAAATACAAAGTCTGGAACAGGGCCTACTTGGCACCGTGCTGGAGGGGTCTTGGACAGAGCGATTCTGAACAAGCACCACTTCTGGATCACGACACTTAGGCAGTGGCACCACTTATGGCTAACAGAGTTCAAGCAGTGGAACCGCTTGTTGCCAACAGTGTTAGGATATTTAGACACTTAGGAGTTAGTTAAGATCAACTTGTGTAATATATCCGTTAGGTAAAAGTGTGTTTCTTTAGTATGCATTAGTATGCATTTGTAAATATTCTAATCCGACGGTCACGATATGTTCTAGACATAGAGTGATCCGACGGTTCAACTTCTCTTAGATCATACCTACCATTGATCTGTGGCTTAACACCCGATTGGTCTATGATCTCTATTTAAAGAGCATAGAGGGTCCTTGGCTAGTTGATCAATTATGAGAAGCTCATGTAACTTTCTTTCTTTTGCATAATAAATTGCTCCAAGTAGCTATTTGGTTGGGGCCATGGACTATTTCCCTCTTGAGGGTTTTAACCATGTGAAAAACATCAGCGTGTTAATCTGTGATCTATTTGTGTGAAGAAGTTTCTCAAGGTGTTCGGTCTTTTGAGAGTACCCTGTGTACCCGAACATGGTATCAGATCATTTATGAAGAGCCACTTTCGGTTTTGATTAAGATCTAGAACCGGTGTTGTCAAAACTTTGAAAGGGTTTTGGTTCTATATTTTCTGTGCATTTGTGGCTTGTGGGAGCTGTTCCATTGCGTCCGGAGTTTCATTTCTATTGGGAAATAGTTTTCGTTTCACTGAAAACTGTTTCCATTTGTTCCAGAAACACCCATTTCGACAAATCTGAAGGTATAATGTTACAGTAATGGATTTGTTTTATTTTTTTAAAATATCTCATATTTTATCAGTTTTATTACTAGATTTTTAGTGTTTTAGTCTCTAACTATTGCCTCCCCTGGCTACGTATGCTCTTTGTCATGCACCTTGCACGATCATGGCAAATCAGAAACATAAATGGAAAGTTGTTTTTCTTGTCTTCTCGGCTACGTATGCTCTTTGCCGTGCACCTTGTGCGATCACAGAAAATCAAAAACAATGAGAAAACTTGAAAACGTAGACTTTCTGGGTAAGCTAACCAAGATCTAACCCCTTTTTTTTTGTTTTTCGTATTTTTTGTGATTTGCAAAAAAAAGGCAAGCACGAGAGAGAAGAGTATAAAAAAAACAAAAACAAAAAAAACCTTTCCTCTTTCCATTATTTTACGTGCCTTTTAAACTTAGCTCACTTGGTCCAAAGTTGCTTTATTCCTTAATAGGCCTTGAGTTCAAGTCTTATTCTTTTAATTTATTGCCGCACTATTTAAAAGTAACATTATTGTAAAAGTGGACCTCACTTATTCTAGAAAAGTGATTCACTTCAAAACAACTTTATTGTAAAGTGATTGTCAAAGGTTGATATTGGGAAGAGGGGGGTTCTTTTTTTTAGTTGGTCAAGTTAATATCTGCCACGTCATTATTGGGGATATCTTCAACATTTTCTTTTATCAAGCATAAATTCATCATCCAGAATCAGTTTTCAGTGCCGTTTTTTTTTAAACTACATATTTTTTCGATCTCTTTGCATCATAGTTAGTTTCTATTCTTTCAACCATTATTTTATAGTATGTCCACCTCTTGTGATATTATACTTACAAGTTCTAACTATTTCTCATGGAAATCTCGTATGGAGGATGTTCTGCGAAGTAGGTGAATTTTCAGGATAACCTCAGGGAAAGAAACAGAACCCACTGATAATGATAAGAAAATTAAATGGAAAAATAGATGTGATGAAGCTCGTGGATTGATTGGGATGTCAATCTCTACTGATTTGCGATTCCTCATATCTGGAATTGATGAACCTTATTTAGCTTGGGAAAAGTTTGAATCTGTGTTTGGTAAACACAATGAAATTCAGGGTCATCAATTTGAAAATGAGTTGATTTCCTTGAATCCAAATGATTTTTCATGCATTCAAGACTATTCATCTAAGTATAAAACTCTTAGACTCTTATGTGTAGAATGCAAGATTAAGAAAGAAGACAAACAATGTATTTATCATATTCTTTCCAAACTTGGACCTGCATATTCTGTTTTTGTATCTATATTCTACTCCATGAAAGAAGCCTTGACTACAGCTAGCTATCAAGAGCCTAGTCTTGAATCCTTTTATGATTCCTTAATTAGAGAGAAAGATATGCTCATTCATCTTGGAATAATTAACAATGCAGATACATCTGGGAAAGTCTTATTTTCCCAACAGAAAGAAAAGTACAAGCCTCCCAAGAAACAGAATTTTCGGAATAATAAGCCAAATAACAAGAGTCCCAAACCCTCTCAATCAACTCCATCTTTAAAAAATGACAAAGGATCCAAGCAAAAAGGAAAGAAGGCTGAGCGTCATTGCAATCTTTGTGGGAAATATAATCATGATGAATCTAAGTGTTTTAAGAAGATGGTAGCCTTGGAGGCAGCAATGAAGAAGCACCACATCAGCCTAGATTCGTCTTTAGAATCTACCTCTCATAGACATGCACTTTGAGCTTCTGGTTACTCTTATACTGCATCTTCTTCTTATACTTCAATTGAATGGCTCATTGATTCTGGAGCATCTTATCATATGGCTAAGGATCAAGCCATATTTTCTACTATGCATGAATGTAACACCAAACAAATATTTGTTGGTGATGATAGATCTCTAAGTGTTGTAGGATCTAGAACAGTTCTAGTAGAAAATGGTCATTTCAGTGATGTACTATGTGTTCCAAAAAATTCCTACAATTTGTTATCAGTCTATCAAATTACTCATTCAGGTGAAGGTAAAACTGTGACGTTTACACCTCACCAAGTTGTAATAAATGATTTTAAAAATCCTCAAAATGTCCTTACTACAGGAACTATTGATGATATTAATAGGTTGTACAAATTTAACAACTTTGGGTCATCACCTTTTCCTTCAGTTTTTGGTGCTCACAGTGATAACTTGAGCAAACTTTGACATGAGAGATTTGGTCACTTAAATTATCGATCATTGCAACAACTATGTAAAGACAATATGGTGACTGGTCTTCCAATGGTATCTTGCAAGGATGGTGTTTGTTCCAATTGTGTACTCGGAAAACATCATCGAGACAGTTTTGACAAATGTGCATCTTGGCATGCCTCGATTCCCTTGGAGCTTGTGCATAGTGACTTGTGTGGCCCTCTTCCATCTGCTTCCTTTTTTGGTTTCAAATTATTATTAACTTTCATTGATGACTATTCTAGATGCACTTGGGTTTACTTCCTAAAACTTAAGAGCGAAGTATTTAACATGTTCTTGGCCTACAAGGCCCTTGTTGAAAAACAATCTAGTCATCCAATTATTAAGTTAAGATCTGACAATGGAGGAGAATATGTTAACAATAAGTTCATGAATTTTTGCATTGAACAAGGAATCCAACAACAGAACATTGTTCCATATACACCACAACAAAATGGTGTAGCTGAACGGAAGAACCGCACTTTAAAAGAAATGGCTAATTGTATGATCCAATCTAAGGGACTAAGTCTTCAATATTGGGATGAGGCCATAAATTGTACAAATTACATAGTTAATCACACACCCACTAAATTTTTACAAGGTATAACACCAGAAGAAGCATGGAGTAAAATTAAACCAGATTTAAGTCACTTTCGTGTGTTTGGTTGTGAAGCATGGGCTCATTCCATATGAAAAACGGAAAGCATTGTAGCCTAAAAGTGAAAAGTGCATATTTGTTGGATATTTAGAAGATGTAAAAGGTTATAGACTTCTTCAACCCCATTCACATGATATAATCATTAGAAGAGATGTTAAATTTGATGAAAATCTCTTGGCCTGCGAGCCTAACTTGGTGGGTGTGCCATCTTTGGCCTACGAGCCTGATTCAGCAATTGTGCCTTCTTATTCTTCTTCTTCTTCCAACTTCCTTGACAGGTTTCCAAATCCAATCTCTGATGATGACAATGAGGATGAAAATCCACCTCTTCCTTCTCATTTTCCTCCAATTGCACCAGCACTAATGCCTCCTCGATGGGTCCGTTCAACATGTGAAGCATATGGTGATATTGCCGGTGATCCTAGAGATCAACGTCAAACACATTCTCAATTTCAGCAAGTGTCTTCCCTTTTGGCTCAAGTTTCTGAGAATCATGATCCAGAAACTTTTACAGAAGCTTCAGGAAATCCAGATTGGGATGCAGCTATGGATGAAGAATATCGTTCCTTAATGGTGAACGATACTTGGGATCTTGTTCCTCTTGCAAAAGGAAGAAAACTTGTCAGATGTAAATGGATCTACAGAACTAAGTATGCATCAGATGGAATTATTGAAAGACTTAAGGCAAGGTTAGTTGCCAAGGGTTTTTCCCAAGTTGAAAGGATTGACTACAATGAAACCTTTTCCCCTGTAGAAAAAATGAACTCCATCCGCCTTGTTCTTTCCCTTGCAGCCTTACATAACTGGGAAGTCCATCAAATGGATGTCAATTCTGCCTTCTTACATGGTGATTTACATGAAGAAATTTACATGGAACAACCTCCTGGATATGTTCATAATAACTCTAGCCTTGTTTGTCTCCTTAAGAAATCCTTATATGGCCTTAAGCAAGCTCCTAGAGCTTGGTATGCCAAAATGGATAGCTTTCTCCTTGACACTGGTTTTTCTAGATGCCATTATGATCCCAATGTCTATACCAAGAAAGTAAAAAACATCTCATCATACTTGTTCTTTATGTTGATGATCTTATCCTTACTGGTAGTGACCCTAAACTTATAACCCATGTGAAATCCAGTCTTAAGCAAAATTTTGAAATGTCAAACTTAGGACATTTGAATTATTTTTTTGGTCTCCAAGTCTTGCAAACCAAAGAAGGAATATTTCTTTCCCAGTATAAGTATGCGTGTGACCTTCTTCATCGCTTCCACATGGAATATTGTAAACCAGCCCCTTATCCCTTCCAATCTAGAGTCAAAATTTCTACCACTTGTACTTCCCCTGAAGTAGATGCCACCTTGTATCGCCAACTTGTTAGTAGTCTTTTATACTTGACTCATTCTCGTCCTGACATTTCCTTTGCCGTTGGTCATGTTGCCCGTTATATGCAAACTCCCCATGAAATTCACTGGAAAGAAGCAAAAAGAATACTTCGATATATTCGAGGTACAATTCAGTTAGGGATTCATTACAGTACAGGGGGGAAACCTTTGTTGGTTGGTTTCACTGATTCAGATTGGACCGGCGATCCTAATGATCGAAAGTCTACTGCAGGTTATGTTTTCAGTTTGGGATCTGGACCTGTCACTTGGGCTTGTAAGAAACAACAAGCTCTTGCTCTTTCTTCAGTAGAAGCAGAATATCGAGCCGCAGTTAATGCCAGTTATGAAGCTTTATGGATTCTACAGATCCTTTCAGAGTTTGGATTCGAGTAGCAGTAGCCTACTCCACTTTGGTGCGAAAATCAAAGTGCCATCAAGCTTGCCAAAGATCCAGTTCTACTTCAATGTGACAAACACATTGAGCTACACATGCACTTCATCATAAATCTTATTCATGATCATGTTCTTGAAATGATCTATTTCCCTACAGATAATCAAGTTGCAGACATCTTCACCAAGTCTCTTACAGAAGTGAAGTTTTCTAAACTTTGATCTATGTTAGGAGTTCAAGAATGTGTCCTTAAGGGGGGATAGGCTCTAATGCCTCCTTCCTTCTCCTAATAGTGTCACTTTTGTAAATCCTTCAATCCTATCCCAAGTTGTTCTTAAGGGGGGATGTTAGGATATTTAGACACTTAGGAGTTAGTTAAGATCAACTTCTGTAATATATCTGTTAGGTAAAAGTGTGTTTCTTTAGTATGCATTAGTATGAATTTGTAAATATTTTAATCTGATGGTCACGATATGTTCTAGACATAGAGTGATCTGATGGTTCAACTTCTCTTAGATCATACCAACCATTGATCCGTGGCTTAACACCCGATTGTTCTATGATCTCTATTTAAAGAGCATAGAGGGTCCTTGGCTAGTTGATCGATTATGAGAAGCTCATGTAACTTTCTTTATTTTTCATAATAAATTGCTCCAAGTAGCTATTTGGCTGGGGGCGTGGAATGTTTCCCTCTCGAGGTTTTTAACCATGTGATAAACATCAGTGTGTTGATATGTGATCTATTTGTGTGAAGCAGTTTCTCAAGGTGTTCGGTCTTTTGAGAGTACCTTGTGTACCCGAACAAACAACACATGTGCGGTTCCCTGAATAGATCCAAAACACAAGGAGAACAAAAAATCAAGTTATAAATTGATCAGATCGAGGCACAAATTGATAAATTGACAGTCAAAAAGAGCATATAAAGTTGAAATAGTTCAGATCTGAACAGATATGAAAGTTTCAAACCAAAATTCACTAAGTTAGATGGCAGATCTGACTGAAGAGAGTTGGAGATGGAGCCTGGATTTGGAAAAGACTTCAAGGACTAACGAATATTAGATCAACTAATATTTGCACTGTTCCCCAGTGGAGTCACCAAATTTTTAATAAGGAATATTGCACCTTTTGCGGACAGAAGTTGTTCCTTTGGTCCGAATGGTTCAGATCCAAAACAAATGAGTGAACGACAAAGGATGAAGACCTTCCTTGAATGTCATAGACACCTGGAATGCTGCTTTGATAGTGAACCTATGTACTTGCAAATAGATCAAACATGCAAACACATCAAAGATACCAAAAAATCATCTACTTATCCATGTTAGTGACTAAGGAATCTAACAACATGTACATTGTGAAATCAAAACAACAGTAATGTGGGACGGAAATTGGCTTTGCATTAAAGATGTATGGAGAAGCTTACAACTGTTTCCTTAGTGTCAACAAGAATCTCCATGAGACAAACACTTCATCCCCATAAGCTCCAACTTTACTCTCTATGCTCTCCAATGACTTGGGCTAAGTGGTCAATCCAATAGCATAACAATACCTCTATATTTCTCACCCTCAACTATGGACATGAGCTTGTATTTATAAGGCTCAATGGATAGGAATAGTTGAGAGAATTATGGGTGAGGTGGCTCTAAGATCCTACCATGGGGGATCTCGAGCTCAATTGACCCACAATGATAGGGATAAGGGAGGACACAAGGCTCATGATCTAGAAGCCTCGAGAAAATTCTCTTTTTCCCATTTTACCCAGGGTACCACTTTTATTCTTTTATGATAGAGCGGTTTAGATGAGAAACGCTTTTGGACCAAAGGCCATAGGTGATGGCACCGCTCCTTCAAAATAGGATACAGGTGGTACAGAGCAAGGTACCGCTCATGGGCCACAGGGAAAGCACGATGCTGATTTTTTTCAAGTAGAATTGACAAACATAGTAGGTTTCCACTCTAAGTGCTGGGATTAAGGGAAAACATGGAAGTTAAGGGTCTTATCACATGATGGTGACAGGATTTGGGTATAACACCACCCGTTCCTACCAAGCTACCCTTGAATATTCCAAAATTTGAACGCAAAATTGGTGATGACCCAGGAGCTCATGTCACCACTTTCCACTTGTGGTGATTCTCCAACTCACTAAACGATGACATAGTTCAGTTAAGACTATTCCAAAGAACTCTGACTAGTACCATATAAAAATGGTACATTGAACTGCCCTCTACTGCGTTTGATAGTTTTGGGGACTTGGCTAATGTTTTCCTTAGTCACTTCCAACTTCCTGTTCGGTATGATTTTAGGATAGACTTGTTGTCTACCTTTCGACAGGACAAGGCCACTCATATTTCATATCACATCTAAGAGTGGAGAAGAAGGAAGAGCCTTATCAAAGGCACTATTCCTCACGATTTTTTACTAGAATGGTTCCTTAAATCCCTATTGCCATATATATCTAAGGATGTATCTACTTCGGGAGTGACCAATGAGGAAGAGGCTATCCTCAGGTCCCAACAACTAGATTTGATACATTCTCATTCTGGGATCTTATATGAAATCATCCCTGATGCACCGAGGCCAATGCATAATGTATAGAAACCTAAGCCCGGACCCCATGCCAATGGTGTGGTTGGTTTTGTGAAATCTCCCACTGTAGAGTCTTTGGCTAAACAACTTCATGAGTTGTCTATCAAAAATTCTATAGTGGAGGAAGCAAAGGATTCCCCCTCACCCCAGAATGCAAATTTTTTTGCACAATCCTCTCAAAAGGGAAATCAACAGCCTAGTGGGAAAAAGAAGGAAAGAAAAGTGAGGGAAACCAAAACAAGCCAAAACCCACAAAAAAAGTTGATGGGGTCTAAAAAGAAAAGAATAAGGTGAAATTCCCTTGTAAGTTGTGCCAAGAGGATCACCTGAACCATCAATGTCCCCTTATTGAGCATGCTCAGAAGCTACTAAAAGGCCAACAACTAGCTTTCCTGAAGAATCCTTTTCCCCAAGGATAGAATTCTACTTCAGCTTCAAATGTAGAAGGGGACACCCCAAATGGTCCTAACCCAATTTATATCAACATGGTTCGATCCCAGACTTTAATCCAGATTAGGAACAAGAACTATGAGGATGAGGCTTCAGAGAAGGGTCATTCTATAGGTGAAACTTCTAACCCTCTCATGATTGAAAAACCTATCGAACCTATGACCAAGATACCAAAAGGTGTCTTCAAGAAAACGTTACACAATCCCAATTCTAGGGCTACAACCAACTACTCTGTAGTTGAATATTTAGCCCAAATACCTTGTGCGATGTCAGCTTTAGAGGTGTTATAGAGTTGTCCCACCCAGCGAAATGCACTCTTAGCAGCCTTAGGTAGCATGGGTTCATCAAGCCTCATGGCAAAGTTTAATTTATCTGATGTCAAAATTTTCCTACCTTATCATGTGGCCTTATTGATAGATGTCATCCATGGCCAAAAAACCATTGGAAGGGTAGTTGTCGATGATGGTTCTTCCACATGTGTCATGTCCTTGTCTTACTGGAAATCTCTTGGATCTCTAGAGCTAGTTCCATCGAACACCCTACTTATTTCTTTTGACGGAAGGTCATTTCATCCACATGGTATCCTACCGGCTTTCGAAATAAAGTTGGCACGGAAGGCAGTGTCTGTTGAGGTAGAGGTGATTGAGGCACCTTTGGATTATAACTTGATCCTAGGGAGAAGTTGGATTATAACTTGCTCGGTCGTACTTTGGGTAGTAGTGTTTCCACATGAAGGGAAGTTGCTTACTGTAGACCAACTCAGTGTTACTCGAAAGGGCTGCATGGAAACTAACGAGTCCATTGTGCCATTGGTTGATCAGGTTAAACCTACTTCATAGAGCTTAGGGGATGGAATGTATCCATCATTGATGGGCATATTCAATTTTCCAGCTTCAATTAATTATATTAGGTTCTACTAGTGTAGGGAAGTCTATTGCCACGGTTGTTGATAGAACATATTCTTGGGTTCTTCCTTCCCACCATGAACCTGAAGTTCCCTTATCAACAGTGGAAGTAGCTTATCAAGCTATCGTTCATACCATTGTTGATCCCATTTTGGTCCCTCTCACAGTCTCAGAGGAGCTGGAAGAAGTCTATCTGCCTGCTTGGGCAAAGAAATCCTTGCATTCTAGAGACTGCTTAGATATGTTTTTTCCTTCTGATGAAGCCATTCTAGAAGCTATGTGCGGACGAGATAAGATCTGCGAAGATCTTCACCATTGATCCTATTTTCTTCCAGAGTTAAGCAGGATTGAGAACCAGGAGTTCCATATGAGACTGGCAGGTGATGTTGATATTCCTATTAATCCATTACCAAGGGAAGGAATATTTGCTAAGGGGAATATGGAAAATGTCTCTGCTACTATTCCTATCAACATCTCTGCAAACCAAAATGTTGTGGAAAATGTACACATTGGTGCAAACTGCTCTTTGGAGGATATTTCGATCTATACAGCCTTGTTTAAGGAATTCTGCGATGTGTTTTCCTGGTCATATGAGGAGATGCCAGGAATAGATCCATCAATAGTCGAGCATGATATCCGAACATATCCTAATGCCATACCCATTCAACAAAAGCTAAGACCTATCAATCCGTGTAAAGTGGTAGCTGTTAAGGTTGAGGTTGAAAAACTACTAAAAGTCAGTTTCATTTACCTGATAGCTTTGACAGGATGGGTATCCAACCCCGTTCCTATCGACAAAAATCAAGGGACAATACACATTTTTACTAAATTTCACGGTCTAAACAAAATCCTATCCTAAAGATGACTTCCCCACACCATTCATAGATCAAATCATTGATTCCTATGTGGGGAGTGAAGTCTTTTCGTTTATGGATGGCTTCTTTGGGTATAATCAAATTCAAATTAAATCAGAAGACCAACATAAAACAAATTTCATTTGTCCTTAGGGTACATTTGCGTATAAGAAAATGCCTTTTGGATTGAAAAATGCAGGGGCTACCTTTCAGTAGGCAATGAATTTTTCCTTTCATGACATTAAATTTATTTTCGAACCTTACCTTGATGATCTACCAGCACATTCTCGTAAGAGGATCAATCACCCAGATCACTTGTGTTTAATATTCGAATGATGTAGATACTACAAAATTTTCTTGAATCCCCATAAGTATGTTTTCTATGTCGATTGAGGGAGAGTGCTCGGATTCATTGTCTCCAACAAAAGGTATTTAGGTGGATCCTTTGAAAGTTGAGGCCATAGTAAATCTGCCTCCTCCTCGTTCTATCAGACAAATTCAAAGCCTATAAGGGAATTCCAACTTCCTTTGATGTTTTATTATAAATTATGCCAATATCACTAAAGGTTTCATGCGCCCGTTGAAGCAGGACACCCGATTTGTATGGGATGAAATCACACAACTTGCATTTGAGGCATTAAAGAAATCTTTGTTGTCGGCACCATTACTGTGCCCGCCAGATTACTCTCATGATTTTATATTGTATCTAGCCGCATCCGAGTCGACCATAGGGGTAGTACTAGTCCAAGAGGATGATAAGATCCAAGAGCATGTCGTCTACTATCTTAGCCATGTTTTAGTTGGCCCTGAACTTAGGTATTCCCACGTCGAGAAGTTGGCATTAGTAAGTGTGTATGCTGTTTAGAGGTTGCGTCACTACATCTTACTGAGGACCATGATGGTAGTGGCAGATGTTAATCCCTTCCAATATGTTTTGTCTTGATGTATAGTTGGAGGAAAATTCAACAAATGGATAGTCATTCTTTAGGATTTTGACTTAGATTTCCAATCCACAAAATCCAAAAAATCCTTAGTTTTTGCTGAGCTCATCGCAGAATTTTCAGTTGAGGAAGATGTAGCCATTCAGGAAGAATCATTCCCAGATGAGCATATCTTTTATATTTCCACCTCTGACCCTTCATATGAAGATATACTTGTCTATCTCCAGACTCTGAAGTACCCTGCATCCTTCTTGCAGGAAGAATGACACAAACTATGCGTACATGCAAAAAACTACCTCATTATTGGAGATACTTTATATCATAGGTGGGTAGATTCTGTTTTGCGTCGATGTCTTACTCATGAAGAAGAAGAGACTCTCATAAATGATGCCCATATTGGAGCATGTGGGGGTCATTTATTTGGGTTAGCAACAGCCTAGAAGATCTTACATGCCGGTTATTTCTGGCCCACAATATTTAAAGAATGTGTGGAAGCCGTGAAGCATTGTCATTCTTGTCAGCTTTACACCAGAAATATGTGGTCGCATCCTGCTCTATTATTTCCTGTCATCTCAGTGGGCCCCTTCATGAAGTGGGGGATAGATTATGTGACGTGCAACCCAGTCTCGGCTGGGGGGCACAAACATATCATTATCGCTATATATTATTTCACAAAGTGGGAAGAGGCAATGCCCGCCTATAAAGCTGATGGGGAAACTGTAGCTTTTTTCATTTTTAACCAAATTATCGCATGGTTTGGTATTCCTAAAGAGATTGTCACTAACCATGGAAGTCACTTCCAAAATAGTACGATTACTAAATTGACCACCATGCTAGGGTTTAAACAAGAACATTCGTCTTCTTTCTACCCTCAAGCGAATGGTCAAGTCGAGGTTGTAAATAAAACCTTGAAGACTATTCTCAAGCACACTATTAATGCAGCCCATTCCAATTGGCACATCATTCTATATCCTGCACTTTGGGATTATCGGACCAATGTGAAAACTGCTACAGGGTTCTCCCCTTTCCAACTCGTTCATGGGGGGGAAGCAGTAACCCCGGTTGAATACAAAATCCTGTCCTTAAATATTTCTATTCATGTGTTACCTGATATGACTGAGCTTGAAGAACATTTGTTACACTTAGAACATCTAGATGAGCATCGTAGAGATGCACTAATAGCAAATGAGGCTCACAAAAATAGGGTCAAAAATCAATACAATAAATCGGTCGAACCTCAGATTTTTTCTGAAGGGGATCTTGTCTTGCTCTAGGATCAAGATAAAGAACCTCGGGGGGTAGGAAAATTCAGGTCTATGTGATTAGGACCTTATGTCGTGTCAACGTTTTGAAGAAAGGTGCATATGAATTAACTGATTTCAAGGGGAATAAGCTGCCCAAGCCTAGAAATGGGCTCTACTTGAAAAAGTACTATGCTTAGGCTTAGCGCTTTTTCCTGTATTTTTATTGTATATAAATTAATGTACAATAGTTCATCGATTTGTGTTCTTATACCATCTCTTTGTTGTTATAGATGTCTTCTGAGTGGTTTGTAGGTTTCTCAGATGGCGCTAGTCGCCACACTTGTAACCTGGCTTCAGCCGCATGGGTTATTTATTCACCCTCAGGACATCTAGTTGCCTCTGGAAGTGTTTGCCTAGGTCATGCTACCAATAATGTCACCAAATACAGGGCTATCATTGAGCTTTTATGAGATTCTTTGTCATGTGGCATCACATAGTTGAAAGTCATACTTGACTCTCAACTGGTGGTTTCCCAGCTTAATCGAGCTTATCAGGTGTGGAACCCTATTTTACTACGTCAGTTTATGCAAGTTAAGTTATTGGAAATAAATTTTGAATTTATTACATTTAATCATATTCCAAGAAATAAAAATTCATTAACTGATGCATATGCTAATTATATCTTGGACTGGCACTTAACACATTTTTCATAAAATTATACAACAGATACATTACAAAACACATGTAAATAAAAATGGCAATATATATATGTGTGTGTGTGTGTGTGTGTGTGATAATATCTGTCCATATAGATAGGTCAAGTTTCTGATCCTTAGATCCAGTCATAACTGTATAATATACAAAAATTATACAAAAAATGGATCAAAGGCCATACTAGGTCTAAGCTTGACCATCGTGGTCATTATGTCCACCTTGATCATCTGGACCACCCTGGTCCCCCTGATTATCCTTATCACCCTGCTCTTGGGCTTCTTCAGCTTCCTCAGCTGCAGCATCCTCAGCGGCGTCAATGTACACAAGCACTGCTCTAGCTACCTGCCTCATAAGGTGTATCTAGACAGGTGGTATACCAACCACTAGCTCCTGCATAACTAGAGGGATATGCTCAATATGCAAAGTAGGTACTCTTTGGGTAAGCATGGCCAGCTTCCCCTTAAGAACCCTAATCAAGCCATGATCTTCTCCTGCCACAGGATGCACGTACATACGTGGATGCCTAGTAGGGAGGACTAGTCCAATATCTGCATTTTAACATTTTATAGGATTAAAAACTCTTATACATATGTATATATCTTTATGATTAAAAATTCATAAAAATTAAAAAACTTGAAAACAAAAATACCTGACGCTCCCCATGCTCCTCTAGGAGGGAGGACAAGGTCGTTGTCACCTCTCAAATATATCCCAACATAGGGAAACTATTCTAGTGTTGGTAGCTGTCGCATCCACTATAAGTAGAAGTCATCATCGTATACACTCTGAACTGATCCACGGCCTCCTTAGCGGAGGAAGATTCCCCCCCACCTACTCAATCTAGGCTGATGGGGAGAACAAACTGGTAGAGGTACTACAAGACTCAAACCGGGCACCGTCTCAAACAAAAAGGCCACCAATATGCTAGAATAACTGAAGTTTTTCTGTCGACCTCTTTTACAGTCAGAGATTTGTTTCCTCATTATCGGGATTACTCCCAAACACCAGTCAAATAGGGCTCCCTGTAGACATTCCACTGCAAGTCTCATTTGGCTTCGAGTTGCAAGGTGAAGTGATGATGACCCTACAACCCTCACTATAGTGATTTCCAATAGCTGTAATGGAAAGTTGCGAATATGACCAATATGGATGAAACTACCCCTCTTTTTAGTACTAGGTGCACAATATGCATCAATTTAGTTCTGCACACTTAGAAGGTCACCACCTCTACCGGTACCTTCCAAGTTAACCGGAGCTCCTCATCGTGACAAACTAGAGATAAGGTAGATGTCTTCCGAGGTAATCTCTAGAAACTCACCTTGTAGGTCAAACATACCAAAACCATGATCCCATTAGTATATCATAAACTCTAGTAGGCGGACATTGGGTCGCATAGGTGAAGTACAAAATAATTTGAGCAACCCACTTTGTCGCAAATCAATTACCGTGGGGGGACTTCGAAGAGCATCTTGGTCCATGTCTTCATGCTCCCTCTCCCTCCACTCCAACACCATGTTTCAATCTGGTAACAAGCCAATAATAAAACATTAAATTCATATAAAAAACTTTGATTTTTTCCCTATATAGCCTTTTTATATCTCGTGCAGTGTACGCGACTGTCCTTTGGACATGTCGCGTATTATATCCGACTTGCCTTCAAGAAACCCACATATAAAACGCATGTGCATGACTGTTTACATACCATACCTGTGTACACAGCGTAACTTCCTTGAGAATGGTTGAAAACATCAAATTTTTGCCAAAAATTAAAATTTGCTTGGATCAAATGAAAGAGCATGGAGAGTAGATTTACCTAGCACTTGCGGTTTTGAGAATTGTCCACCGAGTTGTCCACACCGAGCAATTGAAGGCAGAGGTAAAACTTGTCTATATTGGGTAAAAATGTCAAATGGTGAGTTTTGATTTCTATTTTGAACTATTTATAGAAATATTATTTCAAAATTGGTTTTAACCTATAGTTCTTATTTTTTTATAAAAATCAAACTAATACCATGTCTTTTTGCTTCAATGTAATAGGTTTAAGGTCCCTTGAAGTTGTTTTTTTCTCATATAGGATAGGATTTTGGTCATTCATATGCATTTTTGCATTTATACCTAATCCATATTAACCCTAGAATTACTAATTTGACCATGTACTATGGTATTTTAACCATTAGTACCTTGTCTATGCCATTGTTCTTCCATGGGTAGGGATTTCTTCATATGAGTACCCTAGATTAGAACACATTTTGTCTTTTGGTACTCATGCTACATTTGTCATAGGTTCAAAGGAGTCTCCTTAGCTATTTTTCACACCAAATTGAGCCTCATTTTGGTCTCTTTTTACAAGTTATCATTTTTAAAGTCTCCCCGCCCTTATGGAGTTTCTTTAGGCCTAGGTCTAACTCCTCAAACTAGACTTGACTTCCAAGTAAACTTTTCCATTCAGGATCATTAAGAATATGTGAATGAGAATCCACATTAGTGGTAGGTTATCTGTTTCTCGGACCATGTGGAATAATACAAGAAAGGATCACTCTCTTTTCTACGGAATTGAGAAGATTATTCTCAGGCATAGGTTTATCATTTTTCCAGACCTGAGGGACTAAATTTACTGAAAACAAACACCTGGTATGAGCTTAGTTTTCTCATTTTCATGCTCTGGACCTAAACATGAAAAATATTCTGAGTGTACTTTATGTATTTGTCATGCTTGTTAAACAACAAGAACAAAACATCGAGTTTATTGTTGTAAGCCCCATTCCTCGTACTCAAATGGATATTTCTGAGTGATATTGCTTTCCTTCACACTCGTAAAACTCAAGCTATATGCTGCTCTAAAAATGAAAACACCAAGTGAGCATGTACTAGTTCGGGCTCATAAAATCCATGAATCAGTAACATTATCAAGCATTATTCCCTCTTCTCTTCAAGCTTGTTAAAAATGAAGAGAGACTCGAGTTGACTTTCCTTGACTCGTTAAAATTTAATAGGAAAGATAAGGAAGACGTTTTCTTTTGATTCTCAGTTGGTGGTAGCATGTCATCCTTGAAAATAGCACTCTCTGTACTTTTTGATACTCATGTCTCATTGTTTGCTTTCAGTTCATCTATCACTTCAAGTTTCTTACTCCTCCACTTGTCCATTATACCTGGGGAATCTGATCATGTCTCCTACATGACATATAAGTCTAGTTGTATTATCTGTAAAGTTAAAATATGCCTTGGGTTATATCTTTGTCGTGCTCACTGTTCAAGGATTTATCCCTGCATATATTTTTTATCCCAATCCCATCATTGTCCTATCTGATATTACTTATGCCTCCCTTCCTTTATTCAGATCCTAGTCACTCTTGTGATCCGTTGGAGGATCTATTGCCTTCCTCATCATAGTATGGTTTCTCATCAGCACCTACTGACGACAAAGACTTAGAGTTTTTGATGATAGTACCTTAGGATTCACTTTCATTATTGGTGAATTCCTTTGCTTCAGTTGTCAATTATCACCTATTGGTTGAAAATCTATTGAATCCTATCCATGTTCGACTTCGACACATCTACTCACATGGCCTGGATTGTACTATTTCTTTTGGATTTTTGATGAAGACCTTAGGTTCATAACCTAAGTTGTACAAGACTATGTTGTGTTCACTTACACAGTTTCCAGATCTTTGAAGACTCATCATTATTGTATATTGTGGCTTCGATCCACCTTTGTACTATACGTGGTCTTGAACCCGTATCATATGATGTACTCAAATATTGTAAAGGATCTAGTGTTTCAGTATATTGAACATGGCATCCTCATATATGAATTTGTATATGACATTGCTATGTATTTTTTTCATGTACTTCCTCTACTCCATTGGACCTCTGAGTTCTCCAAGATAATGATTATAATGTATTTCGGCCATCGCTTTCCTCTGA
This sequence comes from Pseudotsuga menziesii, assembly GCA_001517045.1. Classification (NCBI taxonomy): domain Eukaryota; kingdom Viridiplantae; phylum Streptophyta; class Pinopsida; order Pinales; family Pinaceae; genus Pseudotsuga; species Pseudotsuga menziesii. Next base: position 613,044 of record LPNX011002726.1, on the reverse strand, counting down.
CCTCACACATTAGGGGGCATCTGTTATCATCCCAAATGGCACTTATCCATCCGAGTGCCGACATTCTTCATGTTGGTACACAAAAGGACGAATTAGGATTGAAGTTTCCAAAACATTATAGATGGGCATGTCCTGGGATGCATTTACCCTCAAACCAGCTTGCTATATATTTTTTCTAAATGTTGAGTTGCATACCCGACTATCTGCATTGCAACTCATGTACCGTATGCGAGTATTTTCATTGCAACCCGCGTACACCTGCGTATGAAGGTTTCCTTCGAGCAACTTGCATGTCATACATGGGTTGCCTATATTAATAGTCACGTACACCTTGTTTTGACTTTAAAAAATATAAAACATGATTAGATGAGATTATTTGGGCCCTAATCCATAACTATCCCAATTGTTTCAACCATCCCAACCTTCAAAACCACTATATTTCCCAAAGTATAAATAGAGGCCTTTGGGTGGGAACTAATCAATCAATTTTGGAGAGAAAAGTTATGCTAGTGGCATATCTTCAGAAATCTTGGAGCAGCAAAACTCAGAGTCCTTTGGTTGTAGAGGAGTCCTTTTCTCAGAAGCTAGTTTGTACTCTTATCTCATTCATTGATTGTTAATAAAGAGAATTCTTCTTCCAATCTTGTGTTGAGTCTATTTCATGTATTTTGGTTAATGAATATATTTGATTATATGTTTGATATATTGTTCATCTAACCTATGATATACATATGCATAAGATATTACTTGAAGGATTTTCTCTTTGCAGGTGAAAGAGGTGCATCCCTAGAAGCTTTGGAGAGAAGAGGAGCGGGAGAAGATCAATCTTAGATCAACTGTCGGTAATTGGGTAAGTCAAGACTTTCTTCCTATTCCCTTTCCATTCTCTGGTAAAGCTGATTTTCTACAAGTTAGTAGTAAGTTGGTAACCCCAAACCCTAGGTTACAAGGGTGCTTTATCCTTAACAACAGGCATGCACTATCAAGAACCTGGTTTATAGCTTCTAACATATCCAACCTCAAGTTAGATGCCCAACCTAAGATTTTTGGGTAAAGTGAAATAATGAGGGAAACCCACTTGAAGTTTTCATACTAGATTTTACTAATAATTAACCCTTTCTAATTTTTTCTATATGGTTGACCCTAAGAATTCTTCAACTAGGGGTGTGACATTGCTAGTGAGTGGCCTTGCTGGTCTTTTACTCGAAGGTCCTATAATTAATGCTATGACTGAAGGAATATCCTATATGGATGGGTTTATCTATCCATATTTTTCTGGCATGGTAGTGTCTAATGATAAATTTAATGATTATTTCCTTGATATTGTCAATTGGCACTCTTAAGGGTGCATTCAGATATGCACGAATTTTGGTTCTGTTAAGATTCTATGCAGATTTTGTCCATTTATTGTCTTGAATTGACCATGCCTGGAATTATGTATCGTATTTTTGTTGGCCCTAGGAAACGATGAGGAAAAATAACCATAATGATGCTTGGAGAGATGAAGACTCTAGTCACAAGGAAAGCAAATACCGTGATGGAAGGAGCCGTCATAGAAGAGGAAGAAAACATGTTGACATGATAAGTTCGACCTATATTTTGGTAAAAATAGAGTTAAAATAATAGTGTGCTTTTGGAAATAAAGCATGAATGTAATTTGGGATGATAGTGCCTATTTTTAGATGTAATGGGATGGGTTAAATTAGAAATACAACTTGTCAACTAACAGTTAAGAGTCAGCTGATGGTTAAATTAAGAAGTGTAAAAGCATACAAGCATCGATCCAAGCTGTGTGTGAATCATGATAATATCATGCAATCATAAATACATATTCATAGATGATGATTAGGACAGAGGAGAAATGAAGGACAATAAAAGAAAGAGAAAGTGAAAATCAGCGAGCACGAGACAAGACAAGAATACATGAATTGTAAAGAATATCTAAAGAAGAGTTTGCAAGATGAGTGCGTAGAACAAATGTGATAAACCACTTACCATGACATATGAAGATCACCTTTGTGGTTTTTTCCGGATGGGTTTCCACGTTAAACCTTATGTCTGCATGTCTTTAATCTCTTTGTTTATGTCACATGCATATCTATGTGCATGAGATGATTTGAATATGTCAAGCCGATCTTTTGTGAATGAACTTATATATATATATGTCGCACATTTAAGTATATGATCTCATGGAATATTATTTAATGTTAATGCTTTATGTTACATACTGTTATATATGTCGACAGATCAGTAGGTTATCTTCTTAGATGAATGTATCATCCAAAAGTCTATTCCTCGGTTTCAATTGAGTGCTTTGATAATGATGTAATAAGAAAATTCCCCTCATAACTATATAAACCTAGTTCTATCAGTTCCCATAAGATATATCGAGTGATATTTCATCTACATTGCAGGTGTTTCCGATGGATATCTCCTGTGTCAGGCCAATATCTTGGGTTTTGTTGATGAACAAGGATGTGAACCTGGGTCGACAGAAATCACGCCAACAAATGGTTTTGTTTCCAGTACCATGAATCATTATGGCAGGGATATGTTTTGGTACTCGACAAAAATTGAAATTCAATATTGGGTTGATTATAAAGCACTAGAGTTCTCGTGAAAATAAATTAAACGATCATGACTAAGCCCAATATAATGGTTGGAATGATACATTTACATAGACATTCATGACATTTTATTTAGTGAATTTCCTATTGTATTACATGAGTGGTTATCAAAGATAGAAACCCAAAATAAAAATTTTCCAGGGCATAGAACTTACAGGGTGGAGTCCTCAGTTGATCCAACATTTGAAAATAACTAGTAATCCTATATCTAGGGCTTCCGACTTCTAGGTTGATAATATTTTGGAGGGATATATCATGGAAATCACATTCAACGTGATAAAGTCATACAGTGAAACATAAAGATAATTCCTCTAAGAACCTAGAGTTCTTTATCTAGAATCTTTGAAGCTATGGATTAAGATGTTGGAATGTGAAAAAGAGATCCTAATAATGGAGTCTGATCAGTAAATAGTTATGTGTGGAGAAACAAGGTAATATTTCAAGGAATATTTGAACAAAAATGGATCAGAGTAAGATGAGATATGTCATGTCGATAGTGAGGCTGAGCTAGAAGGGGGGCACCTAAGGAGTGGAAGAATATTTCAGTTATGAAAGAGAAGATGTATTGTGACAAGGAGAGGAAGTTACAATGCAAATGAAAGAGAGAACTAAAAGTTGTAATTGCAACTTGATGAAGAATATTGCGACAAAGAAGAGGAATACTAGCTTATATCTGAAGAAAAAAAAAAAGAGGTACTAGATCTAGATCAATATTATGGCAAATCGATGACCCCGTGTACATATCCAGAACTCGAGGTAAGGTATAAAATCATATGAACCAATGGTTTTGTGAATCATACTATCAATAATAGTGGACATAGGAGTCAAGGAAATCCCTCTAGAAGAATCTTTAATTCAACAATACCAAGAGTAAATAGAATGGCTAGAAATGATATAAATATATCGTTCTTTAATGGAAATGGGTTAGAGGACCCTAAGAAACATTATTTTCTATGCAAAGTTGTATGGATTGTGCAACAGGTCCAATATGAGGCCATACAGAAATCCCAGATGCTCATGACCCTTAGAGGTTGTGCACTTGAATGGTACATGAAATTCTCTGTGGTTCCAGTAGGAATCCATCGAAAAACATTAGATCAAATACAAAAGGGATTGATAGATGAGTTTAAGAAAACTAAATCTGAGTGACAATGCATTAAAAAGTTGAAAGAGATTAAACAATTTCCTACAGAGTCTGTTTGGGACTTTGACCAAAGTCTCAAAACTTTGATGGCTAAAGTAAGATTTAATATGTCGGATGTTCAACACAAACAATGGTTTATTGCGATGATGCTACCATATATATGTGTTCCTTTGCAATAGAATATTGTATCACATAGTGAAGCTCTTGAGCTTGCCATGAAATTGGAAGCTTCATTGGTAGGAAAAATTGGTGCATGAATGATGCAGATACAATTGCAACTTGTTAATATTACGTTACAACTGCAAGATATCAAGAAAGGAAAATAAATACAGAAGGAACTCTGGTGCACCCGATGCATAAATTAAGGCCACCATAAAGATTCATGTCCATCCTTCATGAACTATATTGCAGCAGGCGCATCGAATACGGAAAATACACAAGGGATGTATTGGTGTATAATTTTTCAAACCAGAGGACACCGTTTGGAAGAATTTTTATATTTACAGAAAATAGTAAGTGCAATAGCCAGTCTATATTGCAAATTCTTTTGATTGGGAAACGATGAGAAAGAATGCAAAGAACATCAGTCACTTCAAGAGAAGACAATAAACACATACATGATGAAGAATAATGAAAATATTCAAGCTAATAAAGATCAGGAATAATTTCCGTAGGCTCAATACCCATAGGAACAATATCCCAAGGCACAATACCCACATGCACACAATACCCTCAACCTAGAGGAGGTGGAATTTTTAGAGTTCGAGGAAGAGGAGGAGGATTTAATCATGAAAGAGGCCAAGTCATTTGTTATAATTGTGGAAATCCTTGACATTTCACCAAATATTTTACTAATCCTACAATGATATGATCGTATTGTAAAGCATTGGATCACACTGTTGAATAATGTCCAGACTAGATTGTTAAGTGGCCAGATAGGAACATGGGAAAACCGAACCCACCTCAAAAAGCTAATCCAAACATACATAATATTTTTCATTGAACCAAGGGAAACTAGTATTTCCATCATGACAAGAGGATGTGCTACGACTGGAGAAGATCAAGAAGCACCATATGGACAACTAAGAGTGCGACCAAAACAACAAAATAATATGGTCTTTGATGTCTAGAAGGAAAAGGAGGTATTATTGGATGCTCGACATGAGTTTATCAACAAAAATAAGGTGTTTACTTATGATACTATACTAAATAAAAGGTTGATATTGGAAATGCCTCTAATATTCGACCAACCATTTCAGAAGAAATAGACAGAAAATGTTAGTAAACTGAAAGAATTATTTAAAAGTTGTGTAGAATTAATAACAAATAAGTATGTTGTGGCATAACTGGAAGCTTTAATAGAATAATCTCAAGTAGTTGTGCGACCAGAAAAGAGGGTTAACCACATTGGAAAAAAATTGAAAACTAGTCATGATTTAAGAATGACTACCCAGATAGGTGATTACGACACAAATTATATTATTCCAGACTTGGGTTCTGATGTTAACATTATTACTAGACAAACATGGGAAAGTATGGGAAAGATGATATTAGTGTGGTCTCCTATCCAGATAATATTAGCCAATCAGTTTAATATTCCTCTTATTGGTCTACTGAGTGTTGATGTATGTGTAACTTCGAAATGTATTCACTTGTATTTCTTATGTATTCTAACTTGATTTTTATTCTGGGATGTATTTGTAATCTACTTGAGTCATGCCATGCCCCAATGTTCCTATCAAGAGGTTCTATAATGTAAACAAGTCATGTCAAGTTATTGTGGGTAACCCTCCTATTGATCAAGGGTTAAAGTCCCCGCAGTTCTGGGGAACTAGGGTTATTAGACTCTCCTAGAGAAGTCATCCCTAGTAGGGTTTAGTTATGTTGGGAATTAGTATAAATAGATAGCTAGCCTCTCTATTTAGCACACACTCACTCACACTCATTTTTAGCGCATAGCTGAGGAAGAAGAAGACACTAGGGCAAGAAATAAAGAGCTTACTGTTGTCAGGAGATCATATTACTGTTTTGGGGTTTTACTTTTGGTGTTGATTCTATCTCTAAGGAATTTGCGGGGTTTTCTCCATTTATGGTTTCCCTAAGGAAAAACACTGTGTTCATTGTCCTTTGTGTTTGATTGTTGTACTTGTTATTCTCTTAGTTAAAGATCCTAACATAATGCTAGCTTAAATGATAAAATCTAACATGGTATCAAAGCTAACCTGAGAAGAAGACACTCTGCAGCTGTGGGAACTAGGGATTCCTACTTTGTGGATTTATCTCCACATATTTTCAGCAAAAGAAGGTTGGAATAACTCTCCTCCTTAGGTCGCATATTTCTATCGAAGCAGAATCCAATTCTGAGGTTTTTTTAGTTTTGGACCCAACACTACTGCCGAAAATTATGGATTTTCACAGAAGTGGATTTTTTCAGTGAGCCCGGGCCTGGATTGATCTCCTCCTAAAAATTTAAGTTAGGGATCAAGATCAAAGCATTTGGCTGGACAGAACTCCAGAAAATCAAAACCCTAATCTGCTCCTGAACCGACACTGTAGAATTTCAGCTCCAAATCCAGATCCGACATCTTGAACTGGTAAGATCTAAATCTTTTGTATTTCCATTTGAGGTTCTCAGTTAATATGTCTCATCATACTAAGCTTGATGAAAATATTGAGGGAGCTGATAACTTTTGAGCCTGGAAGTATAGGATCTCCCTGGCCCTGGAAGAAAATGAATTGGACTCCTATATCAATGAGGAGGTTCAAGTTCCAGAGGGAGATGAGGCTAAGGCCTTACATAAGAAGAAGTTGGTTATGGAAAAGAGGATCATTGCCGATTCAATCAAGGATCACCTCATACCATAGGTGTCCTCCCTAAAGACACCTAAAGCTATGTTTGACGCCCTAACCAAATTGTTTGAAGGGAAGAAAATAGGCCAGAAGATGACTCTGAGAAACCAACTGAAGAATGTAAAGATCCAGAATGCTGAGACCATCCAGTATTACTTTACAAGGGTCTCTCAGATCAAGGAACAACTAGAAGAAGTAGATGAAGAATTGGAGAATGCAGAGATTGTGATGACCACCTTGAATGGTCTCCCTAGATCATGGGACTCCTTCATTCATGGGATATGTGCCAGAAAGAAGTTAGTCAAGTTCAACAAACTATGGGAAGAATGCTCTCAAGAAGAAGCTTGAATAGCAACTTGAGAAGAAAAGATGGGAAGTGAATATCAAGCCCTCACAGTTCATTCTAAGAAAAGCAAAAGAATTTCTCATCACTCTAGAGGTAAGCATTTCTCTAAACCTAACTCTAGAAAAGACTTGGCTAGAAGCAGATGTTATATATGTGATGAAGTAGGACACTTTAAAAAATATTTTCCTAAAAGAAAAAATAACAAAAAGGGAAACAAGAGAAGATATCATTCTCATGCTGCAGAGGATGATGAACCATCCAAGAAGAGAACCAGATATGAAAGTGAAGACTCTTCTAGTGATGAAGAATATGTCTTGATTTCTGCTCTCATGGGAAACATTACTCATGGAAGCAATGATTGGATTATAGATAGTGGGGCTTCCAAACATATGACAGGATTCAAAGAGTCCTTTGTAAAACTTTCAGAACATGAATCACCTCACAAGGTGAAACTTGGAGATGACTACCAATATCCAATAAAAGGTAGTGGGGAATCCTCCTATAAGCTAGACTCTGGAAAGTCTATGAAGATGCAAGATGTATTGTTTGTACTAGGACTCAAGAAGAACCTTCTCTCCATATCTACATTAGATGCAAAATGCATGAGGGTTGCATTTATAGATGGCTAGGTTATCATGTGGCCAAAGGGAAAGACTATTAATGATGCAGTAGTACTTCGGGAACAAGAAGGAGGTCTATACAAATTGAAGGGCCATCTAGAACAAGCCTTGGTACATGACAAAGTAGAGCCAAATGAAATTTGGAATAGAAGGCTTACACATCTGCATTACAGAGCACTACCACTTGCAAACAAAGCTATTGAAGGTCTTCCAGAAATTCAAGCAAAACATGATGGGGTCTGCAAAGGATGTGTGAAAGGAAAGAATACAAAGAAGACATTTCCAAGTATCGAAAGCAAAGCAAAAGGAATATTGGAAATCATCCACTCTGATGTATGCGGTCCAATGTCATCAAGCTCACTAAGCGGGTATGTATATTATGTTTCTTTTATTGATGACTTTTCTAGAAAGACGTGGATTTACTTCATGAGGAGAAAAGATGAAGTATTCAACAAGTTCAAGGAATTCAAAGCCTTGATCAAGAATCACACAGAAAATAAGATCAAGAACTTTCGATCAGATAATGGCAGAGAATTCACATCAAATGAAATTAAAGAGTTATGCAAAGACTTAAGGATTAAGAGGGAGTTGTCCACTCCTTATAATCCACAACAAAATGGGATTGCAGAAGGGAATAACAGAACTATCATGGAAGCTGCAAGAGCTATGCTTCATGATCAAAATCTTCTTATGCATCTTTGGGAAGAAGTTGCCAGAACATCAGTGTATGTACAGAATTGTACTCCACATAGAGTACTCAAGAACAAGACTCTTGAAGAAGTCTTCTTCAGCAAGAAACTAGAAGTCATCCATCTCAGAATATTTGGTTGTCCAGTGTACATACACATTCCAAAAGAGAAGAGGAATAAATTATATCCTTCAGGAAAGAAGGGTATATTTGTGGGATACTCTGAAATCTCGAAGGCTTACAGAATATACTTCCCAAGATTCAAGAAGATCGACATCAGTAGGGATGTGACATTTGATGAAGACTCAGCTTACAACAAATCTAGAAAGAGACCTATTGAAGCAGAAGCACCCAAAATTCATGATACAACCATGAATGAAGAAGCTCAAGAAGAAGATCGAGAATTTGAAGAACCTCAAGAAGCTTTAGATCCACCTCCAAAGAAGAATCCTCATAAGAGGAAACCTGCTTGGGTACGAGAAGCTATCCAAGGTGCAGAAAGATATGGGGCTCCAGAACAGAATCACAGAGAAAGAAAGAGGACCATATCCTGCTTCGGGTATGTAGCATACTATGTGATTTCATTGATAAAGAACCTTCCACTTATGAAGAAGCGACAGAATGAAAAGAATGGAAGGATTCTATGATTGAAGAGTGTTACCACCTAAGTTGTACTTAGTGGTTTTTATCAAGTGAGCCCAGTGAACCGGACAGGGTTAACTTGTTCGGACTTCAGAGGACCTATGGAAGTACTTCTGGGAAGTGCTTGTTGTACTATATCACATGTTCATACCCCATGAGGGAATTGTAATAAATGTTCTAGCATGATAGTGTCTGTAAAAGAATTGGTCTCTTAGACTTCATTTGTCAATCCGATCATCCCAGGGTGTTTTTTCCCTTGGTTATTATTGGTTGTTGAATAAACGACTGATAATTTCTGAGTTTTTCACTCCATACCTCCAAAGTTGGGGTGGTCAGCTTGGCATTTGTGCCTATTGAGGTTATTAGAGTCTATGTGTCAATGTGTAAGCATGCTAGACATCATTTTTGAGTCATATGAACATGTCTAAGTCCCCCTAGGTGTTTTTCAATTTTTCAATTTTTCAGTTTTTTCAGTGTTTTTTATTAAATTTTAATTTTTCCAAAACTTAGGCTATTTTTTAATAGTTTAATTGGAAAAATTGATTTTGTAATAAAAGTGGGCCAAATAATCGGTTTTAGTCATGTAGGTGCTCATTTTCAAGCTAAGAGCACCATGTAAACCCATGGACCCACTATTTCCTAAGATTTGAGTAATCTTCCATCACTCAGGTCAGAAAGCCCCAAAAATCAATTATTGATTATTTTAATTAATAAATTGATGAATAATGGAGCAAATCCAAAATCAAATAAATCAATGGATTCTCAACCGATTTGACTGAAATCAATCAGATCTGGAGCAGATTGACTGGATCTGAAAAATCCTTGACTGAAGGAGGGGATCAAATCAGATCCAGAGCTGATCTACAGTGGTGTTCATGGGGAATTTCGCCCTCCCTCTCTCCTCAACACGTTTTTGGCTCAACTGGATGATTTTTGGTGGATTCTTCAGTGTTTGGGCCGATGTGTCAGTGTATGGGTTGATGTGTCAGCCAGATCAGGCCCCAGGTTGACAAGTAGGCTCAGTTCAGCCTCAGTTCTGCATTGATGAACTATCCATCAGAGGATTTCACTTGATTCCATGAGAAATTGCGCCCCCCTTG
>LPNX011002726.1:575063-601753 GCA_001517045.1 Pseudotsuga menziesii | reverse complement strand
TGATCTTTTTTGACTCCATTTTTAAGGCACTGGTCTTTTCTGCTTCATATATATATTGTGTATCAACTTTGTGCTTTCGTGTGTATCTTCGTATCTTGTCAGCTTGATTGCTTATAGTTAAAATATTCAAACTCCTAAATAACTGATTCAGTACAACATCATTACACTAAGAAATCATCCTTAGTAACTTAATAGGGTCTACCCCCCTTGGCTTCGTTAGGAGTTGAGCCTAAACGGAGGATTCAAGAACAAGGTGACAGCCTTGACTCGAGACTTGCCCCCAAGGACACACCGAGTGGCTTGAAGATTTCTGCCATGTGATCCAGGTGTGTGAAAAGGCGGCAACAAAGAGTATCAATCAATCATGAAGAATGATGTTTGGGATGTTGTCCCAAGACCAGAAGGGAAGTCGGTTGTAACTTCCAAATGGATCTACAAGATCATGCATGCTACAGATGGTAGCATAGAAAAATGTAAAGCAAGATTTGTTGCTCGTGGTTTCTCCCAGAAACAAGGAATAGATTATGAAGAAACCTTTGCACCTGTACTAGCCAGATACACTTCTATCATATCAGTACTTGATCTGGATGCAGTAATGAAATGGAAGATACACCAAATGGATGTCAAGACTGATTTCTTGAATGTTGTAGTAGAAGAGGAAGTGTATGTGGAGCAGACACTCGTTTTTGAGACATGTGATGGGGAGTATCATGTATGTAGATTGAATAAATCCTTGTATGGTTTGAAACAGGCATGCAGGACATGGTATGGTAGAATTGACAGCTTTCAATCTAGTTTGGGCTTTACCAAGAATAAAGCAGATTCCAACCTTTACTACAAAGTTGAAGATGGAAACCTAGTGACACTCCTACTGTATGTAGATGATCTATTTGTAATAGGTATGGATGGGTTGATTACTGATACGAAGAGAAAGCTTGATGTTGAGTTCAAAATGAAGGACTTGGGTATGATGCATTATTTTCTAGGTATGGAGGTGTGGCAGAGTGCAGATGGGATTTCCCTAAGACAAGGAAAATATATGGTAGAGATCCTGAAGAGATTCGGGATGATGGATTGCAAGGCCATGACCACACCTATGGCATCAAACCTAAAGCTATTGAGTGATGCTTCATCAAAAGAGGTTCATGATACGATGTATTGTCAGATGATTGGGTCCTTGATGTACTTGATGAACACGAGACCAGATATTTTCTCTACTGTGAACACCTTGAGCCAGTTCTTGATAGATCTGAGACATGTTCACTTGATTGCTACAAAGCATATTCTGAGGTACCTGAGGGGTACAGTTGATTATGGGATCAAGTATGATATGAATCGGAATCTTAACCTAGAGGGTTATGTTGATTCAGATTGGGCAGGTAGTGCCATCAATAGGAAGAGCACTTCAAGGTGTTGCTTCAGTATGGGATCAGGTGTGATCTCTTGGTTTAGCAGGAAGCAATCCTATGTGGCACTGAGTACAGCTGAAGTAGAGTATGTCGCAGCTTGTTCAGCTAGTTGTGAGGTAGTATGGCTCAGGAAGCTACTGTATGATTTATTTGATCTCTAGTTGGATGCTACTTGTATACATTGTGACAACCAGAGTTGTGTGAAGTTGTCAGAGAACCCGGTATTCCATGACAAGTCAAATCATATCGAGATAAGTATCACTATATCAGGGATATGGTGTAGAGGAGAGAAGTGAAGCTCCATTATGTTGCGACAGACGAACAGATAGCTGATGTGTTGACGAAGCCATTGGCCAAAGTGAAGTTTGAGTACTTCAGGGAGAAGTTTGGTGTTCTCCAGTTTGAGGTCCCTTCCAAGGGGAAGTGATGAGTCCGTAAGCCATTCTGATGAGTAGGTCAGATGTAAGGGCTGAACCATTCTGTCATGGTGAGAGGATTGTTTCCTTCCATGTCAGATATGAGTGCTGAGCCATTCTGATATGACTGTAGGATTGGTTCCTACATGATCAGATATAAGGGATATTGCCATTCTTGGAATGGAGTTGCCTGGTGAGTTACCAGGAATACTTGGTCTAGGACTGAGGGCCTTTCTAATACGATTGTAAGATGTAGTCTTACATGATCAGATGTGAGCACATGGCCATTCTGATGTGATTGAGGGATGTGTTCCCACTTGATCAGATATAAGGGTTATTTCCATTCTATCATGGTGAGAGGATTGCTTCCTTCCATGTCAGATGTGAGTGCCATCCATTCTGATGTGACTGTAGGATTAGTTCCTGCATGATCAAATGTAAGGGCTACCGCCTTTCTAACGATTCAAGGTCAGATGTGAGTGCTGGCCATTCTGATGTGATTGTAGGATTGGTTCCTACATGATCAGATGTAAGGGCTACTGCCTTTTTGACGATTCAAGGTCAGATGTGAGTGCCGTCCATTCTGATCAGGGATAATTTTAGGGGCGAAATTTATCCCATGGGATATTTTTAGGGGTTTTTCTCCAAAAAAAAGATTCACCATTTTGCATTTTTTGAAGCCCTGTTTCACCCAATTTTGATGGGGTAAACGTTTTTCAACCTAAAAATTGCCAAATTATTATATAAACGATATAAAATACTTGGAAATTAAAATATTTTTTGAAAAATATTGCCAAACATTTTATAGTTGCCGTTTTAAGAATTGGTAAGATTCGCCAACATTTATATACTTTTAAATAAGTATGATTCCTTAAAATCATCCCTGATTCTGATGTGATTATAGGATTGGTTCCTACATGATCAAATGTAAGGGCTACCTCCTTTCTGACAAGTCAAGGTCAGATGTGAGTGTCGGCCATTCTAACTTAGGTTCAGATGTAAGGGATACTACCATTCTATGAATGGAGGCACCTAGTCAATTACCAAGAACCCTCAGTCTAGGACTGAGCACCTTTCTGACGAGTCAAGGTCAGATGTGAGTGCTAGCCATTCTGACTTAGGGTCAGATATAAGGGCTACCAAAGACCTATAAGGAGGTAGGCCTACAACCAACATGAAAAAGGGCTGGCTCTGTAGAAATTCCTATGACGAGAAGAATCATGAGATAGCACATATGATGATGACCCACTGATGATCTAGATTGAGCTATGATTCAGATCCAGTTATGATTTCTCCAATATGATCCAGATCAAGTGATGATCCAGATCGAGTGATGATCCAGATCCAGTAATGATGATCCAGATCGAGTAATGATCGAGATCCAGTGATGATGACCCTGAAGTGATCTAGATCGAGTAATGATCCAGATTGAGTGATGATCCAGATCCAGTGATGATGATCCAGATCCAGTGATGATGATCTAGATCGAGTGATGATCTAGATCCAGATAAATATGACTTGAAGATGAAGATGACTTGAAGACGAAGATGACGAGAACTTGATGATGACCCAGATGATACAGAGAAGAAGACTTGTGCTGAAAATTGTGTCAAGAGAATACCTTCCTAGTTAAGAGGGAGTGTTGATGTATATGTAACTTTGGAATGTATTCACTTGTATTTCTTATGTATTGTAATCCGATGTTTATTCTAGGATGTATTTGTAATGTACTTGAGTCATGTCATGCCCCAATTTTCCTATCGGGAGTTTCTATAATGTAAACAAGTCATGTCAAGTTATTGTGGGTAACCCTCCTATTGATCAAGGGTTAAAGTCCCTGCAGTTTCGGGGCACTAGGGTTATTAGAATCTCCTAGAGAAGTAGACCCTAGTAGGGTTTAGTCATGTCCGAAATTAGTATAAATAGAGAGCTAGACTCTCTATTTATCACACACTCACTCACACTCATTTGTAGCGCATAGTTGAGGAAGAAGAAGACACTAGGGAAAGAAAGAAAGAGGTTACTGCTATTGGGAGATCATCTTACTGTTTTGGGGTTTTACTTTTGGTGCTGATTCTATCTCTGAGGAAGTTGCAGGGTTTTCTCCATTTATGGTTTCCCTGAGGAAAAATATTGTGTTCATTGTCTCTTGTGTTTGATTGTTGTACTTGTTATTCTCTCAGTTAAAGATCCTAACATAATGCTAGCTTAAATGATAAAATCTAACACTGAGACGGGTTCATGTTGAGATAGAAGGACTCAAGACTTATGTAGATTTTGAAGTGATAGATATTGTTGATGATACAAATCCATATCCTGCACTTCTAGGGATCGACTAGGCCATGGATAACCAAACCATTATCAATTTTAAGAAGAGGATATTAACGTTTGAGGATGAAGAGCTAAGAGTGGTCACACCGCTTGATCCTCTTGAAGACCAGAGGTATGTCGAGCATGTAAAAATGAAGGAAAAGATGGATATCTAGAGCATATATAAAACATTACCTCTATGATGGATGATTATGTGAATCTAATGGCTGATGGAAAAATCAGCTGGAAAAGCATTAGTTCCTTCTCATTGGATTCAAGAGAAACTTCAGAGAATTGGTAGAACCAACTCCACGAAGGTGCACTGGAATTACAAAATTAGTGCAATGAGTAGGTACTAAGGTATGTGATATACCTACATATGGATGTTTTCCTAACTTGGAATATTTCTTGATAGAGTTTGAAGAGGAATTAATAGAACCTCAGCGTTTGTTATATTTGTAATTTGCATTGAAGGCTACACCTACAAGATGGTGGGTTGTACACAAGTGGGACATTTCAGAATGGTTGAAATGTCAAAGACTAATGGATGTCCAATTTGGAGAAAATATTCTCTATACTGGTCTGAAATATATAGGTTTGACTAATCCTATCGACAATATTGAGCATTGTCGTGCAATATGGGAGACGTTGTCGCAACAGGAATGGGTCCACCAACTTATACATACTTTGGACATGAAACCAAGAAACTGGTACAAATCAGTTGAACTATGACGAGGAATAGTTGAATGGGAAGAGATAGCTTCTAGTTTCACCCATACATTTGAATTTTTTGATGATCATCCTTCAATTGATGCTTCTCTACACGTAATCAAGACTAAGATCTTTGAAGATATTCCTATGTCGATGATAAATTTCCATCAGAGCAACGAGATAGTCTAGCATTGGATGGAATGATATTATGTAACAGGAGAACCTAGTGATGATGATCCATGCGACATAAATATTCCTGAGTCTGAAGGTACTCGCGTGGTGGAAGGATCAGGTGTATCAAGCAATACGTTTATGAATCCTTTGAAAATAAAGAAAGTGAACATTGGTTCTCCATAGAACTTGAAGTTTTCTAATATCAATGACTGCTGGGATGATGATACCGTCAAAAATATAACATACCTACTACATGCATTCCAGGATCCATTCCCCACTATATTTTCCAAAATGAAGGTAATTGTTGGAGATCTTGGAAAAATGAAGATTTCGTTTAAGCCCGATGCAAATATTGTCAAACAACGACCCTATCGACTTAGTTTGAGATACAAAGAAAATGTTAAGACAAAGTTAGATAGAATGTTGGATGCAAGCATTATAGAACTTGTTGAAGAATCCGAATGGATTATCCCTATGGTAATACAAGATAAGAAAACTGCTGGTGAAGTATGTATCTGTGTCAACCTAAGGAAGTTGAATGATGCCTTCCTGAACGACCCATTTATGACCCCATTTATAGATGAAGTATTGGAGAGTGTCAGGGGACAAGAAGTATATTCCTTTATTGATGGATTCTCCAGTTACCATTAGATTAGAGTTGTAAAGCAATATCAACACAAGACAACCTTTTTGGGGGACTGGGGATGTATCCAGTATAGAGTAACCCCCTTTGGAATCAAGAATGCTCCTGCTATCTTTTCTAGGATAGTTGTAGCTTCTTTAAATATTTCATTCATAAATTCCTTGAAGTATACTTTGATGTCTGGACGATATTTCTGATTATAAAATATCATATTGAGAGTGTTAGTATGATGTTGGAACGATGTTGACAGTTCCATATTTCCCTTAACTTAAAAGTGCATTTTTTGTGCCCCTTTTGGCATTTTACTAGGTCATGTGGTTTGTCACGATGGTATATTGGTAGATCCTGCAATGATCACGATTATTGTCAACTTACCACTACCCTCAATAGTAAATTAGTTGAGAACTATTGGGACATATGGGGTGCTATAAGAAATTTATGAGAGGATATGCAGGAGTGGCTGCCCCTATGGAGAAATTATTAAACAAGGATGTTAAATTTTTGTGGAGTGAACAATGTCAAGAGAGGATGGATGGTTTGAAGAATAAATTGGTTACAACACCCATATTAGTCTTTTCACACTAAAAGAAATAAATTCATTTACATGTCGATGCATCATCTGTCACGCTGGGTGTTGTACTTGTATAGCCAAATAAAGCTATTGATCATCCCATCACATTTTCGAGTATAAAATTATCGACAATAGAGAAGAACTATACCATGACAGAAAGATAAGGACTAGCTATGGTATATGCTCTTCAAAAATTTCGACATTATTTGCTAGGAGGACATTTCAAAATGTATATAGATAATTTTGTGTTGAAATATCTGGTCAATAAACTAGTGTTGGAGGGGAAGATTTGTCGAATTCTTTTCCTCTTCTAGGAATTTGATTTTGAGATTATTATTAAGCTGGGTCGATTGAATTTAGGACTGAACCATCTATTGACACTAGAAATGGGAGAAGCACTTGGTAATCTGAATGATAGTCTTCCTGACACAACTATTTGTGATTAATATGTTTGATTATAATTACAGAGATATTGTAAATCTATTAAGTATGGGATATGCACCATTTATATTCACTACAATGCAGAGGAAACAATTAGTTGTAAGAGCTGCATATTTTCAATTGATCGCTGGACAATTATATAAAATGGGACCAGATGAAATCCTTCGTCGCTATGTTTTGGAACATGAGCAATTGATGGTATTGAATGAAGCACATGCTAGTGTCACAGGAGGCCATTATGTGGGAAAAGTGCCAGTGCATAATATTTTATAGGATGGATTGTGGTGTCATACTATGCATGTAAATGCTAGAGATTATTGTCACAACTATGATATCTGCCAAATAATTGGAAAGTCGGTGCAACAAGATTAGATGCTGCTACTACCACATATAAATTTACAGGAATTTGACAAATGGGATGTTGATTTTGTTGGACCTATTAATCCACCAGGAAAGAGAACAGGTGCACGTTACATTATCAATGTGACAGACTAATTGACCAGATGGTCTAAAGCAACGCTAGTAAAAGATTGTACTACTGTGACTACTGCAATATTTTTGTTCGATCATGTAATAACCTGATTTGCAAGTCCAGATATTTTGATAAGTGATCAAGGCACACATTTTGTTAATCTGTTGATTGAAAGATTAATTGAAGAATTTCAAATTCAACACTGAAAGACAACACCATACCACCCACAAGCAAATGGTACTATTGAGGCATTCAATAATATTCTGGAGAATGCATTGATGAAGATTTGTAATTTACAAAGAGATTATTGGGATAAGAAAATACCCACAGTATTATGGGAATATCGCATTACTTGTAAAAAATTGACGGGACAAACTCCATTTCAACTGGATTATGCATAAGATGGTGTCATTTTGATGGAAAATATTGTACCTAGTCTATGGATAGTTGCGATTATGGAGATTCCAGATGTTGGTGCTGTTGAAGAAAGTTTGTTGCAGCTTGTACAATTAGAAGAGGAGAGATTTGTCACATGATATCATCATAATTTTGATAAGGAGTGATATAAAGCTTGGGACAACTACCATATTAAGTATAAGTAGTTTTGAATTGGATATCTTGTTCTCCTATATGAAAGTAAGTTTTTGAAGCATCCTGACAAGCTTTAGACACATTGTTTGGGACTCTATATTGTCATTTAGATCGCTAAAGGAGGAGTAGTGAAGTTGTAGAAATTTAATGGTACACCCTTCAAAGGATTAATAAATGGAATTCACCTAAATCCTTATTAGGATATCCGCACTTTGTTCGACTGATAGATCCAAAAGAGATTAAAATAACAACAACAATTTATGAGTGTTTTATTGCAAAGTTTATGAATGTTTTGTCACAAAATTTATGAGTGTTTTTGTCACAAGATTATGAGTGTTGCAAGTTTGTGAGTGTTTTGTAAAAATAATAATTGATATCGCAAAATATAGGGTGTCGTCGTAGAATACATATCTTTCACAAAAGAAGAATTTTTTCGTAGACTATATGTTTGTTGAAAGAGAAGAATTGTTGTTGTATGATGGAATTTGGTCATAGTTGATAGTTGGATGACAAATTATGTGAAGTAATGGGATATTTAGGTGGCATGATTTTTTGTCAAATATGCCATTAATGCATAATAACTACCGGTTAACTTACAAGTGAAGTGACATTTGGTTGGTGGTTTCTTTGAAATGATTAGAAATACTTCTTCATGTGACAAAATTTTCCACCACCTTTCCATTTATTGCAAGATTATGTGAGTGAATGATTGATTGAATGTATAAACATATTTCATCGTCATGCCAAAGCTTGGTCAATTGCATCTGAATTATTGAAATTTCTGTGCTAAACTATCTATCTGCAACTGTGTGAGCCAAAGCTATTTTCACATAGCATGGTCATTTCCATCTTGAGCACGAGCACTGTCCAAGAATAAGATATCGAGATTCCATCATCTACACCCATTATGGAAGGAACTATAGAAGTTGTTTCAAAGTTACCATTAATTCCAAAAGTTTTTTTATGATCATACCTGCCTAACCACCATGAAAGAATTCTCTCATCGTGAAGCGGTCACAAAAAGGGAACCACACCTCCACTTGATGCATAAGAAAAAATAGAGGGGTTGACCAACTTGATACTTGATTATGTTCTTTTAAGCCCACAGGAGGCCCCTAAATTTACTGTTGGAAAGAAAGAATTCCAAATACTAGTTAGTGTCCCCATCCATACCGAAATAAATTTAGGTGACGACAAACATTATTCCAAATTTGCAGAAAATGGGATTCATTGACCATGACCTGCGCAAGTTCCCAAAAATTGACATGAAAATATATATGACTATAGTTAGAGATACTAAGGATGGACCTATTCACCTAGTTCCAATGGAGTGGGATAGAGGATTGCACAAATCAAAATTTCTATCACTGATGCATATGCCACACTTTGGAAGCAAAACAGAAGTCAATGCATGCATGAAACAATTGCTTGTGTGTTTTCATGGAGGTTGTCTATAGATCGATGGAAAAATATCAATAGACATCAAGCTGATAGAATCTACCATAGGAATTCCCCTTCTAGGATTCAATCCAACACCCTTCTTTGGTGACAAGGACCATGACACAACTATGACAACCATAATGAAGGAGAAGTATGATCTGATGAGGGATAAGAGAGGATTTTATATTTCCTCCATCAACGATACTGCTATTAGGTTTGCACCCAAATTATTATCTAGAAATATGTTGTGAAAGATGCAACGAAACCAGTGTATAATAGGTACAATCACTACGGCAGAGTAGTGCTTAACAAGTGTCCAGATGAACTAGGTGAAAAAATTTGTTGAATGAGTTGTTGGAATATGTTGTAGATCTATAGGAGAAACACAACCCCTTTACTTATTCTTAGCTTTTGATTTTGATTTCCTTTTTTGCATGAGCTAAACAACCAGACTACCAAGGGATAGATTTCCTCGTGCCATGCAAAGGAGCCAGATACCAGAATCTCTGGTTCAATAAGGAAAACCCACAACGACAAAAAGATAATAATATTGAGTTTTATCTACAAGGAAAGGAACTTAGATATTTTATTAAGAAACATAACAAAATAATAGCATAAATAGTTAAAATGTTTCGTAACATCATTGGGTTTTCATTCAGGGCACACTAGATATTTTCCAGCCACGACAAGACCCACAGATTCAGTGGTTAGTTACATAGTTTGAACTATTTACTGAAGAAATTGAGGCGACTATTCAGGACTGGACTGAAGAATGGTGAGTACCTATTCTAGAGGATAAAATCCATTATAGGAAATTTCAACTCAAAATGGGCCTCCTAAGGAAAATAATAAAATAATAGTTAAAATAATAAAATAATATTTATTAATTTTGGAGGAAGAAAAGAAAAAAATGGCTTTTTTGTTCGTATTTTCGACATATCTCCCTGTGTTTTTACTCAAATTTTGATTGGGAGAGCTCATTGGATGTAGAATTACATTATGCATCCAACGAGTACCCACTCAGAATACTTTTGACGGACCTCGCTACCCCAAAAATAAGAAATACCTAAAAAAATGTGTTGATGACATCATCATCACATTTTTTCAAGTATTTCTTGTTTTTAGGGTAGCGGGGTCTATCAAAAGGATGCCGAGCGGGTACTCGTTGGATGTAGAATTTAATTCCGCATATAATGAGCTCTCCCAATCAAAATTTGACCAAAAGAACAGGGATATATGTCAAAATACTAACAAAAAAAGTAGTTTTTTTATGATACCTATCCCCAAATTTATATTAAAAAATTGTTTAAGGACTATATGGTATTTCAAATTTAAAGCAATTTCATTCGATAACACATGATGACATGGAATTTGAATTATAGTTAAAAGGCCCATGATATGATGACCCATAAGAGGAGCCATGACATGATGACCCATTGTAGAATCACAATGGAAACTAGCAAGGTGATCCACCAAAATAAATACAAAGAAGCTCTCCCTACAATTGGGGGATAAAAGAAAACACTCAGAAAAGTATGAGAAGAGTCGTAACAAGAGGAAGGATGACATATCATTTGAGATTTTCGGTCTTATAAATGATGATTATAATCTGATCTTAGATCGTATGGAAGAAGATGCAAACCAAAGATGCAGGAAGATGGATGAACTCCATAAAAAATTGGTGAGAAACATTACCAATTTACTGCATGTACTTTTTACTGTAGTAAAATAAGTAAGAGTAGGGATTGACCGAGCAGCATTTCCGAGTGTGTCACAGGACCGAGCTAACCCATCTGAAGAGTGATCTGCCGAGACATCGTTGATGACTATACAAACAAAGATTGAAGTAGTTGGTTAAGAAATTGACCCAAGAACTTCAAAGCTCAATACCATGGTCAAGGATCTTAACCATGTGACTTTTGATTTTTTTTGCAGTGTCAATGTATCAACTACATGCTATCCATCATGATGCAGTCAAAGAGATGAAAAAAAGAGATCAGGTGATATTTGGACAGCTGAAGACATCAAAGAAATCCATTACATCGCTCAAGCAAACAATCAAGGAGGCCGAGAATAAATCAAAAACCTGGTAGGATGAAATGCAATGACTAGAAGCAATTTCCACACTCACTTGTAGTAAATTCATGGATGAAGGAATCACACTAGAGATGTTCATAGAAGAAAACGTTTTCTGACTTGATGAGGCCGCTGAGAACCTCTGCAAGTGATTCACGGAGTTAGAATCAAAGATAATGCTTAGTACACCTCCAGAGGTACTGAAAGAGAAACAGAAGGCAACAAGAGGTTGGTGTTCTTTAGTGTACCATACTATGTGCTAAAGAGGTCGAAAATGTTTCTCAGTCATGGGAAGCCTTAATAAACAACACATAGTTGGAACATGTGATAGAGCAGTTTTATATTGCTGAAGAAAATGTTAATAAACTGAAGAACAAATTAAAGAAACTACCAACAATAGAAAATATGGCCAATGCTGTCGATATGAAGAAATTACAACATCACATAGACAAACTATGAACACAACAATAGAAAAGAATGGATTGTTTCATAGAGTTACAAGCAGAAGCAAAAAATATTACAAGTATTATTCAACCTGTTCATGAGAAGGTGACAATCTTTGGCTTCGATGGGAATAACAACTTCAGAGAATATAAGTTTCAAAATTATGGAACAATTGGAGGCAGTATAGAAGGAAGTGAGACAAGAAACATAATAGGTCATGAAAAAATTTTAAGATTTTCAAATCAAAATCACACTGACTGATATTTATGACTAAAGTGTCTTGAGACGATCCACAAGTTAGTGTTGGGGGCCTCTTGGTCCTAGGAAAAGATGAGGAAGGATAACTAGAATGATGCTCGTAAAGATGAATATTTCAGTCACAAGACAAGAAAATACTGCTACAGAAGAAGCTACGACATAAGAGGAAGAAAGTAGGTCAAGGGGGGGATTTCAACCAATTTTTGGTAAAAATATAGTTAAAATTATAGTGTTCTTTTGGGAATAAAGCATGATTGTAATTTGGGTTGATAGTGCCTATTTTTAGTTGTAATGGGATGGGTTAAATTAGAAATACAACCTATCGACTGACAATTCAGAGTTAGGTGAAGGTTAAATCAAGAAGTGTAAAATCATAAAAGCATCAATCTAAGTTGTGTGCGGATCATGATCATATCACTCAATCAAACATACATATCCATAGATGATGATTAGGACAGAGGATAAAATGAGAACAAGAAAATAAAGAGAGACAAAAAATCAAAGAGCATGAGACGAGAAGAAAATACATGAATTGGAAAGAATATATAAAGAAGAGTCTACAAGATGAGTGCACAAACCAGAGGTGCTAAAAAATTTCTCATTCCATATGAAGAGCACCTTTGTGGTTTTTCCTGGATGGGTTTCCATGTTAAACCTTGTGTATCTATGTATTTAATCTCTGTGTTTATGTCGCATGCATATCTGTGTGAATGAGATGATATGAATGTGTCGAGCCAATTTGTTGTGAATGAACTTATCTATATATGTATCACATATAATTATATTATCACATGTAATAATAGTTAATGTTAATGCTTTATGTTAGATATTGTTATATATGCCGTCGGATAAATAGGTTATATTCTTGGATGAATGTATGAGACATAAGTCTATTCCTTGGTTTCATTTGAGTGCTTTGATAATTATTTAATAAGGAAATCCCCCTCATAACTATAGAAACCTAGTTTTGGTAGTTCCCATAAGATATCTCGGGTGAGACTTCATATGTGTCGCAGGTGTTGCCAACGAATATATCCTTTGTCAGGACGATATATTGGGTTTTATTGATGAACAAGGATCTGAACCTAGGTTGACAAAAATCATGCCAACAATTTTATCCAGTAAGGTCCATCCATCTTTGTTTCTTGATTCTATGTATCCTAGCTTCTGGGGATGTCATTTGGGCTTCCTCTTGCAACATCTTGGATTTTGACTATGTAGCTTTGGATCTAGTTTCTCTGGGGGCTCACTTTGGAGGCGTGATTAGCTCTTCAATATTAAAAATTATGTGAGAGTCTTTGACTCATAGATTTGTTGGTTCTTGGATAACTGATGGTAAGGCTTGGTTCTCTTTAAGTGTATTTATAGTTAGAGAAGGGCATGCAATTCGAGGCATAGTAGGTGAGTGTTTTAATTGCAATTCTCGTGTTCCAGTTTCACTCTCTGCCTCATCTGCCCAACTAGATCCCATATTTTGTGCATTTTTTCAACTCTACCAAGGATTTCTATGTATTAGTGATTTTTATACATTTCTAGGTTAGTAACTTAGCTATATAACTATTTTTTAACTATAAGTAATTTTAGCTATTTTTTTGTTAATTCTAACAAACTCGAGAATATACGTTCAACTATATAGTCACTAGTCGTCATCGTTCATTTTCTAGAGTCGGTAGAATTTTAGTCATGCTCCATTCATGACGTTTTTGAAGATGCTTCCCTATAGAGTTTTTAGTCTCATAGAACCATTGTTATTTTATTCTTCCATGGCATAGGTGTTGGAATATAATAAACCCACTCATAAAAGAATTAATCATTATTTGATTAATTTCCTACCCACTAGCTTAGATAGTTGGCATCCACTTGCACCTTAGAGTCAACACTTGCCATCTATATCCTAGGAATGATTTATTTCTTATTATGGGTTGATCTTGACCACTTTATGGCCATCCAGAATTGGTAACTGCGCTTTACAGCAGAATCTGCTTTATTCTGCTTTTTCTTCTTTATCCTACTTTTCTATGGATAAGGTAAAGCTAGTCAACTAGGAAACTGGCAGCTTTTGTTGCCAACCCATCCTCCATTATTTTCTCTCCATATTCTAGGATTAACAAGTCTTTCCTTCACTCATCATCACTCACACATGCTATTGCTAATTCGTGAGGTGCTTGGTAGATTGGGAAAGTGCTTTAGTCAAGTATGGGGTTTATCATAATTAGTAAGCCTGATTTATGAGCTAGCTTGAGTTGTCTTCATGCAACTCATTTTTCCTTTATAAGGATGTATTATCTATGCAATAATATCAATTATCATTTATTGATCATTCATTAATGTGTGTTCATTAATTCTTCTTCTTCTCTCCTTATGCTAATTCTCTACAATTCTATGTGAGGTTAATTGTGTGCCTTGATCCTTAGCAAGTTTATGAAATTCCTTATGCCATCAAGGCTTTAGAATTTCTACATGGTATCAGAGCTAAGGTTCTCAAAGTTATGCATGGTATCAGAGCTGAGGATATCAAAGCTCTACATGATATCATATCCTTGAGAGTTCATTAATCAATCCTCCTTTTTAGATTTACAGGTTTATTTTGCAGGTTCAATGGATTCAAGAGTATCAGTTCCTCTTCTTTCTCCATTCACAAGCTATTCAGAGGGGAAATTGAAGATGATTTCATATCTAAAGAGACAAGGTTTCTATGAGATATCTATTGGAGTTGGTGAAGGGTCTTATGAAGAGCCAAGTGACTGGTTGAATGACTATGATAGAGAAATTGGAGCTATTTGTCTAGCTATCTCTCCAAGCATGCGCTACCTTATTGATTATGTTGATTACCCAACTGATCTCTGGACAAAATTTGATAGAGTTTTGGTAAAGGACAATGAGGATCCTTCTAGGTACGTGGAGAGTGCCTCTAGCTCCTCAATGATTTCTCTCTCTCAAGATGTCTCAGCCTCTACAATCTCTGATGAAGTTGAACATGAAGAAGAAGTTTCTCATATAGTTCCTGTTGCTACTACTCTCTTTGATTCGAATGCTTCCTCTTTCAATCAAGAAGCAAATATTGAAGAGCCATCTTTTTCTGTGTCTCTTGAAGTAGAAGATCTTGATTCATATTCTTATGATGCTATTGATGAAAAAGAAGTGACTAATGGAGCTTCTATTGCTATTGATGATTCACTCATACATGTAGTGTTCTCTATGTCTTCTATCATGGATTCTGAGATCCATATGCCAGATCTCTCACACTTTGTGCATGCCTCTCTTCTTGATGGTGCGCAACTCAGTGACTTCCAGGATGTTTGCTTAGCCAAAGAAAGTCCTTCTAGTGTTTTTCCACTTACCATACTTTATCCCATGTGCTTCTACAGCTCCTCCTTTGTTCTTGGCACTCATTCTCAAAGCCTCCTTGAAGATTTTGAACATCACTATCTTTCCTCCTCTCATACTTCTACTATAGAGGATTCTTTACCAATATATTCCCATGAGTCTACTGTTGTGCTTATTTGTGGTCTCTTGGATTCTTTGGAAGATAGATCAACCCATGGAGCCCATTCATTCACACTCTTTGATACTATGCCTTCTCTATGTTCCTACAAGATCGCTTCCACACATCCTCACTGTGTAAATGAAGATGGAGATATTATACATTCGCTTGGACAGTTATTTCACCTATATGGAGCTCAGTTCATCTCTACTAGTTCGAAGTTCAAGTCATCGCATCATCTTGGAGCTGATTACAAGTTTCAATATCCTTCAGTATTTACTTCACACCATTGGATCTCAATTGTTCTACATGGTCCTACAGTTGTCCTTGATCCAAGTGAGCAGATTTATCTTCTTCCCAAGAAGAAGATTCCTCCAGACATCAGCATTTATTTTGGAGCAGCAGCAATACTAGCAATTCATCATTTTTGGTATTGCTTTTCATGTCCTTTCTTGAGGGACGATTTTTCCCTTGAGGTTTTGGCTCTTTCCTCATTTCTTTGGACAAGATGAATTGTAAAAGGGTGACCATAGCTTTATTGCTGGGCCCTATATGCATATATATTTCTGATTAGTTCAGGGATATCATCATAAATTCAGGCTTAAAGGGGGGTGTTGGAATATAATAAACCCACTCATAAAATAATTAATCATTATTTGATTGATTTCCTACCCACTAGCTTAGATAGTTGGCATCCACTTGCACCTTAGAGTCAACACTTGCCATCTATATCCTAGGAATGATTTATTTCTGATTCTGGGTTAATCTTGACCACTTTATGGCCATCTAGAATTGGTAATTGTGCTTTACAGCAGAATATGCTTTTTCTACTTTTTCTACTTTCTCTGCTTTATCCTACTTTTCTATGGATAAGCTAAAGCTAGTCAACTAGGAAACTGGCAGCTTTTGTTGCCAACCCATCCTCCATTATTTTCTCTCCATATTCTATAATTATCAATACTTTCCTTCACTCATCATCACTCACACATGCTATTGCTAATTCGTGAGGTGCTTGGTAGATTGGGAAAGTGCTTTAGTCAAATATGGGGTTTATCATAATTAGTAAGCATGCTTTATGAGCTAGCTTGAGTTGTCTTCATGCAACTCCTTTTTCCTTTATAAGGATGTATTACCTATGTAATAATATCAATTATCATTTATTGATCATTCATTAATGTGTGTTCATTAATCCTTCTTCTTCTCTTATTATGCTAATTCTCTACAATTCTATGTGAGGTTAATTGTGTGCCTAGATTCTTAGCTAGTTTATGAAATTCCAGCCAGTCTCGTTCAGATTTGACTGATTTCAATCAAATCGGCTGAGAATACACTGATCTAGGATTTTGGATTTGCTCCATTATTCATCAAATTATTAATTAAAATAATCAATAATTGATTTTTTGGGGTTTTCTGACTTGAGTGATTGGAAAATCACTCAAAACCTGAAAATAGTGGGTCCACGGGTTTGCATGGTGCTCTTAGCTTGAAAATGAGCACCTACATAACTGAAACTGATTATTTGGCCCACTTTTATTACAAGACCAATTTTCCCAATTAAACTATTAAAAAATAGCCTAAGTTTTGGAAAAATTAAATTTAATAAAAAACACTGAAAAAATTAAAAAATTGAAAAAACCTAGGGGGACTTAGACATGTTCATATGACTCAATCGTGATGCCTAGAATGTTTATACATTGACACATAGACTCTAATAAACTCAATAGGCCTAAATGCCAAGCCGACCACCCCAACTTTGGAGGTATGGAGTGAAAAACTTAGAAATTATCAGTCTTTATTCAACAACCAATAATAAACAAGGGAAAAAAACACCCTGGGCTGATCGGATTAACAAATAAAGTCTAAGAGACTGAGTATTTTATAGACACTATCATGATAGAACATTTATTACAAATCCCCTAAGGGGGTATGAACATGTGATATAGTACAACAAAGTTTCCTCGAAACAATACTGGAGGTCTTCTGAAGTCTGAACAAGTTATCCTTGTCTGGTTCACCAGGCTCACTTGATAAAAAACCACTAAGTACAACTTAGGTGGTAACATTCTAGCTCCAACTATGGGACGTGTGCTCGATCTGGTCTTTAAGGCAAGGAGAAGATATGAGAACACTAGAATCTCTGGTTTATATACCCTGTCAAAACATCTCAACTTGACAAAAAAAACCTCAGTAGCACAAGCTTTATATAAAAACCAAATGAACCATTAAGATGATTTATTTAAACAAAATAAATGTAATTAACTAATGAAAAAAAAAGTTTTATTATAGCTAAGTACAAAACATAAATGCAGAAAGTAAATGCTCTCTTTTAGGAGCTTATTTTCCTACTCTAAGCATGATATAAAAAGTTTAGGTGTAATAAGAAATCCAATGTAACCACCTAAGCATTTTATTAACATAAAAAAAAATTTCCTCGTCTTTGGTTACCAGCCAAAGTAAGGATACCTTATTTAGAAAATGCAAACCTGCGTGATGATTCAGAATCGGTGGGATGGATGGGAGATCATAGGCATGAATAATGTCATAAAAATTCTTCCCTAACTTGTATGTGCTCATGTAGGATGCTTCTATCCATGACTGGATAGGACTGACATACCAATCAGAACGATGAGGCAAACTGACTACATCATCATACTGGTCACTGAGGCTTATTAATGATAACTCATTGCACAAGCCCCAAGTAGCTCCAAATCACAAGGAACCTCTATATGTGAAAAATATGTCTGAGACTGATATTCCACTGATTGCATCACATCTAACTTTTCACAATACTACTTCTCAATGTCTTCATTATTGATACCTTTGTATGGCTCTGAATGATCATATAAGAGTTTTGAATGCTCCTCTTCCATACTAGGATTTTCCCAGGTCTCTAAATCCATGCTTCCCTCTATGGAAGTATAGTCGATTGGACTTCCACAAATTTATAAATAGACACTCCCCTTGTTGGATATAGCATAGATAGGATTCTTAATAATATATCCACAAAAATCCCAATAGTCATCACCACCATCTATGTCAAATGTGATGGATTCCCCATTGCTGATATTACATTATGATATCAAGTTCTCTTTGTATTCATTACTGATAGTGATATATGGCTCAGAGTGATCATATGGATATACTACATGCTCCTTTTCTGTATCAAAATTCTCAAAGGCCACAAGGTCCATGTTCTCTCCTTTAGATATGCCATAGACAGGAGAATCAACAAAACCATCCAAAGTTTCTGGTTCATTATTTTCCTCATAGATTGGATTTTCCATGAATGTCTAGGACTCCTCTTCAACATCTTTGTCGGACATAAGGGAGTCTTCATCACTTGTATCATGATCCAGGTTATACTTGTCCTCATTTTCATACTCATCTTCTTCAGAAAAATGGGAACAAGGCAGTAAATCTTCCAGACTATCATCATTATATGGAGAACAGGTAGGAGTCCCATCATGCACATTACGGTTTTCATCATAAGTTTCACTATAATATTCTGCAATGATCTCATCCTTAGGTATATCTAGAGTACAAATGTGATCATCATCACTAAAATAATCATGAAAGCATTCCCAATCATCACTATTCTCTGTTGATGTTAATATGAGGAGGGTCTTCAACAATTTTTTTAATTAATGGCTCTTCGTGCACATATTCAATGGGATCATAATGGATTTATGAATGTTGGTTGTTGTACACCACATTGATATGAGATATGTTAGGGTACTCTATATGAAACTCTTTCCAAGGAAAGAATTACCTCAAATTGGTATTAATGAATGATTTAGCATTGAATGATTCAATATCATTTCCATCATAATGCCACTGCTTCAAAAATATTTTGAAGAACTTTCCAAGGGAAGTAATAGATTTCTCAGGAAAACACTCATGAAGCCAACATGAAGTGTCCCCTTGCAAATAATGAGCAAAAATTTCCATCATATGATCCTCATGTTGAATGTTGTTTTGACTCATATGTGACAAAAAAATCATAACATGGAATTTGGCTGAGTGATCATTATCATACCCCCGAAAACATGGAAGGGAAGTAGATGTCATTTCACTAATGAGATAATTAGGAAATCCAGGGATCCTAGAGAAATCAATGGGAGGACAATCATAGGAATCTCGAGCAGCAACTTCTATTCTTTTAATATCCATATCAAGAATAAGTGATCATGGAGAATGTCTAGAACTGAAAAATGGAGTTGAGCCTTAAATTTCACTGTTATGTGGGATCACCTACACACAATCAATCTCAAAAAATTTGTGAGAAACAAGGGTTTGATCCCTTCAATGGAGTCAGCATGTGAGAATAAAAATATACATTTAAGAACTCTCACAAAAATATTTTTTGATTTTCTTTGTAAAAAACTGAAAAAAGTACAGTGGAGTCACCAGATGAAAATTAAAGATCTAATCTAAGAATTCATCAAACAAAGCAAAAACAAAAAGGAAGAAAACAAAATTCATACTCGAGAATAAAAATATTTATCCCCAGCAACGGCGCCAAAAAGTGTTGCCGCCTTTCACACACCTGGGTTACATGGCATAAATCTTCAAGACACTCGGTGTGTCCTTGGGGGAAAGTCTCAAGTCAAGGCTATCACCTTGTTCCAGACTCCTCCGTTTAGGCTCAACTCCTAATGAAGCCAAGGGGGGTAGACCCTATTAAGTTACTAAGGAAAAATTATTTAGTATGATGATGGTATTAAAGAGTAAGTTTTTTAGGAGTTTCGATTTAACAATTGTAAACAACAAATAACATGATGAGATAATCACAAGTAAGCACGAAAATGACACCCAATCACATATATATTGAAAGAAATAAACAGTTGACTAGTGCCTTGAAAATGGAGTCGAAAAACAATTAAGAGTGCTTGCAAGTGCTGGAATGAATGTTGTGCAATTGTGTCTTGGTTACTTTTAAATTAATGTAAGAAGATGAGTAATTTAACCTAGGCGATGCAACTCCAGATATGCCTAGGGGGTACTTGAAGTATGTCCAAAACTAAACCATCACGGATACCCGCAAGGACTATGTGGGCTGAAGGAGTCTCTAAGGCTGTTGTTCATAATGCACCCAAAGGTGTAACAAAGATCGGTGCCCCGAGGTCACTTTTCAGGAGTTCCCACTTCCTTTGGGTATTTTTCCATTGTAGTGGTTTGATCGAGGCGTTGTATTTTTTCCTGATTGTTTGTGAATTTGGGGAGAGTGAATCCTAATTATTCTATTCAATCAAGTGCTTTTGATGCAGCTTGACTGATCGGATGAACCGTAGCCAAGTACAAGGCATACACACCGGTCCAAGTGGACCTCAATCGGGGAATAAAGAAGGGGTTGATTTTATTATGATTACTAAAACAAATGATAATAGCATATGAAGCATAAACATATAAGAAAACCACAATTTTCTAATTAGACTACCACGACCCTTTCTTCACCTTTCGGCTCAAAAGGAGGCTCGTGGGGTAAGTATTAAAATTACTTTCAAACACCAGATATGGAATATGGAAATGATTATAATTCAAAATATACTACCTTTCAGATTATAACTACACTATATTGAAAAAAGATGAACAAAAAGTCAAAAATGACACAGACGCAAATCCCCCCTAGGGGGGATGGTGAATAGGCTCAAAAGAGCCTATTTGAAAAGATTTTTTCTTTTTATTAGTAGAAATTACAATATCAACAAACTGAAATTAATCCACTTGATCCTTATATGGAATGAGACCAAAGGTTTACAAATTGCAAAAATTTGAAATTTTTGGAAGACAGAGACCCCCTAAGGGGTTTCGAATGGTCCAAAAATGATTTCCGGACAGTGCCTCCTCCTATTTTCTGTTACACCTGATAAAAACAGGAAATAGTATCACATTTAAATATTCCCAAAAGTACTTTGAAATTACTTTTGAATGAACCAACTTTTTACCCAAAAATTCTAAGTTAAAACTAGTTTTTAAAGAAGCGGAAAAAGAACCAAGGAAAGCAAGATTTTCTTGGGATCTTGCCCTGATTTGGGGGAAGCCAATATGAAGCACTTAAATTTCTGAATATAAATTTTTATATTCTGAGGAAACAACCATGCATTCAACAAGCTTTAGATCTACTTTCATAGCCTTGAAAAATTACAATTTTCCCTAAAACTAGATCTAGAATGCTTGTAAAAATTTCTTTAGGAATGAGATCTAGTTTTATGAGATTTAAGGAAGAAATATATATGTAATATGAACTCTGAAATTGATAGATATAAACAAATTTAAAGCTGCAAAAAAAGTAACCGGATTGATTTTGAAGAAATTTGAAGGAGGAAGAGGAAAGGGAGAGCGCTTGTTGCCGGGGAATGGATCTGCAAAGAAGACTAGTTAGTGGAATTTCGAGGAACAATGCCTTCAAAAAATAGTTGGATTCCCAGTGGATTCAAGCTATATCCACAGTTCGTCCAACCCCTATTACTTGAAAACTAACAAACAATCTTGCACAAAAACCTTATGAGATCTGGATAGAAATATATGAAGAAAGAGAGGGATTACATGCAAATAAACTTATGTAAGCATGTATGATATAAATCTTTAAAAATATATACTATGAGATATTGAAAATCAAGTAATCTTACTTGCCCAACTATACTCCTATTGATTCATCTAAATCATTAATCCAGATAGGATTCAAATGCAGAAATTGAGAGAAAGCCAACGGTAAACAGATGCAAGACAATGTTAAATCCACACATATAAAAGCATTACATAGATTTGGCCTCCAAAGCTTCACTTTATTCCAATAGAAAAATATATTACATAGTATTACAACAGCAATAGACCCTCAATCCAACTCTAACTAACTCAAAAAGGAGGCAACCATGCTTTATTTATACACAAAATTGAAACCCTGGCCCAGAAGGGGAGAAAATCCCAAGGAGATAGACCACTGCAACTGAAGGAGAGTCCATCAATGCCTGATATGAAGCTAAACTGAGCTTCTACTGATTCTGAATGTAAATCAAAGAGCTGATCTAACTGACACCTCAACCTGTTGATTGAAGCATCCACCAAAACTCATCCAGATGAGCCCACACGTGTGGAGGAGAGAGGGAGGGCCAAATTCCCCATAAAGGATGTTGAAGATCAACTCTGGATCTGTCCATATCACCTCCATCAGTCAAGGATTTTCCAGATCCAGTCAATCTAGTTCAGATCTGACTGATTTCAATCAAATCAGCTTAGAATCCACTGATCTAGGATTTTGGATTTGCTCCATTATTCATCAATTTATTAATTAAAATAATCAATAATTGATTTTTTGGGGTTTTCTGACTTGAGTGACGGAAAATCACTCAAAACCTAAAAAAAGTGGGTCCATGGGTTTACATGGTGCTCTTAGCTTGAAAATGATCACATACATGACTGAAATTGATTATTTGGCCCACTTTTATTACAAAACCAATTTTCCAAATTAAACTATTAAAAAATAGCTCAAGTTTTGGAAAAATTAAATTTTAATAAAAAACACTGAAAAAATTAAAAAAGTGAAAAATTGAAAAAACCTAGGGGGACTTAGAAATGTTTATATGACTTGACCATGATTCCTAGCATGTTTATACATTGGCACATAGACTCTAATAACCTCAATAGGTGTAAATGCCAAGCCGACCACCCCAACTTTGGAGGTATGGAGTGAAAAATTTAGAAATTATCCATCTTTATTCAACAACCAATAATAACCAAGGGAAAAAACACCCTGGGCTGATCAGATTGACAAATAAATTCTAAGAGAATGAGTCTTTTACAAACACTATCATGCTAGAACATTTATTACAACTCCCCCAAGGGGGTATGAACATGTGATATAGTACAACAAAGTTTCCTAGAAACAAGACTGAAGGTCTTCTGAAGTCCGAACAAGTTATCCTTGTCCGATTCACCAGGCTCACTTGATAAAAAACCACTAAGTACAACTTAGGTGGTAACAGACGGACAAGATTTTTGAACCAGATCACCATCGCCAAACCCTTCGAATTTCTAAGGATTCGCAACGAAACGGAAACTTGGGCTCTGGAAGTATGTTAGCTCACTCCTGGCATTTCAAAGGAAATATATATAAGGCTTCGAGACTGAATCCTGTAATTCCCAGTCAGCATTCCTGCACATTCTGTTATCAAGTATCTTTGGTGCCGACATGTGTGAGGGCGTGGACAGGCGATCCTTTACCTGCTGGGGATCTAGTCATGTTGCTTCATCGGCTGCTGCACCTTGCCATTTGTTGTGGGAAATATTTTCAGGTGCTACCTTGTGTATTTGATCCATGATGCAATGTACATGGAGTGGATGTTCCCAAGCTCCCTTTGTCTAGTGACGTAGGAAACAAAATGGCCTTCTCCATCATGTCGGTCTCGCCCCATGTGAAGAGTGGATCCGCTGGTTACTTTCCTCACTTTTGCATGCCAGATTACACTAAGGTCTCCTATCTTTAGGTGATATGGCTCCGCTACATGGATGATTTCACCTGTACGTATGCCACAAATAGCCTCAGGGGGAATTGTCCAATCTACCAAGAGGCAGATTATGTGTATGAACTTCCCCTCCACTATCATCTCTGCACTGGATGTGAAAATTGCAGCCTTGAGTCCTCCTCAGCCCTTCAATTTGGGGAACCTTTCACGTCCATTGTCCACGTTTCTTTACTTCTACTGCCAATTTCTCCTCCCTTGATACAACAAGAAGCTTTAGATCATGGCGTGTTCTTACTCGTCGATCGAGATCAACCTTCCCATGCACCTGTCGATCTGAGTGGGTCCTACCAGCTTTTTGTAAATTGGGACCCTGACGTTGTCCATGCTAGTTCAGATCACGAAAAGAACCTCAACCATAGATCTATTCCCTTCTTTGTCGTGACCGTTGATATTTGCAGTCGGTACCACTTTTCGTGATTTGGAATCATGACTTTATCCGCACAAGTTTGGCTTGCGAAATCAGCTAGGGTCATAGATCTGCTCATGCTCTCATCTCCTCTGTTAGATATTTTTTCCCTTTAACCTGTTTCGGGATTTGGGAAAATTCATTCTATCGAGCATGTTTGCTCAGCAAAACTGTCTTGGGCCGTCAATCGGGCTTCGTCTTGATCTCAACCTTTCATTGTTTTCCCATTTTAACATAATTTGTGAAAGCCAAACTTGACCATTCCCTCATGTGTTTAGGCCAAAACCACTTTCTATCATCGATCTTCTTCATTGTGCTTATGGATCATTGATCTATGAAACCTCTCTATCTCATCTTCATTGTTGCATGCCTTCACCTCTGGATGGATCTACCACCGTAGATTGAGCTCTCTTCTTTATATGATGGTCTAAAATGATGGAAAATGTGCCTCCGATAATCCGAAGGGCATTCATACAATTTTATAATGAATGGGACCCTTTTGAACTCTGTCAAGCCCACAACTTGACTGTTTCAAATGAAGTGTTAATAGCTGGCTCATGAGGGATGCTATCCTCCCAACGAGGTAGCAAAGAACACCCATAGGCCAAGTGCCAAATCCATTGGTCGTCCCCAATCTTTCCTTTGAAACCTTCATTCTGCTCTGAGCCACCGCTTTAGCAAATTTACGTCACTCTATAGACTATGCTTTTAGCCATACTCTAAAACTGAGAATAGTTGTGACTGTAAACCTGTGCTTACAACTGAGAATGAAAACAAACCAAACAATAATGAAGGAAATGATCAATGATTGCTGAGCTTATTTATTCCTACCTACTCTACCTAATTTAGTGTATAGGCCCAATTACGTGAAATCACAATTCCAATGAAGCCAATCAAGCAACTTGCCTAATAGTTTTGTTTCCTTTTCGTGCTTTATGAACAGGAATGAAATACATAATGGAAGAAGGAAATAACAAATAAACTAATCTTTAGAGAAGATATGCGACCATTTATTACCTTTACCCAACCTCTCCATGTATTCTGCTATGGGGTCATAGAAAGCACGGCAATCTCCAGTATATTCTGTCATTTGTTCATGGGAAAGATGTCCAAAAATTCTTTTCTCCGGTGAGCTGTCAGGATGATAATTGAAATATCTTAGAAAATGGCCCACGGAATCATCCTCCAATGAAACATCCACCCTTTCGCTCAAATTTCTGAAAATAGAACTTCACCTTCTTCATGTGCCTCAGCATGAACGTCCTCCTTTTCTTTAACAGAACCAAGTAGGCATATTCGTCCTTTATGGGGTGATATTCCTAAAGGTAGAAAATTAAAAATTGTATTTATTTGAGGGTTGTTTCCTCCTTCATCGTGACTCAACACCTCATTACAAACTCTCGACATATCAGTAGATGGAAAGGGGTTGCATGATTGTTCCTCTTTGTAATCTTTTTTTCCCATAAGTTTATGGAATGCACCATATATTCTAGCTTTTGTTTTTGCTTAGAGGATTTAATCATGTGTCATATTAATTCAAAAGAGGAATAACACAAGGGTAGGCTATCACCTTCAGCACATTTACCATCCTTTCCTATCTCAACCTTCTGACTTTGGATTACAGCTTGATTTTCTCCATTGGCAGACCTTGGTTCTATAACCGGCTCTTCAGGTATAGCCCCCAGGTACTCCTCCTCATACTCATCATATACAGGCACACCGAAATCCTTTTTAAAATCATCATTAATGGACCCAGTGCTTATCAGATTGCAACCTTCAAAAAACAGGCCTGCAAAACCATCTACTTCTATATCGGGCTGATCATCTTCCTGTCTAGTGAGGGAAAGCTTTAGCTGAACAAGGACTCTCCATTTCCACTTGTAGGGCCCAACCAATTTTAAATTATCTTTTATTTCACCGCCATTGTCTTTCCCCAACAATCTTTGGGATGTTTTAAGGCTTTCCTCAACCTCCAAACAATCAGTAAGCATATGCTGCAGAGTGGTTGATTTTCTTTCTAGAAGAAGTAATGTCAGTTTAGGGGGAAAGGTGGCTGTATAATAGATCTTAGCAGCGTTTTCAAGAGGTTGGACTTCCTTGGGCATGTTATAATAAAAGCTTGCAAATATTCTATTAAAACTAGATATGGCCTCACCCTCATGCCTCTTAAGGGATTAAAACTCTGAAAGTATTTGATCCAGTGGCCTTCTCCTACCCTAGAATTTCAAAAAGGTGCAAGAAAACTATTCCTAGGTATTGATGGACTTGGGCTGCAAGTGTTTGAACCATTATTTAGTGTTAGATTTTTAACATTAAGATAAC
>LPNX011002726.1:467761-571936 GCA_001517045.1 Pseudotsuga menziesii | reverse complement strand
ACAAGCACAACAATCAAACACAAGAGACAATGAACACAGTGTTTTTCCTCGAGGAAACCATAAATGGAGAAAACCCTGCAACTTCCTCAGAGATAGAATCATAACCAAATAGAAAAGCCCAAAATAGTAAGATGATCTCCCGACAGTAGTAACCTCTTTCTTCCTAGCCCCAGAGTCTTCTTCTTCATCAGCTATGCACTACAACTGAGTGTGAGTGAGTGTGTATCAAATAAAGAGGCTAGCTCTCTATTTATACTAATTCCTAACTTGAATAAACCCAACTAGGGCTGACTTCACTAGGTGAGTCTAATAACCCTAGTGCCCCGGAACTGCGGGGAATTTAACCCTTGATAAATAGGAGGGTTACCCACAATAACTTGACATGACTTGTTTACATTGTAGATCCTCCCAATCAGAACATCGGGGCATGACATGACCCAATTACATTACAGACACATCCCAGAATAAACATCGAGGTACAAGACATAAGATACATAGGTGAATACATTTAGAAGTTACAAATACATCAACACTCCCTCTTAACTAGGAAGGTATTCTTTCGACACAATTTTCAGCACTGGCCTTCTTCTCTGTGTCGACTAGATCATCTCATCATCTTCATCTTCAAGTATTCTTTGTCTTCTTCATCTTCAAGTCTTCTTCATCTTCTTTGTATTCGAGTCTTCTTCATCTTCAAGTCTTCTTCTAAGTCATCTTCTTCTCCAAGTCTTCAAGTCTCGAGATCTGGATCATCACGACTACTGGATCATCACCACTGGATCATCATCACATCTGGATCATCACTTGATTTGGATCATCATCACGTCTGGATTATCATCACATGCTATCTCAGAATGGTGCTATCTTGATTCTTCTCGTCACAGGAAGTTCTACAGAGCCAGCCCTTTTTCATGCTGGTTGTAGGCCTACCCTTCATGTAGGTATTCAGCACTTATATCTGACCCTAAGTCAAAAAGGCCCACCCAGCTCTTACATCTCACCTCATCTTGTCAAAAAGGCATGCCCAACACTCACATCTAACCTCATCTTTTCAGAAAGGCCCAGCACTCACATCTGACCATGTGTAAACACATCGTGCCAAAATGGCTCAGCGCTTACATCCGAACTCATCTTGTCGGAAAGGCTCTGCACTTACATCCAACCCCATCTTGTCAGAAAGGCATAGTACTCACATCTGACCATGTGTAAACACATCATGCCAGAATGGCTCAGCACTTATATCTAACCTCATCCTGTCAGAAAGGATCTGCACTTACATTTGACCATGTGTAAACACATCGCATTGAAAGGGATCTCAGTCCTATACTGAGGATTCTTGGTAACTGACCAGGTTCCTCCATTCTCATAGAGAATGGCATCAGCCCTTATATCTGATCAAGTGGGAACACATCCCTCAATCACATCAGAATGGCCATGCACTCATATCTGATCATGTAAGACTACATCCCACAATCATATTAGAATGGCCCTCAGTCCCAGACTGAGTATTCCTGGTAACTGACCAGGTGCCTCCATTCTCCCAGAGAATGGAAGCTCATCACCAAGATGAGTATTCCTGGTAACTGACCAGGTGCCTCCATTCCAAGAATGGCATTCAGCACTTATATCTGATCATGTAGGAACCAATCCTATAGTCACATCAAAATGGCTTAGCATTCATATCTGACATGGAAGGAACCAATCCTCTCACCATGACAGAATGTCTCAGCCCTTACATCTAACCATGGAAGGAACCTAATCCTCTCACCATGTCAGAATGGCTCTAGGTCTCATCATTTCCCCTTGGAGGGAACCTCGTTCTGGAGAACACTAAGCTTCTCCTTGAAGTACTCAAACTTCAATCTAGCCAATGGCTTCGTCAATACATCAGCTATCTGTTCATCCGTCATGACATACTGGAGCTTCACTGCTCCTCTCTACACCATATCCCTGATATAGTGATACTTGATCTCAATATGCTTTGACTTGTCATGGAACACTGGGTTCTCTGACAAATTCACACAACTCTGGTTGTCGCAATATATACAAGTAGCATCCATATGGAGATCAAATAAATCAGACAGTAGCTTCCTCAGCCATACTTCCTCACAACTAGCTAAACAAGATGCAACATACTCTACTTCAGGTGTACTCAGTGCCACATGGGATTGCTTCCTGCTAAACCAAGAGATCACACCTGATCCCATACTGAAGCAACATCCTAAAGTGCTCTTCCTATCGATGGAACTTCCTGCCCAATCTGAATCAACATAACCCTCTAGGTTAATCTTCTGATTCGCCTCGTACTTTAGCCAATAATCAATTGTACCCTTCAGGTACCTCAAAATATGCTTTGCAGCAATCAAGTGAACATGTCTCGGATCTATCAAAAACTGGCTCAAGATGTTCACAACAAAGCAAATATTTGGTCTCATGTTCGTCAGGTACATCAAGGACCCAATCATATGACGATACATCGTAGCATCAACCACTTCTGATGAAGCATCACTCAATAGCTTCAGGTTTGATGCCATAGGTGTGGTTATGGCCTTGCAGTCCATCATCCCAAATCTCTTCAGAATATCTATTGCATACTTCCCTTGTCCAAGG
Organism: Pseudotsuga menziesii; assembly: GCA_001517045.1. Taxonomy (NCBI): domain Eukaryota; kingdom Viridiplantae; phylum Streptophyta; class Pinopsida; order Pinales; family Pinaceae; genus Pseudotsuga; species Pseudotsuga menziesii. The sequence continues at coordinate 569,326 of LPNX011002726.1, read as the reverse complement.
AAGACTCCATCTACATTCTTCCACACCTCCATGCCTAAGAAATAGTGCATCATACCCAAGTCCTTCATTTCAAACTCAATAGAAATTTTCCTCTTCGTATTGACAATCAACCCATCCATACCTGCTACAAACAGATCATCCACATACAGCAGGAGTATCACTGGGTTGCCATCTTTAACCTTGTAGTAAAGGATGGAATCTGTTTTACAATTGGTAAAGCCCAAACTGGATAGGAAACCAACAATTCTACCATACCATGTCATGGGTTCCTGTTTCAAACCGTGCAGCACTTTCTTCAATCTGCACACATCAGACTCCCTATCATGTGTCTCAAAACCGAGTGGCTATTCCACATACACTTCCTCTTCTACTACACCATTCAAGAAAGCAGACTTGACATCCATCTGGTGTATCTTCCATTTCATCACTGCAACCAGAGAAAGTACTGATCTAATGGAAGTGTATCTGGATACAGGTGCAAAGGTTTCTTCATAATATATTCCTTCTTTCTAGGAGAAACCATGAGCCATGAATCTTGCTTTATATTTCTCGATGCTACCATCTGCAGCATGCTTGATCTGGTAGGTCCATTTGGAAGTTACAATGGACTTCCGTTTTGATCCTGGGACAAAATTCCAAACATCATTCTTCATTATCGACCGATACTCTTCGATCATAGCATCCTTCAATTCTTTATGTTCGGCTGCTTCTTCATAGTTGGAAGGTTCTTTATCAATAATGTCACATAGTAAGGCTATGTAACTAGAGTGTCACACCCCGGTTTTGACCCCGTTGCATTAGATGTATATGATGTATATATTGTAATGATCATGGTGCAGAGCTAAAGGCCAAGGCCCTACCATTGATTGGTTATGCTATGTTTCGTATTTAAATTGTCACCGATGGTGTATCGGGGCATGCAACATAGATATTAAGTTTTGCCATCATGTACATATGCATATTTAATTAAATGAACCTGACCAGCTACGCTCACGGCATATAAATTGAGAAGGGGCATGATTTTCACAAGGATAAGGGTGGGGAAATTGTTAAACCTTGGCCAATGAGGGAAAAACCCATGTGTCATCTTCCTTTGTCTTACCCAACCACCTCCATTAAGAATTTATGCTGGTGGTTGAGGCAGTTATTGATTTTGGGAGTGGGGTGGTAGGACTATCAGTCCATGCCCACACACACACTCCACCCATGGTTGACTTCACAATGGCAAGGAAAACCACTGCCATCACTCACGCGGACATACTACTGCTCTTCCTCCACGACAGTGAAAAAAAAATTCTCATGCACTCCCTACTCACATCTATCCACTGTTCTGTTCATCCATGCACAAGCTGGAATTATTTCCCATCCTCACGCAGGGATCGTTGGCTATTTTTTCTCTCCCACAGGAGCTATCCTGGTTTTACCCACATTGTTTTTCCCCTGCGGATCTGTGAGTGGTGAGGCCGTATCCTTTCCTCACGGGATGCATGGTGGGTTCTGCGTTGTTACCATCTACACAGCGAACTGGGAGCTGTGTTCTCCCATCCACGATTTGTTGTGAAGGGACCATCCATGTTTACAGTTGTATGATATCCTCACAGACTGGTATGGTCATGTCATTTTTCCTATCATTTCAATGTTGAGAATGGGGCTATTGTTCTTCCCGTGAGTTATGGTTGCCACCATTCTCCTCGAAGATTTGTTGTGTTGCTATGGTCTCCTTTACATAGTGATTGTTGTGGTCTCCTTTATGTTTCAGGGACAGGAGTCTGTTCATTTCACGCACAGTGTATGCTGATACGTTTTGGGACTGTTGATTTCCCCCATGTTGTAAATTATGTGCATTGACACGTTCAGTGGCTTATTGAAATTCGCTTGGGAGTCATTTCCCTTGTTAAGATGTTAAGTTGTTTAGCTGTAACCGCTAATTGATTGCCTGCATGCAATGGTTGGTCTTCAGACTGTGTAGGGAGCAGGGATGGGGGCTTGGTTTTCTTGATAAACCTGGTGGCTGGAAACCACATAGATAGGGCTAGAGGGCTAGCTTTCTTCTCCAAAACCCCTGAATAGCACTGGAAGGGAATGCAGGGCCTAAGGGAATGTGTAGCAGAGAAGGGACTGATTCCTTGTGTTGGGTGCGTGTGGGTGTCTTAGAAGTCATGCTAGTTCTGGTGTAGGTGTTCCTAGCTCTGCAATGAGCTCACCAGCTTAGCATTTAGCCTTTCCCAACTCCTGGATGGCCTAATAAACCCAACTGTGTTGGCTTGGCTGTGTTTGTATATCCTTGGCTACATGTAAGCCTATTTTTTCCCTTATTCCTTGGAGAATCATGCCCAGCTCGGGGGTGGCAGCGCTGCTGAGAGATTAAGGAGCATGCTGGCCTATGGTTGGGTGGAACGTTGCAGCGCCGTAGCTGGTTACGGATTGACTTCTTCATAAGATAAGTAACCTTGTCTATTTTACTTCCGCAATCGTATTTACTGTTAATGATTATGATGAGCATGTTGAATGAATGTTGTATGAATGTGTGTTGTTTCCACTGCGTATGATAAACAATGGCATCTATGCATGTTTTAGTTCAAATTGTTTTATTTCAGCATTCTGTTTTAGCATTTTATGGTTTTCACATGTTCATGGGGCTCTTAGCCCGGATGGTTAACGTCATGGCATCACGTCCTCTTCGTCGGTCAGAGGGTTGGGGACATGACAGCGTGGTATCAGATCTCATGTTGCAGCATGGACCTGAATGGACCACGAAGGTGCAGTGACAGAAGAAGTATTTCTTTCTACCCAGTAGAAATCTAGAAAATTCAAGAATTTGTCTAAGTGTTTAACTTTTGGTTCATCGAAACCCTTAGTGGGAAAGACTTCTGTTGTAGCGGAAGAGCTAGGTGGAAGCATGTCCGACGGGGAATGACTGGAAAATTCGTATGAGTTTTTGAACTGTCGGATCATTGGAAGATATTAGTGGAATGGACTTCCGATGTAGAAGAAGGGTTAGTGGAATGAACTTCCGATGTAGCGAAAGAGTTAGGGAGCACAGTCGAAAGGAAAATCGCGGGAAATTTTCTAAGTGTTGGAAGTCCATCGAAAGAAGATAGTTGATCGAGCGTCTGCCGTTGTGGACGGCTAAAGTAATACGCGTCCGACAAGAAAAGAGTCCGACCGCCAACGCTGTAAAGAAGTTTAAAAATTTTCTAAGTCCGAAAAATCATTGACCATCAAAAGCCGAAAGGGTTTCATGTGCTGTCATTGCGGAAGTCTAGAGAACAAGACTGCCGATGCCAATCGGAAGAAAATTGAAGATGATGTTCCATCGTTGCGGCTGCGGAAGGCACTACTTCACCGCCGTAAAGAAGAAAGTTGAGCCGATCGAAAGAAGATCAGAGATGATGAGCTGTCATTGCGGCTACTGAATGAACTAAACCGTCGATACTTTAGTCTTCCACTCACCGATCCTGAGGTGTTAGTGGATTATGGAGCCGACAAAGTCCGCAGAAGATAGAGAAGTTTTTCGCCAACAGAAGAAGAAATTTTCAAAAATCGTCTTCGCCGACAGAAGAAGAAATTTTCAAAAATCGTCTAAGTGTTGAGGCCATCGGTGATCGGCGATGGTTAGCTATTTGGATCGGTGAAAGTTAGTGGTTCATAAACCCGCCGTTGTGGAATCCAAGGGAACTAGCCTTCCGATGAGAGGAGACTGCCGATGCCGATCAGGATATGCCCTAGTAGATTTGGCTACCGATACGTCGGAAGAAAATAGAAGATGAGGTTGCTGATGCCGCGGCAGGAGGAAGAGGAAAGAGAAGTTGGGCTGCCAACATGTCGAAAAACTTTAGAATATCAGTCCGTAGATACGTCGGAAGCCAGAGGAGGATCAGCCTGAAACGTCGAAAAAATTTAGTTGTTCCGACAGCCGATGAACAGTGGAAGAAGTTAGTTGTTTCGACTGCCGATACAGCAGAAGAAGTTAGTGGATCCGACTGCCGATGAACATCGGAGGAATTAGTGGTTTTGACTTTCGAAACGTCGGATCAGTAGTGGAAACAAGAGTCGATTCTGCATAAGGGAAATTTGAGTTTTCCATGGGATTTCCCAGCAGATTTTGACTGTTTTTCAGGGGGATTTTCAGCTGTTTTTCAGAGAATTTTCAGGGCTAAAAAGGAGAAAAGTGGCAGCGATTTCATGTGCTAAATTGCACTAAAACATAGATTTACAACAAAAAAAATTGTATTATGATTCTTCCAAGAGAAGGTAAGCAATGCTGGTTTATATTAACGTTATGCATCTAACAGTTGTGTTACTAACACGTTTGCATAGTCATAGTCACCTTCAAGGGAAGTATTCCAGGTAGTGCATTTTGATAAATAAGTGGTGGTTCAGTTATGAGAACCCATGATGGATATGATGCTCGGGATTCCTACGAACGAGCAGAAGATGCCATGGGAGAAAATGTCCGTAATAGAAATGATGACATAGAGTCTAATGGAAGGAGATTCCAAGAGACACCGTCAGATGTTGCAGCCACCATGAGAAGCTTGATCAAATCCCAGGAAGAGCAGCATCAGTTGAATGCTGCTATGTTGCAGAGTTTGACAGACTTACATAGAAAGATAGACTCTGGACGAGGTGCAGCAACACCAGAAGGTAGTAAGAGCAGTACTAGGAGAAGGAGAAGGAATTCTAGTGGATCATCCAATTCTGAAGAATCCAGTGGGGATTCAAGTTCTTCTTCTCATAAAAGAAAAAGAAAGAGACACCATAGGGATCGCTCTTGGGATGAATTTAAGAAAGCTAAACCTCCTACGTTTGATGGTGAGGTGAAGATTGGACAAGAGGCTGAAGCTTGGCTTCTTGGGATAAAGAAGTACTTTCAAGTGCATGATTATTCAGGGAACATGAAGGCAAGAGTTTCCATATGCAATATGAATGGAAGAGCATCCATTTGGTGGGAACACTTCAAGCAAGTGAAGAGGATCAGTGAAAGGAGACTCAAGTGGAAGAAGTTCAAGAAGTATTTCAAGTAGAAATACCTCTCTGATAGATATTATGATGACAAGATTAAGGAGTTCCATGAGCTGAGATTGGGACAGCGGACCATGGAAGAATATGTAAATAAGTTTTTGGAGCTGTTGACGTATGTTCGGTACATCAGAGATGAAAAAGTGAAGGTCCAACGTTTTCTGAGTGGATTACCTCAGTCTTTCAAAGATAGAATTCAGTTTTATGAACCTAGAACTCTTGAAGAAGCAATAAGGAAGGATAAGTATTGCAATGAGCAAACCAAAGGTAAACCTGATTTTCATAAGGCATGGAAGGACAAGAAGAATGAGAAGTTTGACCAAAGAAAGAAAGGTTTCAATCCTTCTAGCTTTAGGACTCAGTAGAAGCAGCCATCTCAAGCTGCGAGTAAGCCAGTTGGAGTGACAGGAGAAAAGCCTAAAGATCCACAACAGGATAGAGGGCCACTTCAATGTTGGAAATGTGGAGGACCCCACATGCGCATGAAATTGTCCACTCAAGAATGAGAGTGCAAGACCAGCTTATAACATTCGAGAAGCAGAAACAGTGGGTCAAGTAGCAAGGGCAATCCCTAGGATTTATACAGCACTGGAGGACCACCAGGCAGATCACCAGTCAGCTATGGTTGAAGTAGCAGGTAATATTGTTGAGCAATCTATTTCTATTTCGATTGACCCTGGTTCTACGCACAGTTACATTACTCCTAGAGTAGTGGAGATTTGTGCTTTTAAGAAAATAAATCATAGGAAGTCTTGGTTAGTTCAGCTAGCCACTGGGACTAAGAGAAAGGTCAGTGAAGTGGTAGAGAAATGTCCATTGGTCATGAATGGATTGGTCACTTGTGTATATCTGAATGTTCTACCACTTGGTTCCTATGATGTTCTCATTGGAATGGATTGGCTAGAAGCTCACAGGGTGAAGCTTGACTGTTACAACAAGACGTTCGAATGCATGAATGAAGAAGGAAATCTAGTAGTTGTGAAAGGTATTCCAAAGGTGATTTCGGTACGACAAGTTTCAGCAATGTAGTTAAAGAAGTTCTGTAGTAAGGGATGCTAGTTGTATGTAGCTCATATTTTGGAGGAAATAGGAGATGAAACTCCTAGGTTAGGACCATCAGGTGTTACAGGAATTCAGGGATGTGTTTCCTGATGAGATTCCAGGACTTCCTCCAAAGAGGGACATTGATTTCACAATTGAACTTGTGCCAGGAGCAACACCAGTGTCCAAGGCACCCTACAGGATGAGTACACCGAAAATGTTAGAATTGAAGATGCAATTGCAAGAGTTGTTAGAAAATAAGTATATCCGACTGAGTGTGTCTTTTTGGGGAGCACCGGTTCTATTTGTAAATAAGAAAGATGGTACACTCAGGTTATGTATTGATTACAGATAGTTGAACAAGGTTACTGTGAAGAATAAATATCCTTTGCCTCGGATCGATGACCTCTTTGATCAAATGAGAGGAACAAAGGTATTTTCCAAGATTGACTTGAGGTCTGGTTACCATCAGGTGAGAATCAAGGATGAAGACATTCATAAGACAGCCTTCAGGACAAGGTATGGACATTATGAATTTGTAGTGGTACCATTTGGTCTCACAAATGCACCAGCTACATTTATGTGCCTTATGAATAGTGTCTTCAGCAGGTACTTGGACAAATTTGTTCTTGTTTTCCTTGATGTTATTCTTGTTTATTCTAAGAATGAGGAAGAACATGAAGAGCATTTGAGATTGACATTGAAATTGCTTAGGGAGCATCAGTTGTATGCAAAATTGATCAAGTGTGACTTCTATAGAGATAGAATTCAGTATTTGGGTCACATTATCTCAGAGGAGGGTATATCTATGGACCCTGAAAAGATTGAATCCATTATGAATTGGCCTACCCCAAGAATTGTGACAGATGTAAGATCTTTCATGGGACTTGCAGGATACTACAGGAGATTCATTGAGAGATTCTCCAAAGTTGCACATGCCATCACTTCTTTGCAAAAGAAGGGGATGAAGTTTGAATGGACATCGAGGTGTGAAGAAAGTTTCCAAAGGTTGAAGGATATTCTCACCAGTGCACCCATATTGAAGGTTGCAGATCCAGAGTAATATTTTGTGGTGTGTACCGATGCATGCAGACAAGGGCTTGGAGGAGTCCTTATGCAAGACAACCATGTGATATGTTATGAGTCAAGAAAGCTGAAGGAACATGAGAAGAACTATGCCACTCATGATCTAGAGCTTGCAGCCATAGTACATGCTCTCAAGATGTGGAGACATTACTTGATGGGCAGGAGATTTGAGCTCAGAACAGATCACTCTGGACTGAAGTATTTGTTTGATCAGCCTACTATGAATGCTAGGCAAGCAAGATGGCTGGAGTTTTTATGTGAGTTTGATTTTGAAATCAAGCACATAAATGGGAAAGGAAAATAAGGTAGTTGATGCACTCAGTAGGAAGGTACAGGAAATGCATGTGGCATCTCTTAGTATTTTCCAATCAGATTTGAGGCAGCAGATTGTTAGTCATGCTGCTAAAGATGAATTGTATGAGCATGTAAAAGACAAGTTGCAGCAGCAAATTTTTGAGAAGAGGTATGAGGGATATAAATTGGAAGAAGATGGACTTCTCACTTATAAAGGTAGACTTTATATTCCAGATGTAGCAGATTTGAGGAGAGTCGTTATGGATGAAATCCATCAAGCTCCATATTCTGGTCACCCAGGATATCAGAAGACAATTGCTACAGCTAGAAAGCAGTACTTTTGTCCAGGAATGAAAAGGGATATGGCTGAGTACATTTCCAGGTGTATGAAATGTCAGCAGGTAAAGGTTGAGCATCAACATCCAGCAGGTTTGTTGCAGCCTTTTCCAGTTCCAGAATGGAAATGGGAAGTTATTTCCATGGATTTTATTATAGGATTGTCGATGACTTGGAGACAACATGATTCCATCATGGTCGTGGTGGACAAGTTGACAAAGGCAGCACATTTTATACCAGTTAAGTCTACGCATAAGATTGACGACATTGCAAATATCTTCATGAAGGAGATATTCAAATTGCATGGATTGCCGAAGGCAATAGTCTCTGATAGAGATGTTAAGTTTACTTCCAATTTTTGGAAGGGATTGTTTGCAGATTTAGGTACAAAGCTAAAATTTAGCACTGCATACCATCCTCAGACAGATGGTCAGACAAAGAGAGTTAATCAGGTGCTTGAAGATATGCTTCGCATGTATGTAATGGACAAACCAACCAAGTGGGAAGATTACTTGCACTTGGTAGAGTTTGCTTATAACAATGGACAGCAGGCATCCTTGGGGATGATTCCGTATGAAGCTTTGTATGGAATAAGGTGTAGGACACCAGTGACTTGGGACAATATAGTGAACAGGATTGTGCTTGGACCAGAATTGCTCAAGAAAATGGAGCAAGAGGTTGTAAAGATTAGGCAGAAGCTGAAAACAGCACAGGATAGACAGAAAATCTATGCGGATAAGCATAGGGTGAACAGGGAGTTCAGTGTTGGGGATCATGTTTACCTCAGAGTGAGGGCAAGGAAGAGTTCCTTGAAGCTTGGAAGTTGTGCCAAGTTGTCACCTAGATATTGTGGGTCGTTTGAAGTGCTTGAAAGAATAGGGCCAGTTGCATATAGACTTGCATTGCCTGCTAACACTAGAGCTCATAATGTTTTTCATGTTTCTTTGCTTAAGAGATATGTACACGATCCTAACCATGTGATTTAGGTGGAACCCGAGGGAGAGTTCCGAATCGAGCCAATGCACATCCTCGATAGGAAGGTCACAATGCTCAGAAACCGAGCCATAGGTTAGGTAAAGGTGCAATGGGAGCACTACGGACCTGAAGAGGCTACATGGGAGCTGGAGGATGCCATGCGATTGGCACATCCATTTTTGTTCAATTTTGCGGAACACTGAGGCGATACCAGTGTATCATTTTGTTCAAATTTTGTAAAGCACTGAGGACAGTGCTATTGAAGGGGGAGGGGAATGTCACACCCCGGTTTTGACCCCGTTGCATTAGATGTATATGATGTATATATTGTAATGATCATGGTGCGGAGCTAAAGGCCAAGGCCCCACCATTGATTGGTTATGCTATGTTTTAGATTTAAATTGTCACTGATGGTGTATTGGGGCATGCAGCATAGATATTAAGTTTTTCCATCATGTACATATGCATATTTAATTAAATGAACTCGACCAGCTACGCTCGCGGCAACTAAATTGAGAAGGGGCATGATTTTCACAAGGATAAGGGTGGGGAAATTGTTAAACCTTGGCCAATGAGGGAAAAACCCATGTATCATCTTCCTTTGTCTTACCCAACCACCTCCATTAAGAATTTATGCTGGTGGTTGAGGCAGTTATTGATTTTGGGAGTGGGGTGGCAGGACTATTAGTCCATGCCCACATGCACACTCCACCCATGGTTGACTTCACAATGGCAAGGAAAACCACTGCCATCGCTCGCGCGGACATACTGCTGCTCTTCCTCCACGACAGTACAAAAAAAACGCTCACGTACTCCCTACTCACGTCTATCCACTATTCTGTTCATCCACGCACAAGCTAGAATTCTTGCCCATCCTCACATAGGGATCATTGGCTGTTGTTGCTCTCACATAGGATCTATCCTGGTTTTACCCACGTTGTTTTTCCCCTACGGATCTGCGAGTGGTGAGGCCGTATCCTTTCCTCATGGGCTACGTGTTGGGTTCTATGTTGTTACCATCTACACAACAGACTGGGAGCTGCGTTCTCCCATCCACGATTTGTTGTGAAGGGACCATCCACGTTTACAATTGTATGATATCCTCACAGACTGGTATGGTCGTGTCATTTTTCCTGTCATTTCAATGTTGAGAGTGGGGCTGTTGTTCTTCCCGTGAGTTATGGTTTCCGCCATTCTCCTCGAAGATTTGTTGTGTTGCTATGGTCTCCTTTACATCGTGATTGTTGTGGTCTCCTTTATGTTTTGTGGATGAGAGTTTGTTCATTTCACGCATAGTGTATGCTGATACGTTTTGGGACTGTTGATTTCCCCCATGTTGTAAATTGTGTGCACTGACACGTTTAGTGGCTTATTGAAATTCACTTGGGAGTCATTTCCCCTGTTAAGCTGTTAAGCTGTTCAGCTGTAACCGCTGATTGATTGCCTGCGTGCAATGGTTGGTCTTCGGACTGTGTAGGGAGCAGGGATGGGGGCTTGGTTTGCTTGATAAACCTGGTGGCTAGAAACCACACAGACAGGGCTAGAGGGCTGGATTTCTTCTCCACAACCCCTGAATGGCACTGGAAGGGAATGCAAGGCCTGAGGGACTGTGTAGCAGAGAAGGGATAGATTCCTTGTGTTGGGTGTGTATGGGTGTCTTAGAAGTCAAGCTAGTTCTGGTGTAGGTGTTCCTAGCTCTACAATGAGCTCACCAGCTTAGCATTTAGCCTTTCCCAACTCCTGGATGGCCTGATAAACCCAACTGTGTTGGCTTGGCTGTGTTTGTATATCCTTGGCTACGTGTAATCCTGTTTGTTCCCTTATTCCTTGGAGAATCATGCCCAGCTCGGGGGTGGCAGTGTTGCTGAGAGATTAAGAAGCATGCTAGCCTATGGTTGGGTGAAACTTTGCAGCGACGTAGTTGGTTATGGATTGACTTCTTCATAATATAAGTAACCTTGTCTATTTTACTTCCACAATCTTATTTACTGTTAATGATTATGATGAGCATGTTGAATGAATGATGTATGAATGTGTGTTGTTTCCGCTGCGTATGATAAACAATGGCATCTATGCATGTTTTAGTTCAAATTGTTTTATTCCAGCATTCTGTTTTAGCATTTTATGGTTTTCACATGTTCATATGGTTAATGCCATGGCGTTGCATCCTCTTCACCGGTCGGAGGGTTGGGGATGTGACATAGAGCAAGATCTAGTTCTCTTTCTTCCTTTGGGTGTTTCTTCTGAAGCTCCATATCTTTCTACACCTTGGATAATTTCACGTACCCAAGTAGGTTTCCTCTTATGAGGATTCTTCTCTATTGGTGGATCTACAGGTTCTTGAGGTTTTTCAAATTCTCGATCTTCTTCTTGAATTTCTTTGTTCATGATTGTGTCATGAATTATGGGTTCTCTTGTTTCTTCATGTTCTTCAGCCAGTTTCTTCCTGGATTTGATGTAGGATAAATCTTCATCAAATGTTACATCTTTGCTAATGCCAATTTTCTTGAACCCTGGGAAGTATATTCTGTAAGGCTTCGAGCTTTCAGAGTATCCCACAAATATACCCTTCTTTCCTAAAGTATCTAACTTCGTACTCTTTTCTTTTAGAATGTGTATGTACACGGGACAGCCAAATATTCTGAGATGGCTAACTTCTGGTTTCTTACCGAAGAAGACTTCTTCAGGAGTCTTGTTCTTGAGTACTCTGTGTGGAGTACAGTTCTATACATACACCGCTGTTTTGGCAGCTTCTACCCAAAGATACATAGGAATATATTGATCATGAAGCATTGCTCTTGCAGCTTCCATGATAGTTCTATTCTTCCTTTCTGCAATCCCATTTTACTGTGGATTATATGGAGTGGAGAAATCCCTCTTAATCCCTGAGTCTTTGCACAACTCTTTAAATTCATTTGATGTGAATTCTCTGCCATTATCTGATCGAAAAGTATTGATCTTATTTTCAGTGTGGTTCTTGATCAAGGCTTTGAATTCCTTGAACTTTCTAAATACTTCATATTTGTTCTTCATGAAGTAGATCCATGTCTTCCTAGAAAAATCATCAATAAAAGAAACATAGTATGCATACCCTCTTAGTGAATTGGATGACATTGGACTGCATACATTGGAGTGGATGATTTCCAGGATTCCTTTTGCCTTGCTATCGCTACTTGGAAATGTCTTCTTTATGTTCTTCCCTTTCACACATCCTTTGCATACACCTTCATGTTTTGTTTTCATTTCTAGGAGACCTTCAACAACATTCCTTGCAAGTGGTAGTGCTCTGTAATGCACATGTGCAAGCCTTCTGTGCTAAATCTCATTTGGTTCTACCGAGTCATGAACCAAAGCTTCTTCTGGTTGGCCCTTCAATTTGTATAGTCCTCCTTCTTGTTCTCCAATCACTACTGCATCATCGAAATACTTTCCTTTTGGCCACATGAGGACTTGGCCATCTACAAATGCAACCCTCATTCCTTTTACATCTAATACAAATATGGAGAGGATTTTCTTCTTTAGTCCAGGTACAAACAATACATCTTTCATCTTGATAGACTTTCCAGAGTCTAGCTTATAGGAGGATTCCCCACTACCTTTTATTGGATATTGGTAGTCATCTCCAAGTTTCACCTTGTGAGGTGATTCATTTTCAGATAATTTCACAAAGGATTCCTTGAATCCTGTCATGTGCTTGGAAGCACCACTGTCTATAATCCAATCATTACTGCCATGTGTGATAGTTCCCGTGGGAGCAAAAATCAGAACATATTCTTCATCACTTGAAGAATCATCACTATCTTATCTGTTTCTCTTTGTGAAAGGTTCATCATCCTCTGCAGCATGAGCATGATGTATTCTCTTGTTTCCCTTCTTCTTGTGAGAGATACTTTTGTTCTTAGGAAAATCTCTAGAAAAGTGTCCTATTTCATCACATGTATAGAAAATGAACTTAGATTTATCTCTAGTATTTCTAAAGTTATTCCTTTGATTAGAGTACTTACTTCTATGATGGATCTGGTTTTCTTGGATTGTACTGTGAGAGCTTGATCTTTACTTCCCATATTCTCTTCTCAAGTTGCTATCCAAGCTTCTTATTGAGAGCATTCTTCCCATAGTCTGATGAACTTGACTAACTTCTTTCTGGCACAGATCCCTTGAATGAAAGAGTCCCATGTCCTAGGGAGACCATTCAAGGTGGTCATCACAATATCTGCCTTCTCCACTTCTTCATCTGATGCTTCCAATTGTTCCTTGATCTGAGAAACCCTTGTAAAGTAAGACTATATGGTTTCTACATTTTAGATCTTCACATTCTTCAATTGGTTCCTCAAGGTCATATTCTGGTTTATGTTCTTTCCTTCAAACAATTTGGTTAGGGCATCAAACATAGCTTTAGGTGTCTTTAGGGAGGACACCTGTGGTATGAGGTGATCCTTGATAGAATTAGCAATGATCCTCTTTGTCATAACCAACTTCTTCTTGTGTAAGGCCTTAGCCTCATCTCCCTATGGAACTGAAACCTCCTCATTGATGTAGGAGTCCAACTCATTCTCTTCTAGGACCAGGGAAATCCTATACTTCCAAGCTCAGAAGTTATCAGCTCCCTCAAGATTTTCATCAAGCTTGGTATGATGAGACATCTTAACTAAGAACCTAAAATGGAAATACAAAAGATTTAGATCTTACCAGGTCAAGATGTCAGATCTGAATCTGGAGCTGAAATTCTGTAGTGCTGGTTCAAGAGAAGTTTAGGGTTTTGCTTTTCCAGAGTTCTGTCCAACCAAATGCTTTGATTTTGATCCCTAACTTTGATTTTGGGGAGGAGATCAATCCAAGCCTAGGCTCACTGAAAAATTCATCTTCTGTGAAAATCCCTAATTTCTGGTAGTAGTGTCAGGTCCAAAATTGAAAAACCTCAGAATTGGATTCTGCTTCGATAGAAAGATGCGCCCTAGGGAGGAGAGTTATTCCAACCTTATTTTTCTGAAAATATATGGAGAGAGAGCCCCCTTTATACTATGGGTACTTTCCATATCCCAACTGATCAATGAACCAAAAGCAAACTTCCAATATCCAATATCCCAGATCCCAACATCATATCCCATCCAACTTCCAATATCCCAAATCCCAACATCAAAGCCCAGCACTCACATGTCGCCATGTCACCATGTCACCCCTTCCAGCCTCGCACTTAGTCGCCATGTCTCCCCTGCACTTAGGAGCCAGCCGTGGGAGGCTCTAGTTCCAGTCATGAAGCTCCTTCCAGTCATGCACTTCATAAAAGCCAACTTCAACATAAAATCCAGCCAATGGAGGCTCCAGTCATGAAGCTCTTTCTAGTCATGCCGCACTTAGGAGCCAACCGTTGGAGCCTCAGTCATTCAGATTACACATTACCATCTTGTCACTTCATGTCTTACTTACTTTTCTGAACTCCTTCATGTCTTACCTTCTAGTCATGCAGCTCCTTCAAGTCATGAGGTTGAGCTTACCTAATTGAACCCATCGTATCCACCCTTTCTCCCTACTTCCCTCCATTCCTTCTTCCTACCCTTGACCTGCTTCTCCAAAATCCTTCTGATGCTCTTCCAAAATCCTTATGATGCTCTTTCAAACCCGTCCCGAACCTATTCGGATGCCTCTTTGAACCTAGACATTACTCATTGCCTTCCCTTGACCCGACCCTTCCCCTGACCCTAGCACTGTTGTGATGGCTAGGAGTCCCTTTGAAGTGCCTTCCCTTCCCTTGCCCTGACCATTACCCTTCCCTTTCCCTTGCCCTTTCCCCTTCCCTAGCCTGTTGTGATGGCTAATAGTGGATGCTACCCATGGCTTTGTGCATTCCGCTAGAGGGGTGCGCGCCTGGGTCTCTTTAGGGTGCCTTTTCACTTCCTCCTTGGCCTTGAAGGAGTCGAAAAATTGGTCTCATAACCGAGCCTCCTTGGCCTTTAAACCAGATCTGGCACCTTCAAATGATGCCTCTCTGTAATGAAAAACAAGTTAAATAACAAAAATTTTAGTAGTAGTTTATATGTTGTTCATTCAGTGGATACCTATGTTTATGTTGTTCGTAGTAGTTTGGGTGCCTCTTATTATTTTGTTCGTAGTAGTAGTAGTATGGGTGTCTATAATTATTTTGTTCATAGTAGTAGTATGGGCCTTCATTCGTTTCATTCTTCTAATAGTATGCTTCATTCAGTTACTAATAGTATGCTTCATTTAGTTACTAATAGCATGAGAGGTCTTTATGGTATTGGTAGTGTCACTAATAGCATGAGAGGTATTTATGGTATTGGTAGTGTCAAGAGACAGGATGGTACATTAAGAAACATAAGATACAGGATGCTTGCAAGCTCAGGATCAAAGGAGGTAGAAAGGGATGCTATTATTGAGTTGTTTTGGCAGTCATTTTACGATGAAATCAATATTACAATGGTTAATGAAAAGAAGAGTAATTCTACTCTCTATCACAATGTTGTGATCAAGTTGTTGAACAACTCAAAACCTTCTAATAGTGAATCATTGAGTAATCATGAGTTGTGGGTATTACAGCATTGAATTGAGGATCTTACAATGATTTTTGATGAGGAAAGTGTATTTAAAAGCATTCCTAGCATGGTGGGCCTATTAATAAATAAGGAGAAGATTACTGCTAAGGTACATTTAACAAAGCAGTGTGAGCTAACCGAGACTGATTTAAGATATATTAATGTGATGGGTAAATATACACTGGAGGCACTCCTTATTAATGTCCTAGGGTCTATTTTCAACCCTTTACAGGATTTATCAATCATTAAGGTAGCTACTTTGATACAACAAATTTAGTCAGCTGTCAAAGTGCAAACCATTAATATGGGTGTTAAGAAAGCAGTGGGTAAGGACAAAGTGGTTCAAAAGAGAGGGAAATTGATTAAGGGCGATTATGATATTGGTGTTGGCTTGGTCTAGTTTATGATTGAAAGGAATATTATTACATTGAGAACTGAGAAAAGCCATACGGTGTACTGACCTGATTCTAAGCAAGATAGGTGATATATACTTTCAAATTGTTATGTTATGTTCAATTTTGACTTAAGTATTCTTCCTATTAAGCTCAATCTTCCCATGGTTTACCAACCCTTACCTTGGAAATCTACTAAATATGTCTCTTCAATAGAAGTACCTTAAACATTTGATTATATGGAGGGGGGATACTTAAGCGGCCTCATGGGGGAAGTATACAATAGGTTTCGTCTATTAACATCTCCTAACTATAGCAATTTCTATATCAAATTGAATTATCCAAATTCATTGTGCGATGAATTGAATAAACTTCAATTTCAAGCCTTTGAGATAAACACTAAAGTATTGTCTTTCATAGAAGAGAATCATTCCACCTTAGAAGAGGTGGGTCTTCCTGTGAATAGGAATCTAGCAATAGTGAATCTAAAGGAGGCATTTGACTTATTGAGGTTCTGTTACTTCAAAAACAAAGAGTTGAAGAAGGTGTGTAGATGTCATGTGTTGTTAACTGACTTAATTAAGAGGGTGCAGTGAGATAGATACAAGGAATTCATCTTAATTCTTGCCAGTGCATACGTAAGTTATAAGTTTTATCTGCCAGCATTCATGGACTTCCGTGGTAGAATCTACCATGCAGGAATATTGCATTTTCATGAGCGTGATTTGGCAAGGAGTTTGATTGTATTTGCATCTGATGCCCCAGAAGAAGAACTAATCCATAATAAGGAGTATATCAGAATGCAATTAGCATGTGATGCAGCCTTTAAATATAAGAAATTTCAATCTAATAATAGAGCAGCTAGCTGGTATCAGGAGAACCATTCAACCATGAGTGAATTGGACAGGAGTTTAATTCATTTTGTATTGCAATCAAGTGATCCATTTCAGTTCCTAGCATATGTTCTGTCTAACGAAAGAGTTAGTGCTATCGAGAGACTTTGTGGTTTGAATAGGGTACCAGTTACTCAAGATGCATGTACGAGTGCTTATCAAATAATGAGTTATCTATTGCTTAATGTTGAAATGGGTAGGCTCACAAATCTACTTCCGACTCTAGACAATTCAATCCAAGATCTTTATTCTAGGTTGAGAGATGAATTGAAGAAGTTCTTGCATAATATATATGATGAAAAGAAGTATGCTATAATAGAATCTCATTTAACACGAAATCTCATCAAAACACTCTTTATGCCATTGATCTATGGTAAGATAGTTCTAACCATGGCCAGTGATATTCGTGAGTGATATGGTTCATTGCTAGGTAGTAAGGAGTACTATAACATAGCTAAACTTTGTCATGCTTTTTGGGTATATAAATATCCTGACATAGTCAATTTAATGAAGTTTATTAACCGAATTGGTTGGTTTTGTTCTTATTTGAATAAACCAGTGATTTATAGTATACCGTTCTTCACAACTATGCAAGATTATAAGGTTTGGGAGAAAGCACATGTATGGATATATGATAGGGTGTCTATGAAGAGACATAAAGTTACAATGCTAGTGCCTACGTCGAAAAGGGATAAATGCAAGGCTCAAGTTGCTACCTGCGTCAACTTTATTCACCAAAAGGATGCTTATATAGCTATGAAAGTGGTGGAGAAATTCACTTTGAAACAAGCTCCTGTGTACACAGTGCACGATAATTTCATAACGACATCTATTTCCACCGCATTGGTTCCTCAAATTTATACACAAGTATTTATGGAGATGGGTACTCCACTTCGAATAATAAATGAATTTCTTAATATGAATCAGCTCAACTCTCTAATAGGACCTGAAAGATTGGATGAACCTATTCCAGTTGAATATCTTAGAATTCAATTAATCTCTTTGTTGCCTAAGGAATTGAGTAAAGGAGATAAGTCCAAAAAGATGAAAAAGGTAGATGCGACAGTTAGTGGTTACAATGAATATGTCAATACAATGGGTGGGATGCATCATGCGGAGAAGTGGAATGAATATAAATCACATCTCAATAGCTGGGAATCTCTCGGCTTTAACTATAGCGTTCATTTCTAAATGACAATGATAATGAATAAATATACTAAATATATGTCTAAGTTGAACTATTTAAAGCAGTTAATAGAAGAGGAGAATTTCCTTGATCCCTATGTAGGATTGAGAATAGCGGAATATCGATTTCAAGAGCCTTACTTGCGTTGTGTTGATTATGAAGTTATAGCCTTGGCAGTAATGCGACTGTTAATGAAGTACGCTTACAATACAGGGAGTTCTTTTGGTAAGTTTACTATTGGTTATATCATGAAAATTCCAACAGGTACAAGGAATGTTTCCTATAAAATTGGTAAAGATATTTCTATATATGATAAAAGTGGAAAACCTATTCCAAAGGCTGTATATGAAAGTGTTTTGAAATTAGTAATTCAAAAGGCGGAGGACTACGAGAAAGAGGTGCTATTAGGTTTATTCTTAGAAATGATATCTAGTGGGTCTGAAGGAAGAGGGAATTCTTAGAAATGATGATATTGATATCAACCTTTGGGAATTCATGAAAGGCAGCATAGGTGGAGGTGTACCACAAGAAGTTCACCCTATGGGTTCTAGGAAGCATGGTAATACTAACCATGTGACTTCCCTCAAACCTACGAGTCAGTAGGAAAGGGAGCCTTTCATAGTAGCTGATACAGAGACTATTATGATCAATAATGTTCATGTGCCTTATGCTGTGGGATTCTTAGCGGTTCATCCGGGTGATGATATTGGTGCCATGCCAGATTCTTCTATTCATGCATATTTCAGTGAAGATGATTTATTATTTATATCAGAATTTTCAAAAAGGAGTACTACTATGTTGTTTCAATTTGTTGAACATTTAGTAGCGGTTGCTAATCAAACTAATGTTAGAACAGTTTACTTCCATAACTTCTCTCGATTCGATGGTATTATCTTACTTAAATATTTTGCCACTCATGGGGAGAAGTACACCATAAAACCTTTAATGAGGAATCTCCAGCTTTACAAGTTAAAAGTGTTACTGGGTAATAAGATGGTGTTTTGTATAAGAGGTTCATTAACACTACTTCCTAGTAGTCTTGCTTAATTGGAGAAAACATTATGCCCCCAATTAGGATCGAAAGGCTCCATAGCACATGACAAAGTGGAAGTGTTGAATCTGGTGGAACAGAAGAAAGAATTGTTAGTTTATCTTACACAAGATATTCGTCTGTTAGGAGGTGTGATGTAGAAATCTCAGGATATTTATTGGAGTGAGTACCAAGTGGATATAGTGGGTTGCATTATATTGTCAGAACTGGCTATGACGATCTATCGTCTGAGCTATTACGATGAGAAGGGGTGGCCTATTCATATCCTGAGTAGGAATGAAGATACATTTATTTGGCATGGTTACTATGGTGGTCATGCGGATATGTATAAGCCTTATGGTGAAAATTTATACTACTATGATGTCAACTCCTTATATCCCTTTATAATGAAAACCTTTTCTATGCCGGGTGGTGTCCTTGTCTGGCACAATAATTTGCAAGGAAAGGAATTGTCTGAAATGTATGGCTATATTGAGGTATTTGTGATTTTCCCTCGTATTATTAATTGACCATTCTTATCATACAAGGATCATAATAATACATTATTATTTCCTATAGGTAAATGGGTGGGTGTATACTATAGTGAGGAATTGAAATTTTCTCAATACTTGGGTTATATGATCATACCCCTAAGGGGCTATTTATTTGAAGAGAAGAGTAGTCCATTTGAGGGCTTTGTGTCATCGCTATTTGCTAAAAGACTGGAAGCGAAGAAAGCAGGATATGAAGCCATGTCATATACGTACAAGATTCTTATGAATACACTGTATGGTCGATTTGGGATTAATCCAGAGAGTACTACTACAGAGATCTGCGATAGGGAAAGATATGACTATTTGGTACAAAATTTTCATTTGATATTAGGTGATAAGCTTAGCGAGCATAAATATATTGTAATTTATAAGATCAATACAGAAGATGAACCTGACTATAAATGGAATCGTCCTAAGATCTCAGCTATTCAAATTTCTGCTACTGTTACATCTTTCTCTCGTATACCTATGTACAAATACATTTCTCACCCTGACTGTTACTAGACAGATACTGACTCAGCAATTCTAGGCAGTCCTCTTCCGGAGGAGGATATCTCTTCTACCAAATTGGGGAAGCTCAAAATGGAATACTTTGTAAAGAAGGGCATTTTCTTAGCTCCAAAGAGTTATTGCTTAGTAACTGAAGATTATGGTGATGTTGTTAGACACAAGGGTCCAGCTAAAGACTTTGTTATTGTGGAATGGTTTGAGTCACAATTGGAGGATCTTAGTAGAACTAAGGATTTGACCATGGAATCTAATTTCAGAATTGATTGGCATAAACTAAACATTGCCAAAAAGGAAATACATGTATGCCTGGGGATTAATGTGGGTACTAAAAGGGAGCCTATCTATGACACTAACAATGTATGGGTAGAAACACAACCTAAGGATGTACTAGACTTTGGTGGTCAAGATCTCACTATTCTCAAATTGGAATTGGAGTCTTTGAAGGAGTAGTTAGCAACTAAAGATCAAGAATATAAAGAGCTGTTATCTAAGAGAGATTTAGAATCTAATATCCTGGAGTGGAAATCTGCTAGTATTGAAGAATATGCTAAGCGTATTGCTAGTGAAGAAATTGTTAAAATGCGTTTAGAAATGGCTAGTCAGGATTCAAAAATGGCTAGGAAAGAAGAAGAAATTGCTAAACTACGTGAAGAAATTGTGAAGAAAGAATAGGATGAAATTGTTGCTAAGCTTTATACTTCACCTACGAAGCAGTCTAGGAAGGAGGCCAAGAAGGAGGAAAAGAGGCAGGCTAGGAAGGAGGCCAAGAGGATGAAAAAGAGACTTATGTGTAAGAAGCCAGAACCTCCTACTACTAAGAAGACAGACCCTCCTTTGGGGAAGAAGCCGGACACGTAATGTGGAGACACATAAGTAGACAGATTAGCTCTAGTTAAGACAACAAGAGAATACTTAAGGTAAGTAGACAGCTAGCAAGAGAAAGTGAAGGTAAGTAGCCCTATAAACCCAGCCTTGATAGCTAGTAAGCTTTAAGTAGCCAGCTTTAGAGCAAGATAAAGTGAAGGTAAGAAGACAACTAGCAAGAGAAAGTGAAGGCATCAAATAAGTAGCAACACGTAAGTAGCCAGGTTTAGAGCAAGAGAAAGTGAATGTAAATCTTATATGTACGTTTTCTTGTCTTATCTCTTACCAACATAGCCTTTATGAATTCATACTTTGAAATATACCAAGGTTAAGGTAAGTAGCCAGCAGCAAGAGAAAGGTTGAAGTAGACAGATACGCTTTAGAGCAAGATAGCAAGGCACTTTGAGCTAACCTATAAAGCCTTGATAGCTAGTTAGGTTTCAGTATCCCTTCCCTATCCATCTTTTCCAATTCATCATGTAAATCCAGCCTTTCATTGCCTTCCAATTCATTCAACAGCAAGATCAAGGTTGAAGTAGCACCTCATCCCAATCCATGTGTTTCAATCCAATCTTTGAGCTAACCTATAAACCTAGCCTTGTGATTGCCACCTGATTTGCTTGATTTCAACCTAATTGTGCCTGCTTTTGTCTCTTAATTACCACCTCATTTGCTAGTTTGTTTGTCTCTTCCACCTAATTTGCTAGTTTGTTTGTCTCTGAATTGACCTTTAGAAACCCAACCATCTGCCTTAATGTGCTCAATATGTGGCTTTATTTCAACCCTGAGTGTGCCTGCTTTTGTCTCTTCATTGTTTGATTGGAAAGAATGGGAGAAATGAGCCCTTCAAATGGCTTCCCTTCTGGACCTTCTTCTTTCAAATGGCTTCCCTTCTGGTAGGAGGCAGCTGATCTAAGGAAGAAGCCTCTCTGCGCTCATTATTCTTAGGGTTTTCATGTCTTCCCTTCAAGTGCAAAATCCAACTACTGAGCAAGAGAAAGGTTAAAAGCAAGAGAAAGGTTAAGCTACTTCAACATTAGAGCAAGAGAAAGGTGGCGAATATCAGGGAAGGGATTAGAAGAATTCAAAGGTAAAAGTAGCCCAGGGATTAGAAGACGAGCGACCACTGGCTTTTTCCTTCTTCCATGGGGGAGTGATAGCATTTAGCCTAGTATGCGTAAGGAAGAAGAAGGAGGAGGAGGGCTGAATAATCCTACTAACTTATCATGGATAAAAGCCCCATCAAATAAGCTAGCTATAGGGTTTTGTGCCCATCCATCCATGTCCAGAAATGCCAGGTGGTTTCTATGCACTCAATTCCAAAAGAAAGGACATTATACCATAAGGCTTAAGGAAAAGATATAGGGCTAAGTATTTACCTTAGAGCTAGTAATAAAGACTAAGGCTAATCAATATCTTAGGGCAAGACCTTAAGACTAGGGACTGAAGCTAGTCCCCATACCCCCCCCCCATAAGGCAAGTGTATTGAAAGGATTTCACTTGGCCTTAGGGCTCTAAAGGCTAAGCAGCTAGTCTCGGCTTATTTCCATGAACCTAAAGCTAAGACTTATAAGTCTAATTGACATGGACTAATGCAATGGACTCTAGCTTGAACTCTAAGTCTTAAGGCTATAAGTTCATGGGTTTGACTCAATGGCTCTAGCAGATAATACTCTACAGACTGAAGTTAATTCAAGTAAGTAAACACCATCAATCAAACCATAGGGCATAGAACTCAAGACTAAGTCCCTATTACTAGTTTAAGGCTATAGTTTTCACAAATCTAGCTTGAACTATAATGTACATGGAACTAAGGCTAAGACTAAGGCTAGTATATATTAAGGAAGGATGCCATGGAACTATAAGGTCACTCTAAGGCTTGTCTCGGCTAGAACTAAGGTACGAAGTCGCTTGTCTGCATTAGGAAAGGCTTTTCAATCTCTACAGTCCATAAGGGGAGGCTAAGACTAACTGCTTGGACTAAGGCTAGTACCTCTTAAGGCTAGACCTTTAATAAGGCTTTCTTTCACTATATGGAACTATTACTTTCTTTCTGTTGTCATAGTTCTTTCTCTACTTCTATAATATTCTTTAATAGCTAGTACTTATTAGAGCTCATAGTACTGGAAGTTACAGACGGAAAAAGCTTGAACTCTATACACATGGGACTTAAAGCTAAGACTAGAGCTAGTCTTTTATCAGGCTAATTGACATGGAACTAAAGCAAGACCTTAGTGCGAGTACTACGGGGAACTACAACTATTTTATTTAGAGCTAATAGTGACTGCTTAAGGCTTTCACTAGCTTTAACAGAACTCTTTTGAAAAGAATGATACGGCAAGCTTATTCGCTTTAGCTCAGGGACTTATTCGCTTTAGCTCTTAGAAGTAAGACCTATTATTTATATCTTTCTAGATACAAGAATAGAGACTGGAAAGATTACTTCAGGAAAGCAGACCTTATCTAGCTTCACACTCTACTAGTGGAACTACTAATAAATAGTAGCATCAAGTGAAACTATAGAGGTTCATAAGGCAGAAAGATATAGTGGAACTTAGTATATAGCGGAACTACAATGGAACTTATAGTGCCTATTTCTTTCAAAGGACAACTTATAACTTTTTCATTGTAGCTCAGGGGAAACACACAAGTGGTATGGACTTGACCTTACCTTATTGCTTCTTCGAAGGAAGGGGACTAGTTTCAAATGAATTTTTTTCTTCAGTATCTAAGCACCTTTTGCCAGAAGCCATAAAATTATCCCTCCTCTCTCTAACTCTCTTTAGCCAATTCCAAAATTCATAAAAAGACTTAAACCTTTAATAGCTAGCTAACCCTTAGCCTTTCAACAGATGCCATTCATTTATTTTCTTGTAACCTTCAGCCTTCATCACCAGCCCAACAAGCCTAATAAACAACAGGCTCAACAGAAGAAAAAAATTCCGTAACCAAGAATAGAAGCCTTCTCCCTTTTGTCCTTTCACCTTGAACCTGTAACCTATAACCTTTTACCTTACCCCTTTTCCTTTAACCTTAATCACCAAGTACAGTAGATGCCTTGCTAGGGCCAACAGATGGGGGATGGATGCCTTTCACCTTTAGCCCCAAGAGCCAAAAACCTTTAGCTAACCAAGTACAACAAGAAGCAACCGTAAGCCAAGCCCACTGAGGGAGGAGTGAGTGAGTGATGATTGATTTTATTTATTGCTAGTCTTATAAAAGGGGTGTTCCAACGGGCGATGCCAACAGATAGAACCCCAACGGAGGGAAATAGACAGACATGTAGAAGAGATGGGAAGGAAAGGAAGGAAGGAATCAGTCGGAATCCTTTCAACAGAAAGAAGCAAGCCAGGTCCAACAAGTCCAACAAGAAAGAAGCCTTCAACATCAGCTAAGCCCACCATGGAGTGATTGATTCGTGGATTTTATTGATTGCCAGTATTAAATCACTATGCCAGGACTTCTTCATGGTGACATCATATAAGTAACATGTAGAGACCTTGAGAACGTATATATGCAATTGAAACTAGTTTCTAATAGTAGAGATGAGAGATATATTTTGTTTCCCATGTTCTCAACAGTGTGGTATTAATTCCATAGTAAACCTTCATCCCATGAACCTACCTGCTCTCGATTTCTTACAAACTTACTCCAAATAGACCTAGGGAGGTTATAACTGATAGGCCACAGTCCACCTACCCACTTCTCTCTTTTTGGCATACCACACACCAATGGCAAGCACCCCATTTAGTTGGTTGGTCCAGAATTAAGAATGAAACTTCTCAATTTCATTTTTTACTAAAGCAACCCTCATTCTTAGGGGGTCGGAGGGATATTGATCCACCTGGGCACACAAAGTGATTTTGTATTTACTTAAGTTTGGCATTTCACAACGTCTCGAATGGATAGGGGGATGGCACTGCTAGGAAAATTTGATTTCTCCTTCCCCTCGTCGAGAAAGAGCTATGCACCTTTTTATGAATCTTGCATTTATTTAAATGTGAGGAACACCCTTGCACTCAAAAGGACAAGCCCTCTGGACCTTCATCCGAGCAATAAAAAGAGATTTTTGCTATACTGAACTATTCCTTGCCCAATGAAGGAAAAGTGGCTTCTCCCCCATTAATATAGTTTTTCTATGAACCTCGACCCTACATCATCTCTACCTTTAACTAGTGCCTATTTATTTCCATTGCCTCTATTGACATGTTAACATACGATACTCACATCTCTAGCTAATTGACACGGACTAATAAGGAACTCTCTGGTTCTCACTCTGAGCTTAATTAGTTCCTACGCTAGAGTTCTGGCCCCTGTGTTTTAACATATGATATCACCATATATATGTTCAACTTGGACTTGTATATCTACCTTTCAAAATACTATACTAGCTAAAAGTACTATAGCATTGCGGCCCTTTAGATTTCATCAAGATTGAGATCTCTATTCCTCTAGGTCTCTGGGCACAACGTAGCAGTAGCCATCCTGGGCCTAGGTTCTAGCATAGAGGCTAATGTTGGAGGTTATAGAAAAAAGTATGTTGGACCGGTCTGTGGACATGATAGATGCTGTAATCAGGTCATAATTCTGTGCACACTGGGTCACAAACTAGGGGAACAAGAATACGTATGGGACAACATGTTGTGCTAGTCCTGACAACCAATAAGGCATGACTTTGGCTCTATTAATGAATGGCCTATAGCCTTTGATTCTATATAATAACCATGCTTTCCATCTAAATCATGACCATATAGATAGCAAGCAGCACCCCGGCCTGCCTACCATTCTATCTATCCACCAGACCAGTCGACCGAATTGACATTCAATTGCAATCAATGCCCGATCAAAGTGACCATGTGACCCGTTTCCCATGATCATGTTATCCCCATCTTCTTTATATCATTTAAGCACGGATGTTTTCTGGGTGAAAAAAAGGTAGTATTCTCGGTCGATCAGGTAAAGTTGCTTATTGTACCAGTGACTTACGCCCAATCTATTCTCGATCATGCTATGGATTCGCAAAGGATGGCATCAAATATGTGAATATGCCATTTCATTAGTTTTCCATCGTTCACCGCACTTTGAAAAACCACATTTTTCCTGTCTTTTGTATACACAGCAACAAAAATGTTCCCTCAAATAAGAATAGGGCGGATTGTATAAAAGAACTATATATAAGCTAGCGCATGCACTCATATCTGAGTTGGCACATACCATGACCCTTGACCCTTTCAAAATTCAAGCCATTATTTACTTACCTCCACCAAAGACTCTGCATAAACTACAAAGCATTTGCATCCTTGAGCATATAAACCCACTAAAGGCCAATTTATTATGTCATTTAATCCCTGATTACGCTACCTATGCCCATGGTTTCTTATGCTTACTTTGGTCCCATATACTCTTTGTTTGGCCTGAACTTTATCAATAGTATTTCAATGAATTGAAGCACGCCCTCCCTTTTTTCATTACCTTTTATTTCACCCTTTACTTAAAGAAATAATTAGATCCTGTACATATATATGTCACCTTTTTCCATTGCCGGTGCCTTAGTTCAGGAATATGAAGATTTATTAGAGCATTTCATTTCTTATTTTACTAAGAATCTCTCAGGACCACATTATCATAAAACCACGATGAGAAATTATCCTTAGTCATTATCTTTTCCATAAAAAAGTTGTGTGATTGCATCCTTAACAGTCAAACTATAATTGTGTTTCATTATAATCCCACGTTGTTCTTGTTAAGTCGATGTGTGATCAATGGTAAAGTCACCTGATGTATAATCATCCTTCAAGAATTGGACCTTTCATTCTCTACTCCCAAGAGTAAAAAAAGGCTTTAGCTTTGGAAAAATTCATTTATTACCTACCTACTAGCACGGCCAACCCTCCTCTCAATGATGATCTCCTCAATGAACATTTGTTCACCATTTAATTGAATGATCCTTGGTACGGTGACAACTTAGTTTACCTTCTTTTCGAGATACCAATACCGAGCAAAGATGCATGCAGCGAAATAGTATTCCATAATGATACGAGTCAATAATAAAGCCAATATTAGCGAGGTTACTGCATAGTAATACATACAGCTCCAGACAAGTCCAGGGAGGGATGGATACCTCTTTAGAATATCCACCTATAGGTTTACTTATAATAGGGCCTTGAAAGGCCTTCTGTACTTATTTGTTCACCATGCTTGCCAGCGGGCAATTCCGGGGCTGGGGTGAAAATGAATCGATGTCATCGTAGGGATTCACAAATGACACAAATCACTGAGTAAAGCCTACTCCCCTCTATTGGATTGGTAGAATTAGTTTGAATCAGTAGCAACGAACAATGATTCTAAGGTCGTGGTATTACAGTAAAACGAGCTGGATGTAGGGGAATTCGTCTCATTCCTTTATCCCACCCCTCTCATTAGGAGTTAGGAATCATTAGTAGAATGAGTTTATCGGTCTAAGGAGTTAGAGGCAAGCGGAGGGACCGAAAACACACATATCAGGTTCAATCTCTATGTGTCCCGCAACATATCGATAAATCAAATGAAATAGAGGTAACGCAGAACCGCCGGGGTAGTGAATATATAGAGATTGATAGATGGAACCATGGATGGATATAGATAGCATAGAGATGTGATGGAGAAATAGATACAGCTTTTATGTTCCATAATATTGTTAGTCATCATCTAGTGCATGATCCTAAATCCTATTCGAGGTCACTAGCCCGGTTCGAAACTGAAACTGGTGCAGCTGTATAAAGATGTGTGCACATCACAGAGTCTTTGTCTTTCTCTCTATCTCCATGCACTATGATCTCGAC
This sequence comes from Pseudotsuga menziesii, assembly GCA_001517045.1. Taxonomy (NCBI): domain Eukaryota; kingdom Viridiplantae; phylum Streptophyta; class Pinopsida; order Pinales; family Pinaceae; genus Pseudotsuga; species Pseudotsuga menziesii. The sequence continues at coordinate 541,771 of LPNX011002726.1, read as the reverse complement.
CTTACATTAGTAGTGTAATTGTAAGATGAATCATATGTGTGTTTTTTTAGCAGAACCATTTGAAAAGAACTTCAAGCCAGGAGAGTGGAAGTAGTCTATCATAGATCACCCTAGTAGATACAGGTTCAATTCGAAAGGTTGAATCCCAAGTAGAGCGAGGGACAAAGCCACGAAGACCACCATGATAGGGGAAGGAAAAGCACAATTGGCCTTCTTTCTTCTAGTTCTTTACACATACCTCACTCATGCCTCTCCTATTGGTACTTTCCCTGGTAGAACCTGAGCTCTCTCATGTAGCAGAGCCAATTGGTACCTTTGACCACATTCGCATGGCATGGGGACCTACTGTTATGCATTGAAACTCCTTCTTCGTCTTCCTCTTCCATGAAATAGAGGAAGCCATAGAGAAGACTCATTCAACTGTGTTGTCGTCATTTTTACTTGGTTATTCTGAACCAACACAAATCCTAAAGGTTATGGTTGTTGTACGACTAGAGCTACTCCTACAACACTCATAGAATTGGACAATATCGAAGGCAAATTATGGTTTCCTCTAGCCATCACACTTACACTATTCAATGCCATGGTAGCAGATGTACTCTGACTGCTAATTACACACACTTGCGCTCTACACAACAACAGTTACTGGATTTTGACAAATAGTAAAGGGTACAGGGGGTAGGACATAGGAAAGACTGGGATCATTGTCACTAGGGTATTCTTCCTCAGTGGCATGGCTCTCCATAGGGTTAGAATACAAAAAAAACACAAGCACAAATGCGTCCTCAAAAGCCTCTTCTTTCTTTTTCTCTTCTATGGCTTCCGTAGTGACTTCTGGGTTAGCAAGCTTGGACAGCATCTCTGTGCCTACGCATTTCAACTCATCAGAAGCTCCTCCAAACTCTGTGAACTCTTGACTTCTCCACATCACCATACTCTCTTGATCTTCTCTTTCAGGGCCAACCAAAGCTCCTTTTCACACTTCTCTCATCCCTTCCTCCCTTAGGTTATGGGCGCATAATTTTCAATACCGCCATAGTGTTCTAATAGTTGCTTCTTCGTTGCTCCTTCTCCGTCACTAACGGCGGCACGGAGATGGAAATTATATATATTGGTAATTGTAACGTGAGCCTTAACGTGGTAGTGGGGAATAAAAATTGGTGGAGAATCAACTTCAAAGGTGTGTTGATCCATGAAGGTCATCCAAGAATGTAGGGAGTTGTTAGTCGTGGGGAAGGGAGTATATAGCCTTGGATCATTATTGATTGGAAGGATGGATATGTAGATCCTTCTGGCAAGAAGTGTAATAAGGAGATGATATAAATGTAATGTAATAAAGAATATAGTAAGATTTCGGGAGTTCACAGCTAAGGTCAAAGTTTTTGAGTAAACTAGCACTTACATAATTGATTATTCTCACTGCACTACTTGGTATCATTCGTGCTAGTTGCACCTTATATCTCTACATGAACACGAAAAAGAATAACCCACTTGGAGTATTAGGTAATACTGATCCACCCATACTATACATTCAAAGATTTAGCACTATTATACATGCTATGGGCTTACTCAAATAACTCTATTCCAGCTAACCCCACGCCAAACTCTGGCATCAATCGTTCTTGAATGGTATTTCTGACCATGCACAAACTGCTGGGAGTTTTGGCTATGAGCTCAAGGCTACAATGAGGCTAGCTACAATTGTTTTATGGGATATGATTGGTCATAATGTTTATTAATTGGGAATCAACAACAAGTGAATCATATGTAATGATTGTCATGGAATCCAGTTTAGGTAGGAATGTGTGTTTCGTAGAAATGAGTGTTGTAGGAACTTTTGTTCCATAGAGGTAAGTGTCTTTCGGGTGCCTCTCTGACGGGTATGCATTGAAAGGGGACTTCTCCTTTATTTTTTCCTCTCAGCTAGTGCTGTGGTTCTTTTCCTCTCTTGGCTAATGGTTATGTGGTCCTACTATCATGTGGGGATAAATCTATATTTAATCGTCTGGTGGTAAATTACTTGGAATGGGTGAGTTTGGGGTTGCTAAGGGTCATATCCCCCCTGTCCGCACTTTCCTGGATAGCAGCATAAGAATATTCAGTTCTCTAATCTGCTGTTTAACTCAATCAAAATATTGTATGTTGGTAAAATGGCTCAATAAAATGGCTCAATCAATATGCTCGTATGGAAACACCTTGGCTCGATCTTTTTCATACTTCAATTTTGATGACTCAGGAAAGTAAATCCAAGTCAGGAATAGCAAGAAAGGTATGCCAAGTCAGGTCAGACCAACAAGTAGGATTTTTCACTTGCTAAAAAAGAATGAATTCTGGGACCTGTTTCTTTGCGCCCCCTGTAGCACTCCCCATTGTGGGCAACCCTAAGCCTCTCAAATTGGCTACAAAGCTCTGGTAACCCAAATTGAAACTGCAAAAAATACTCCGAACAAATAGAAATGCCTCCTTAAGAAGAAGGTTTCGCATACATCTACCAAGCCTATAGCCATGAAACTGATACCTTATGACTGACTCAATAAAAGGCCCTCAGGACTGATATTTTATCATGTAGTTTCCTCCCCTTCAGAATTGTTTCTCTCAAAATAAGACACTTCTCTTGTGTGCACTACCTTAGGGGTAGTGTTCCTAATTAGAGGTGGTTCCAATCTATCATGGGATAGGCCTCTAAGTCTCTTAAATATGTGAGGAATTTTATCTACCACCTTGAAACATTGATAACTTAGTTTCAAGTTAGAGTTAGCGAGAAGTTCAAGTTTTATACTAGCTCTGTATGGGAAGGTTTAATGCCTCTACGCAATATCATATATCTATGTATTGTATTGATTAAAGTCAGTACCACTAACCTTTACTACAAGTATTAGTAGTCTGTATATAGATTCAATTCAAATATACACACACTTGATTATCGAGTTTTATACCCTCATTATCGTTATACCCTATTGGTTTATATACCCTATCGGTTGAGCCACCTCATCACCACCTATTGGTTGAACCTAAACAACAAACAACCTCATGGGGAACAACATTATAATGTTTTTACAATGGAAAAATGTGCAATAAGGAAAGGTTTTGGGAATATGTACCAACCCAAAAAACTAACATGGAGGGCATGGATTAGATTCCACCAGTAGATAACGTGGATCACAAGAGTAGTAGTAGTAGGAAACCCATACTATCTACCCTTACATACATTGGTAATGTTACAATGGAAATGGTACAATACAATCACTAGATTTAGTTAAGAAGTAATCTACCTACTATATAGATTTAGTTCAGAAGGCATACATAGCTATCCATAGCTGTCAAAGGGAAACCAAATGAAATAGATATGGCGATATCCTATAATAGGTTGTGTCGTAGCAGGTGTCCACCTGCTATGAGGTCTGCAGATTAGGTTAGGTATATTCTCCTATTTTCAAAGAGAGAGGAGACAATGGATGGTTGTTAAGTCCAAAGGCATAGGTTCCTAAGGGGCTATCCCAAAGGAGGTTTTAGAATTATGTTATTACCAAGTAACGCTAATAAAAAGTATAGACGCAATATAGTATATCGATGTATTTATTGTTATATTTATTGTTGATACACGTAGATATGCTTGTATAATATATGAAAACATAGATATGCAAGTCCAAGTTTCCACATAGATACGGCGAGATCCTATTCATTGGAACTCAGCTCACTGGAGCTAAGTAGGGAGATAGTTTAAGAAAGATGAAACACATGTAGATATGGTGAGATCATATATTAACAAGTATATATATATGCAAGATCTTATATTATATATAACAAGTCCAAGCTAGTAGTAACAAGTCCAAGCTAGTAGCGAAACTAGCTTAAAGGGTAGAGTTTTGTCATCAGAACAATAATCTCCATTGCCAGAACGTATCTATGGAAAGATCATATGTGAAAACATATGTTGTTCAAGTGCTCAATGTCTTTATGCGACATCATATATTTCAACTACTAGAACACTACTAGTGGGAACCAACATCTCTTATCATATGTTAAGAACATAGATATGTGATTCTCACGTAGAGGTGCAGGTCCAAGTTCAACATACCCATGTGAGCTCTTCTAGTAAGAGGTTGTAGTATTAGTAAGTATGGTTGGGAAAGATCTGTTGGTTAGGTTTCCCAACTAGGTATTATCCTTGGACGAGTAAAACGTCTGTATGGAGAGATCTTATATAAATAAATTGATGCTATTTATTCATGGCAAGGGCATAGAAAAGTGAGTCTCCTATGTGAAAATGCATCTATGTGATTTCAACATGCCCATAACATCTCCATATGCTAGTATAGAAGGTAGAGCTAGTGGAATTAGATCCACCCCGGGGAGCAAAGTAGATATGGCAACATCATAGGTGAAATTATGTTAATTCAAGAGATCTATTGTTCTCTTTTTTCATGGTAATGACTACTTTTCCATGGCCACATCATATCATGTAAATAGATGCAATATTGTATGTTAAACGGATCTTTTTTTGTTTCATGGAAAGTCAATCTCTATGCTGAAATCATATAGGAACACGTCTCTATTGTGACATCATATATGAAATAGGTCCAGTCTCTCTTTGTTGTTCATGGCCAGCCAGGTATATATGGCAACATCATATATGAACAAGTAGATATGAGAATCCAAGTGTATTTAATAGGTGGACACACCACTGGGATCCATAGATTTTTCACTAGAGGAGCTTAGAGAGATTAGAGTAGATATAGTTGCAACGTGGGTATAGTTGCAATCAATTAGGTCTGCAGGTTAGGTTGACGAGGTATTCTCCTATGGGTCAAAGGAGAATAGACTATAAAGAAAATTTCTTCTTAGCTCTGTTGGAATGGATTAATATGTTAAAACTTTTTCCATGGCGAGAGATTATATATTAATCACTAGTAGGTACAACCCATAGTAACCAAGTGGATTATATTATCCCATCTCTGGCATCTGCACCTGCAACTACTAGCGAGGCTGCTTTAAAGGCAGGTTTAACATATGCATACCGATATAATATATTAATTTTTTTTATAGGGCCATATATGTATGAACTAGTAAGGCCATATCATATATTGTAGGCCTAATGCCCAGGTAGGGAGGGAGCCTAGTTTCCCAGGTATACGAGATCGTCAAGATGATATAGTAAGAAGTGTAGGAGGTATGACTACATAGAAGTATGTAGGGTTTCATAGGTATAAGGATGTGGGGTCTTAGGATATGGCTGAATTAGGTCAGCTACATGGCCATGACAACTTCTCTATGTCGATATTATGAATGAACCAATTCAGATCGAATTGGTGGTTTCTTGGTCAGATCAGATAGGAGGTAGTAGGTATAGTAGGAGCCTCCAGAGTTCCGGGTATAAGGTTATTAGGAGAAACATATCTATGCCAAAATAATATATTAACCAAGTATGTATAGACCCCCCAGAGTCGTAACCAAGCAGAGTCTATGATTCTAGCGTAGTTTCCAATCCCAGCATAGATAGGTCTAGTATTGACCGTATCATAGGAAAAAAGGTATCCATAACTCTAGATATAGGTCCTAGGTAGGAGCCAGCCAGAGTAGTCCCCCTAGGTCCAACTACCATGGACAGCTTAGGAGACCCTATTTCAGCATCCGGTTACAGCAGCTATGGCCTCTGGGAAAGGTTCTACGTATTTATGCCGACATCATATGTTAATATGTTATATGCAGGTCCAAATGAAAACTCCTATATGACTATATCATAGCTGAGAAGCCGTTAGGTAAGTCTCTATTCCAACTAGAGATCCAAGTAGATATGCAAGTTTAGACCCAGGTTATGCCAATCCAAGTTCATGGCCTCGGATTGGGCTTGGACATGGTGCTAGGACTTCTCCATGCGAGTTCAACTAGCCCGTAGTAGTATGCATGGTGGTCAGGTAGACCAGGTATATATGATGGTCAATATAATATAGTAACAAGTATAGACCATGTATCTTAGCCCAGCTCTGGCATCAAAACCTTTGACTAGCGGATTTAGGAAGGCAGTGGGTTAAACGTCTCCATGGCGATATCTATCATAGTGGAAATGTCTTCGTGCAAGCTCTTATAGTAAAAGGTCATAGTCGTAGGTATGGCTGCAACAAGGGATCAGGTTGTTAGGTTGACTAGGTATTAATGGATTTCAAAAGGCTTTCAAGACCACCAGTGAAGATCCGAGGACCAGGTGAATCCGCTGGGGCCTTAGTAATAATGGCCAGGATGTATACACGGTGATATCGCATACCAATATGTATGCACCATACTGCAAGACTCTAAAGGGTTTCACTCTAGGCTATAGATAGTGTGCATGGGTTTGACTTGTCGTAGGCTCTAGCAGCAGATCCTAAGCACAGTTCTGTAGATCAACTAGGTATTCTCATATGGGGCTTTGGAGAGGAGAGACTAGGCCAGTAGGAAGTAAATATGCAAATGAAAGTTTCAACGTATATATGCAACATCATATATATATACGTATCCAAGTACATATGTCTCGATGCCAAATATAGTATGTTCAATTTTTTTCACGAGGTCCGGAGGGCTTGACTGAGGTAGGAGGGAGAGGCACTTTCACTCGGATCGAACTCTGGAGCGCGTCAGTATGCCTTGGCACCCCATTAAACCCATTTAAGGAAAAAGAATCTCCATTTGGGATCCCAAATGAGGAATGGTTCATCTGGGGGACACTTACCTTGGACTCTTGCTACTCATGCTATGGACTTATTGTACCACATAAGACCAGGATGGAGATATTGGGAATGGACCATCACACTCTGGACTCACCTCAATCACAAAATGGGAATGTGGGAACCTACTTAGCTTAGGCTAGCCCTACTTATGAGTTCCCAAAGTAGAGGAGAAATGAGCAACTTTTTTCCATTCTTTATGGACTCAAGCATAACTTTATAATGACTCCTTCTATTCTCTCCATATTTGCCCCTAAATCACCTAACCTTATGGACCAACCCGACAAACCATGGCGAGAGCTTTTCTCTTCATGGTGTATATTGTGGATAATAAACCCTCCTTTTCTTCCATATACACATTCATAAAATAATTTCCATTATGGTATCATCTAGCCCATCGGGGTTATTACAACAAAAAACAAGGATGGGTTCGCATTGCGGACTATCATAATGATGACAACTCACTCACTAGTGGAACTACCTCCTCATGGTGGTGCCATCTCGGTTCGCATCTGTTCAGAAAGTATTGGATGTAACCCACTCAATAACCCTAGGACTCATGCATGCTGGATTAATGCATTGGACCAATGGTAAATTAGTAGATACCAAGAGCTTTACACAATACCCATGAAACAAGGGGAGATTAGCAGGTACAAGAGCTTTACCATACCCAGAGAACAAGGGGCAATTAGCAGGTACCAAGAGCTATACACCATACCCGTAATATTGGGTAACGTCTTGGGATCCATTGGTTAACTAAATCGATTGCTTTGTCCTGCCTAAGGCCTATGTAGATTGGGTAGAGTCCTGCTGCATCTAAATGTATTGGGTAGCATCCTTGAAGATTGGGTTGCCTACTATAGAGATTTCCCTTTATGTTTTGGGTTGCCATCCCATGCCCACTAGAGAGATTACTTTGTCCAGTCATGTTAGAGCTAAAGGAGTAACCTACCTTACCCTAAGTAAATAGACCCTAAGTAGGGATAGACCTACATACAGCTTAGTCAATTCAATCCGGGTATTCTCTCAATTGGGGTAGTGCTACAGGATCTATTCGGGCTCTCCTGTCTTCATGGTGCTAGTAGTGCTTGTTGGAGATGTGATGCGGTTCTGCCTTTGATGCGATGTTTCCCAAGATGTGATGCGAGACTGCTTGAAGTGTGATGTTGGTCTGATCTAACTCGCTGGCCTCAGTGTTGCTGGAGTGATGCTACGTGCTGGCCTAACTCCCTGGCTGGAGGTGTGATGTCGTGTCCAATCCGAGATGCTGGTCTAAGTGCGATGCGATGCTGCCAATGTCCACTCTAAGGTTTATTTACAGTGGGAACAAGTGTCCACTCTGAGATGTTGGTCTAAGTGTGATGTGATGCTGGTCCCTTCCTTGAACAAGCAATCTGGTTAGTGTGTGACCGCCTTCCTCAAATAACCGATCTGGTTAGTGCTAACTCGTGATGCAATCCACTAAGTGATAACTTGTGATGCTGGAAGTTATGTTTATTAGTCGCAGTATTCCTTAACTTCCCTTCGTGAAATGACCAATTTCCCTTGTCGCAGTACTCCCCTTTTTCATCACCAAATTTGTGCATAAAATAACATTCTATTAGTCGCAGCCTTACCTCCATTTGCCTTATGGCTGGGACTACAAGAGCCTTAACACCAAGAATATGCATGTAGAACATGACGTTATAGACGTCAATTTTCAATTTGAGGAGTTTAGCAAATAAATATAGTAGTCCATGTAGAGGAGTTTTCGTAGGAGGATTAGCATTACCCAAAAAACCATGATTGATTTTATTTTATTGGATTTATGAGTAGAGAGGAGGAGTTTTCCCCATACAAGAGCCAACCAAACCTCTGATTGAGCCAAACCATTACAACCAGCCCAACTTCGCGCTGTGAGTCTTAAGGCCACCGGCCATAAGCCACCGCTTTGAACCTTCACCAACGCTGCCTACACACAAAACACAGGACACGCATCTTAGTTAACGTTATATACGCCCTACCAAGGCAAGTGAGGGAGCATACTGAAGCAGAGCAACACGATAACCTGATTGATTCAACCTACAAGAACTAAACGAACCAAACCACCAACACTGATATATCACATGGCGCTATATACGTTGATATACAATTTAAGTAGAAGTTGTTGAATATGTCCACTAATATCATATATAATGAGAGACAATCATTTGATCGATACAATGCTAAATGTACGTCTTTGTGTCAATGCCAAGAATCCATGTAATCGCCGGTACTCGATCCAGGAATGTTGGTCCCAAAATCCGAGAGCCAATCATAGCCCGTAGCAGCATACATTGTACAAATCATTCTGCATAAGCCTAAAAATTAAAGCATAGGGTCTGAAGCTAGTCCAGTTCAATAGGAGGCTTTCCACTCTTCTCTTCTCCTGGTCTAATAACAACGAGTTTTTATTGGGCTTGGATGTGGTAATCCGAGGGACTTCAAGTGTATTTTATTCTTATGATATTTGCATCTCTTCTCTACATTTTCACAATGGAGCTTACTGTAAAGCGGTCCTCTTAAGGCTTGTTTCCACAAAGCTTGTCTCTAAAGGCTAATGTCCATGGACCTAAGACTAAGCAAGTGTCCAGAACTCTATATGGTCGCCTTATGGCTGGTACTAAGACTTTAAATATATTATGGCTTCTAGTTTCCACAGGCTATAACTACTGTAAAGGAACTCCATGGAGCTAAGTGCCTAGACTAGCTCAAGTCTATTTAGGGTAGCCCTTTTGCAAAAGAAAAACAAATCTATAAACCTAAAGGAAAGTTTTAAACTGGAAAAAAAATACCTGGTCTAGATGTCACATGGCTCTCTCACTTACGAGCTTTATAAAACCTTTTATCACCCTAAAACATATATTAACAAACAATTACTTTTTGCAATAACCTTTTGCACTTATGTAATATAGGAATAACATAAAATCCGCTCCACATTGCATATTATGATTTGTCAGTAATAAAACCCGAGCCTGCTACATGTGACGTCATCCTGCACTAACCCACACTTTATCACTTTAAGTTTTAAAGCAATATAAGGTCAACAATAGAATGGTTTTAAATAACTGCCTCCTCGAGCCGAAATAATATGAGGCTGCCACGTAAAATCAATGGTTTTGGCACTTCGGGTAAATGACAAAGAATTAACATTCAATTATGTTCGTGACCCCAAATGAACTTCAACCATTTATCTGGCGCATCTAGAACCCTTGGATTTGGGCATAATGCAACTTATTTGCGAAACCTTAAAATATAACCTGCGCACTTGTTGTCCCAAATTTGATATATATGATAGAGAAAAAACATTCTCCCTTGTTGGATCTAAAAATGGATATGATCATTTACTTACTCTGGAAGCTATTTGGGATGCATAAGAATGAAACTGAAAAGGATTTATTATATTTGGGCTAAGTAAAAAGCTTTATCAAAGATAATGCGTTAAATGGCCCTGCCACAAATAGTAGATATGAGTTCCAAAAATAGCAAAAAATTATGGATAAATTTATACAAAAAATATAACCAGCATGCTTCATAGAGTTATATATTACAATAGCTAAATATTGCAAACAAAAGAAAGGAGAGACAATAAGAAAATAGAACTTGCATAAAAGAAATATTGTCTAAGTTACCTTGTTTAATGAATGAGAAAGAAAGACTATACAACACAATAATACACAAATAGTTCTAAAAAGTGCATACTACACAAAAACCTATTGGAAGACCCCTTATTTTTGGGAATGTTTAAATTGAACCAGTGGGTCTTTTCCAAAAAATTTTCATAACATATAACCATTTAGCGGAATTGTCCAATGCCAATAGAGGTTTAATGAAATTAATTGGCTAGTTGATTCCAATTTCATTATACTTTTCTACATTTTCAACAATGGTTATGAAACACTAATATTTCACTCTAGGATTCCATTGATTAACTTGGAACGCACCAAAGGAAATTAAGTAGCTAGCACCATGAATGCCTCTCACCAACCCAGAGTAAATGCACCTACAGATGTAGTGACAAAAGACAACCCATTATAGGAAGGAGCCAAGTCATGCTTGCAATAGCCAAAAAGTAAAAAGGAAACACAAGAGCCACCTACCCCGACCTTAGGAGATGGCAGATTCTATTATGCAAAACAATTAGGTAACTGCAAACCCATCATCGTAATGCAGGTTAGCACATTATACTAAAAAAAGAGTGTGCAGGAGGATAGAAAGAATATAACAAAGAGAAAAAGTTAGCAAGGAGAACAAGGAAAAATATGCAACACATCCTCATTGTATCCTACATCCTACATTTTTTATACTTACCAACTTATATCGGCTTGATTAATAGAAGCGTTTATACGACTGTAGACACTTTTATGTATGTGCCCTTAATTTCATCTGCATGTAACTATATGAATCATTTGTTTATGCGATAGAGCCTATAATATTAATAGGTGTCTGAGCATAGCTTTGCATAGCACGAGTGAACCATCAAGCACATGAGACATTGTCCCTACGGATTCTAACATGTATTTTTATGCTGCTCATGGCAAAGATGCAAAGCATAAGTACCTCTCCCTTGTTGTAAGGATTATGAAGCAACACTTCAAACAATAAAAATAAGAAATAAAATAAACGGAATTCTGTTAGAACTATACCATATCAGTTGATGCTCGCCATAAACTTTTATACTATGCCCCAATTATAAAATTTTCTATTTTAATTCAATATTATAGGCTTTATAGGTGGTGCTATATTGGATGTTGAATACGAAAGAATAGGGAGGTGGGGAAGGATGGCGTAGAGAATAATCCACAATAGAAGCTTCTGTTTATTTGTATATTTATAAGTCTGAACTGAATAATAACTAAGTACACTAAGTATATTTATCTGAAGTAGCAGACTGAAGTTAGCTCTCACACTGAAATCGATGAGGCAGGCGCCCGCCTATATATGTTACATATTATCAACAGTTGGTTATATATTTATAATGAATGCAACATCTGAACCCTCTTTTACTTGCTCCAGCTCCAACCTTGTACCTTAACCTAGTATACTGCCCGAGTCAAGCAACAGCTTTTCTCAATTGTTTGGCAGCAGCCCCAACTGTATCTATCAATTTACTTCGCCATGGTCGCTCTCCTACTCCTAAAATAGAGATTTGTCGAGGAGGGTGGAATACTTTATTCTTTAGATAGAATAAATAAGAGACTTGAAACATGGAGAACTATATTTTTCAATTCATCTGATTAGATAGAGGAATCCTACCAAATATATGAGTTTAGGGAGAACAAATTCCTGTCTATGCCTAGCTATGCGAGTATAGAGAGCTTTAGAGGAATTGACATTTTCAATCTGTGTATTTTTATATAGATTCAAGCTGGCGTGCTATGGGCACTTTACTCTTAACGAATCAATTTACCATGGTAAGGTCCAGGTAACTCTATGTCATGAGAGGCACTGCGCTAACTACAATACTAGATTCTACAAGCTAGACGAGCTATACTCCTATCCCAGGCTAGGTCTTACGAGAACTATACTGCTTGTGTTAGCAGGACGTGGCAAATAACCCATAAAAGGAGAGGGAGACCGCGTGCAATGCTTAAAATTTATTCCAATAATGACAGAAGTAGGTTCCTTGAAAATATACTTACCTTTGGGAGATGAAACCTTATGCTTCTTTTCCAAACGAACTGGTCAAGTTATTGCACTTCTTCCTCCTTTGTCTTTGCTCCTTTGTAATCTTCATCTAGTTGCTTATTCCTAGGGCACGTTCTCCTAAAATCTCTATACATATGGCAAATGGAGAATATGAGGGGATCTTGACATAGTAAATCTCCTGACAATAAGACCAACTGCCAACCTGAAATTCCTTCTTGTAAGCCATCCCCCAAATTCATTTCCACAGAGCATAGAGGTTCTTTCTAATGCCCTGGCCTTATCATCAATACCTAGCATCTTACCTAGCCTATTACCTATAAAAAAGGTTACTGCCATTTCAGACCATAGTTTTAATGGCAGAGAATGTAGCTTCACCCAAAGAGGCTGTATATGAGCCCTTTCATTCATTAGGTAATAAGGGGGAGTCCCTCCCTCTACCTTCCCTCCCTGTGTAGGCAGGCCGGTGAAAGGATTGATGGAATAAAATAGTCCTTTAAAGAAATATCATGGGGCTTACCTGTTCTGATATTGGTCCCCACCCATACCCAAACTCTTACCGCGGTATCCAAACTCTTAACGCGGTACAACCCCTTACTTTCATGGGTATCCAGCCCCTTACCTCAATAATGGGTCCATCCCCCCTCTATCCTATATTATCCTAACCTACCTAAGCAGGAAAAGACAACGTTCTTTTGCTCAATGGTTGTAGCTATGGTTGTCGCTATGGTTAATAGTTGTCCAATGGCAATGGTCAATGGTCGTCCAGAGGCCTTTATTAAGTTAATATGAAAATAGAGTTGTTTTATTAACGAATCCAGGCCCGTCATGTGAATTGAGATACCTTTACCTTTCTCCGTATGAAGTGGGCTTCCCTCTCCGTATGCAGTAGGGAGAAAGACAATGGGATCCACCTACCTCTCTTGTTGCCATCAATGGGGAGATAAGTCCAAGGAGAAGCGAGCGGGCCCATATCTTAACAAGGCTCATAATGCCATAATGCTCTAGTTCACCATTTCACCGAGCTTCACTAGCCACTAATAACGCGCATTCATAACAAAATTCAAGCTATTTCATGTAACATACTCATAATGCAACGCCTCACTGTTTCAAGGCTTAGGAGGGAGTTAATTCCCCCCTCACTTCACTTAGGAGCTCATGATGCAGCATGAACATGGACTAGTTAGGTGCTTCTCAATGGCAAGTATTAAACATGGACTACTTAGGTGCCTCTCAATAGCAAGTATTAATGCTCTCAGCTCTTAACAAGCTAAAAGAGAAAGAAAATATATTTCTTTATTACTGCTACTGTTGGAATCATGCACTCCGTGAGATCCTTTGGTCAGGGACCTGCGCTCGACCGTTAGCAGGAGAGAGATCAATGTGTAAACTTATCCTTCTATCCCCCTCTCCCTAAAGGGTACAAGAGAGAAGGTTACAATTGCAGGAAAAGGTACGAAAAAGGTGCCTACATTAATTATGATATTATCAAAAGAAGGAAAGAAAAGATCGAGGATAGGGGGGATGGAAACAATAGTACTTGACCTAGAAAGCCTAGATATAAGTAAGCCCCATAAGCGTCTTGACAAATCATATAAGTGTCTTTTCCAGGAGGCGTGCCAGCCAAGAGGAAGACTTCGTCATTATAGCCCCCCATCCCATAAATAAAAATAAATTAGCCAAGAGGCATTCATTTTTTTGAACAGAAAAATGTGGTAGCACGTCACATAATACGGTGTTACAATAAAATGGGGTAGCACAGAGGTAGGTAGAAAAACGTTGTTGATTCAACCCTTTCATTTTGTTTTCGTCCGTATTCCGGCTAGTCTGACCTGCCTGAAGGTAGGTTACTTACCTGAGTGATTGGATTGAGGGAATAAAATAGTCTCCTGAAAGCTTTTCTCTCTTATTCTTACTTACTTCTTTACCACTCCTTATTTCTTTGGCTTTGGCTACTCTTTATTTCTTTATTTGGATTGATCCAATCTATGAATAATTACCTTGTGATTACACTATGAAGGAAGGAAGGAAACCAATTTCTGGCTTACAGTTGATGCACTACATTGGAAGACTTTAAGATCCACCTTTAATTGCTGACTATGTGTACTGCAGGTATGTATCCGTCTGTTCTATTGGATGATCCACCTCAAATAGTTGGTGTTCCGTTGTCCAATTGGTATGTGGCCTGGTTGCAGCATGTGCTCTCCAACAGTTGGCAATCAACTATTGAATTGGGTCCTTTGGGTAGAAATGAGATTGTGTTGAGCTACAGCGAACCATCCCTCCTTCCAGTAAGTGCTTCTTTTGCTTGCAGTAAGTAGACAATCAATCCTAAAATGCTAGTAATTAGTGGTCTGGACACAGGGGAGGCAGGTAGTACTCCTTAGACAGAAAGGGGGCTGGCTGATCAACTCAACTTGCTGGCTATCAGTAGGTGTGCTCAGGTGAATACCTATATGTTCTGTAGGTGCATACTATCTGTTCTGCTGGCGGATTAACCTTATAATTGCTGGGTAGTTTGTTACCCGATCGGTATGTGGCTTGGATGCTCTCTAATGATTGGCTAATAAACCCTATATTTAGGACACTTGAATAGGAGAGGGAATCCATTGAGCAATAACAAGCTGCCCCGTTCCTTCCCTTCCACCCATTGATTGAGCTCTTTGAGCAATATCCAAAACATGATTCAACCAGCATTCCATCGCATGCAAAAGCGCACCCTTTGAAATAGTTTTTTGCAACATATCCATTGCTATAATATAAGGCTTTTATATCTAGACAAACGTCAATGCTAAAGACATAAACTCTTAGTTGGTAATCCATTATACCCTCCCTTGATCATTTCATTCTTTACCTTTCAAAAGAGCCCTTATTTAGTACTTTACAACAGCAGTGAGGTGTAGGTATACCAAAGCAGGATTCAACTGGCTTTATGATTAATGCGAAGACCCTTTTTAAGCTTTCTTATAAACATGTATTCAGAGATGGAGTAAGTAAGAGCGAATAAACTTATTTAAGCATAATATCGTATGTAAGACCACTGCTAAGACAGCTTCAGCAGCTAGATACAACAAGGAGTTTCTCGTGTTTATATGAGATAAAAGCATAAAATCCATGAGCATGTGTTATCCCCCCTCGGGATCCTAACTTTCCCTTACCTCTTCTTAGTAAAATAGAAAAAATCGAGTCAACATTAGTATCGCAGTTCACTAGAAATAAACATACATTTTCCCTATAACAAACCATCGCGGTTTGGTTCAACATTCTAAGTTAAAATGAACAATTAGAACATGGACGCATTCCCATACCACAGGCGAGATAAAATAGGGATAGATCAAATGCAAATTCCATTTTATAGCGTTATTGGAAACATGTATTCCGAGATGGAGTCAACACTTACGCTTTCTCAGGCGTAACATTCTAAGAAAGGCCCTTACTACTTCAACAACTCCAAGCATCTACAGCAACCAACTCCAACAAAGAGTTTTTCGTGTTTATATTAAAATATCCCATCCCTAAGCATACATCACCCCCCCCCTCGGAGTTACGCCCTTAATTAAAGGACCTTACTTATCTTCAAATGTTACCTTATTTACTGCTACAATGATGGATTATCCGAGAACCGCAAAATGAGCACAAAACATCTTTAAAAAATAGATTAATTTCTGAGGGGAATTAATCTCAAGCTCCAAGAACATTGATCGCCGACAAATTTGTCAATTTCCCTAATACGATCGCTGACAAAGCTTAATTACATATATAAATCACAACTTCAAAACGTCGTTATCACATAAATAAAAAAGAAATGGAAACCGCTTTTTATTACATATATAAATAATGCACTAGAAAACAACGTTATTACATATATAAATATATTGCTTGAGATGTTACGAGCTAACTACTAACTTGCCGCTAGACAGCATTAGAGAAAGACCTTGAGTATTGAAAACTTGTGAAACTTTTGTAAAAATACCCATGTCTTTCATGGGTATAAATGTTGTAAAACAATGAAGATGTACACT
Organism: Pseudotsuga menziesii; assembly: GCA_001517045.1. Lineage (NCBI taxonomy): Eukaryota > Viridiplantae > Streptophyta > Pinopsida > Pinales > Pinaceae > Pseudotsuga > Pseudotsuga menziesii. Next base: position 525,384 of record LPNX011002726.1, on the reverse strand, counting down.
TTATAAATTGCTGGCAAGACTAATGCTAGGCAAGAAGAAGTTCTATTTTCATGGGTAATTTTGCCTCTTCTAGTTATGGTAATTGTTGTTTATAAAGTAGAGGATTAGCTGTGAATTGAAGTATATTATTTTAGTATTTCAAGTTATGATTTTAAATTGTTTTAAATAATGCTTGAATGAGTTGAAGGTTTATACTTCAATTTTTGACATGTATTAGACCTGAGTTGGATTCGTTAGTTTCGTTTCAATTTTGTTTCGCCCAATAGGGATTGTTTAGGCAGTGACTTTACTTTTGTGAGTATGCTCTTTTGTCACCATAGCATGTAGTGGCTACAGACATGGGTACCCGCGAATGGCACTTAGGGAGGCCGCAAGCGGTCGTGAATGTCGAGTGTGTAACCCGAGATCAAATCCTATAAGTGAATATTGTCCAGAAAAATAAAAAAACAATAAATGGCATATTGAGTTCATCCTTATGTTTTTGGGGTTTTATCTATATGAGAGAGCAGTGTAATGATGAGAGGTTTCATCTGCCTTTTGCTTTCAATATGTATGCTTATATTTGGTGTTTTTATAAGATTGGAGTTTTGTATTCATATAGAACACGGTTCACCTTTTTACAAGCCTGGGAAATATGTTTATGGCACCGGATGCTAACTCCTAGTCTTTGTTGTCAATTTTATAGAAATAGTATAATTATCTTACATATCATGTCCAGTTAAGAAAGTGAAGTAGTTTGCATTTTAAGTGTTTTACAAAATATTTCGTTAAAGAGATTGTTGCTGCGGGCTTGCTCACCAAGTGTTTGCTTAAATGTATAAACCATATTCTTGTGTAAGAGGAGGCAGGGTATTTAGGTATTGGATTTTGGCATGCTAATAATTTTTTTATAAGTGCATACAAGTAAAGAAGTCTGTATCTAGTGATACCATGGTTTAATACGGCACGCATAGATTGAACTATTGTTGTTTAGTAAGAGTTAACCAATGAATATACATGGTTTGGTTCCCAGGACTATTCTCTTGCATGATTTGTAGCATTTATTGTTGGTTATAGTTGAATTATAATCATAGTTCACTTGTATTGTGATTTGACTTGGGATGTATGTGATGCATTACCCTTTATTGGACAAGTCCTTGGCAAAAAATGACTTAGTAGTTTGATGCTCATATTAAGTAATTATCCAGTTATGGGAACCGTTGCTTGAATAAAGATCTTATCTTAATAATTGAATTAATAGTATTGGTTGAAGAGAATCTTAATGGTAGCAAGTAATATTTTTATCTAAGACTAAGGAATGATGTATTTTTCATGCTTGTGTAATCCACTGCTAATCATAAGTAGAGCTTTTGGATGGGCATATAGAATTTAGTTAGTTAGGCAAGCTCAATATTATAGTAGTGTTGGTTGGGATGAACCCAAAGGGAAGAGTTTCCTCATACCATGTGAACAAAATATTGAATAAGAAATCAATGGGATGTTTATATGTTACTTCCCTCATGGGCTAGTTGTGACTATCTTGGCTTGTGTACTTGGAATCAAATCCTTGAGTTTACAATGAATGCTCGATCGAGAATAATAATAATAATGTAAACATAGTTATTAAATAGATGAGTGTGTATAAACCATAAAAAGTACCTCATGCGGCATGAGCATATATAGAGAAGGTTTTTGATATATGGAAGTTTTTTTAGGACATTGAGTTTTAATTCCTTAATGAAAAACTAATTGTATTACATAGACAATTATAGTTTCCAATGTAAGTGCTCTCGCTGAAAAGTGTATGTGTATAATCTTGTATTTATTATGGGAATAAGATGTGAATGTGTTGAAAACTAGTTTCTCTTGGTTTTGTAAAAAAAAAGTAACTTCTTTAGGTTAGACGTGTTGTGGTTAATTTACGTAGTACTGGGGGGGATTACACAACTCTAAAACTTGTGTTATATGCGATAATGGTAATAGGAACTTTTCCAACAACAAAAGGCATAGGGGGTGGGGTTAAGGATGGACCAACATCATCACAAATTTTACCTATCTCTCTATCGGAAATAAGGCCTCCTGTGGATCCATCACACAAACGTTACACAACCCCCAACGCATCATTCTCTAGGTGTCGTACACTATCGGACACAGCTTCAACCTCAGCGTATGCAGGTTCCATGGGCTCATCCCACATCTTTGCATAATCAGTCCGAGAACACATGTTCCCTAATTCGTCATTGTTTTTCCAACTCTGGTCTGATGGCATTCCCTCTAGTTGTTCCAGCATAACTCTATCTCCAATTTGCTCTAGAACATATTCTCTTCCACATCCATTCTCATTCTACATTGCATACTCCTCGTATTTTGCAAGGTTAGCCAAATATTGATTCAAGTCTCAATCTTATCATTGTCTTGCACTTCAGATATATTTAAGCATTGTGCCCCCTCATGAGGGAAGCCCTCCTGGGGTGGAGTCTTCTCATCTAATTTTACCACCTGTCTTCTTTAAGTGTTGTGCATCTTTTATAACACTCTCTATTGTAACTTGGCACGTTCTCTACACCTTTCATCAACCAATCTTTAGGATTATTGACACATGAACTTCGCCTTCATGTCCTTATTCGGCGCCACCCCCTAGCACATGGCTTATGCTTCCAGTTCTGCGGCAGGTTAGGAAACATAACCCATTCTACCATCAACATCTTTATCCAAACGAGGATTTCGTCAATCAGCATTCTGCAAGGCCCTTTCTTTAATTCCTCTAACACTTTAGTTAAATATTTATGGTATTGAATAGCAAATTCTAAAGTGTATTCCTCTCCTTTTAGTCGAGACCTCCTTCCGTCGGACCTCAACTAAGCCTTTAAACCAGAAATATATTATAAGCGTGACCTCATCTTTCAATATTTGCATCTTTAATATATTTTTGGCATTCCAGTCAACTTCTACATATGTTCTCTAGTGGAGAGGCTACTCTTCAAATCTTCAAACCATTCATGTAGAATTATAAGGAACTCGACGAAAAAGAATTCATTTTCTTCCTCAAAGAGATACATCCACTTGAATCTTTCCACTTCTAGCATTAAATACACACATTCTTGACAAGAAAAAGCATGAATCTACACATCAAACTAGTCTTGCCGCTCAAGTTTCATTGGCTTCCACCACATTTATAAAGCTCTGCATCAATTAAGGTCCTAGCAACGAAATCATTTGTTGGCTCAAGTTTGAGACCCAGGGTCTGCGAAGGGGTTCAACCAAGGTCCAGTGTAGTCAAGTATGCCGGCATTTGAAACCTTCCAAAGGATGGAGATCTCACTCGAGGCATGTTTGATGTTGCCTTTAAATGTAGTACAAAGTAGAGGAAATTGCAGTGTCCACGGAAATAATTTAATAGTGCTTTATTATTCATACCAAGTGTAGAAGTAAATCAACATAAGGCAGAACAATGACAATCACATCATCCATGTAACAAAGAAGCAAGAACACATATGCAAAACCTCTAGGAATATCTATTATATTTAGTAGAAAAATAGAGGTTACATAATACTACAGAAATAGGCCCATGGCCTCAAATCATAGGGGAAAAGAACTTCTAAAAACATAACAACAAACAATTACAATGACTCTATTTCTCCTCCAAAATCTCATATCTTTGAGATCACAATCATATATATAGGCTCTAAAGGCGGGGACAGAATGTTCTAGAAGGATCGGAGAGTGATAGTTGTAATCCACTAGTTCGGATAAGTTCTACACCTTTATGCTTCAGTCACAAAGTCCCCTAAGGTTAATGCTTAGTGGATTAGGTTATGTGTACTAATCATTTAGCATCGCTTCTCTGGGAGATCCACATACTCGGGCTTCTGCAGATTAAAACATAACTTGCTTTACTACAAAATATTATTTGACTCTGTGGTGTTTCGAAAAAGATACAAATCGTGTTAGCCTATGGCTCCCTATACAATCACTAAGTAATTCACCACCTATGTATTGAAAACCATAGGAGATAGTTTTCATCCTAAGTGTATTATATAAGTGAAATATATAAATTGAGATGTGTATATCTTTATCTCGGCAGATCAACCTCTAGCTCTAGAACACTCAACTTACACTCATTTATTATTAATGAATCCTATTGATTTGGTCTACACAATGAACAAGATAATAGCGTAACAAGTATATAGCTCCAAGTATTTATTTGAAACATATCGGTGTCATGCACTCTTGGTTCACATCTCTCATTATTGTGAGTTGGCACCTTGTCATGCATGGATAAGTTTTTGGTAGGGTAATTGGTGCACCTCACACTGGGGACTACATTATCCGTGCCCTCTGCTCATATCGGCCAGCAGCATTAGCATAATAAGCATCAGCATCAGATTCCAATTAGTATCCGTGTAGAGATTATTGTATAGATCTGTTTTGAGTCTCGTTGCAAGAAAGAGAATTAGCCTTCTTTCAACTTGTAGTTTTATTTAGTCCAAGAGTATGCCCTAAGGTTTTGATTAGTCTTAGTAACCTTCCCTAAGGCCTTATTACTATATCGAGTGAAAGTCATATTTCGTAGACAAAGCAGTAGTAGATTAAGGCCCTAAGGGAACTTTTCCTTGCCTACGATAATAGCTCAGGTTAAAGGTATAAGGCAAGGGTATTGGCTCATCGCTGAAGGTGAGAAGAGGTTCTTGGTGAGAGGCTTCCAGGGAAAAAGGTGAAATAAAAATAAAAAGGCTTTTTCCTTCTGTTGTACCTAGTGAGAGGCATAAGTTGTTGGGGTGAGGCCTCCTCTAAAATGGAAAGGCTAAGACTTAAAAGAAGAAGGGACTTTCTTACAGGCTTAGAGTGAAGAAAGCATAATAGAAGTCTTACTTAATTAATTAAGTGTCTCCTTTCTTTTCAAAAGAAGAAACTCTAGCATAAGCTACCTATTCTAAGGTTGGTACCTCCTATTGTGATTAAGGTTTAGGTCTTTCCTAGTCTAGGAAACAGGGAGTATCTAGCCCGATGGCATTTGAGTGAGTGCTGCCAAGTCAAGTATTGTAAAGATTTATTCTTCTATTTTTCAAGTATCATGTAGAGATGTGAACATTGTATTGTATAGATATCTATCTAGAGATTTCAATATAGATTAGTACAGAGATAAATATATCTTATTTTTGTATGGAGAGATTATGTATATATTTTATTATAGATGGTTTTTAGATGGATTTCAAAGAAAATCCCTCCCAAATCTCCCGGTTGATGACTAACGGTAGAATCCTAATCATTGTCATAGCACTCCTGGCGGGCAGCAGACTCGTGGTTGTCATAAGAAAGACTCCCGACATAAGACGGCTCCAGCTCGCTCCTGAAAATAGCAATTGGACTCAGCTATCTCTTAAGATTGTGAATAAACATGAGATTAACAGCAGCAGGTGTTTTATATCGACTAAGAAAGACTCGCCTTGACACTTTCTTTTGTACACTTTCCTTTGTCTGTAGATTAAGAAGTTTCAAGGCTTCTTTTGGTAGGTTTTCTTTTGAAATATTTATGTCCCCCAACCAAACAAAACATGGATTCAATTTGTGTATTTACTGTCCTTGGTGCACCCACAATCATCCTCGTAGTGTTAGCAACACCCTATGAGAGAATCATGTTTCCCATACAACATTCAAGTACATATGTATACCAATGTTATTGATTTATATACTTATTCTTAGGCAAGTTAATCGTAGAAATGCGATGTCATATAGATAAGAATTTATTGTGTTAAAATCTAAGGTTAAGTGTAGAGATGCGAACATCGTATGTATATCGATGCATTGACGTAGAGGTATAGATATTTCGATTATGCCTGTCATAGATAAAATTCATGAAACAACATTCTTACTAAAGAATAAAATCCTTTTTATTTCCCCGATTGGGAGGAATATGTCATCTGAACCTCTAACAACTAGGTTTCATTGATCAAAAACATCAAAAATAAGAAGTTCTAATCTTCATGTCCAACAAATCTTTGTGCCCAATGCCCTGACTGAATAACCTGAGGCCAGTGAGAAATCAATAATATTGTCTGGTGGATACTTTAAGAAATAAAGGAGAGTGTATAGTGTATACATGATTACTATTGTGGAAACGCAGATTATAAATCCCATTCTCTTTGGCTTACGCTTTTTCCCAGGCCACTCCACCAGCCACACATCTTATCATGTATGTTAAATAGACGAGGTTTTGTTTGTAGCTATTCCAACTCAACTTCTTTCCTGGGCCAAACCAAACCAACTAGGTAATTCTATTTCCAAATAAGGCTTTGATAATATTATTTGTTAGTGAAAATAGCATCTACATAAGACCTGGCATGGACTTATTGTGATTACCAACATTTAGTGGGTTGCTTTCTTGGATAGACTACTAGAATTACACCTAACATGGCCGCCTACCAGCAAGTACCAAGAATAATGCATGGAACCTGGATCGACTGCATCCAACCTCTTCCCTTTCCATTGCACTTGCCAATGCCATTGCCATTGCTAAGGTGGCCAATCAACATCATCAACATCGAACTCGACATCATCCATAACCACATATCCTAACCTAATGTGGTGTGTATATTCTCTTAAGTAAACAACATGACTCCAACCAATGTCTATGGAAAAGTGAAACATAGATATGCGCGATATCATAGCTAGGCGATCTAACCAGACCTAAAAGCAATCTAGGCATCCCACCTCTCATATGAGTTTAGTACATGTGGACTACAAGCTAGTGTTAAGGCTTTAACTCTTTTTTACTCTATGGGGAATTTGAACTAATAAACAGAACCAATGTGTTTTTTACCATTGGTCATAACCTTCAGTCCATGCACCTAGAGTGAGTTCCAACATCGAACTGTACAATTTGGTAGCCTATGGGGAGGGTTCTCGGCAACTGGTGGGAACTAATAAATCCTAGGATAAACCTTACTTTTATAACTTATAAGAGCGTAAGCGAGTCCCTAAGCTACGAAGAAGCTCTTGTGCCTATTCCCTATGGACAGTAGAAAGTGAAACTCTAGTTAAGGCCTAGTCCATTGCACATTAGTAGTCTTTAGAGCTAGTACTTATTGCTAATACCTACCAAAAGGAGATAGTGAGTAAGTATAGCTTTCAATACCCTTTATGGATGGAATTCCACTAGTACTTCTTAGGGATTTCACTCTTCTCTTTCCTGGAATGGATAAATGGAAAAGGTACACGTAGAGATGCGATCTCGTATAATGGAATTTGAACTAAGAAAGGGGAGTAAATTAGGGCATTAAGAAACCAATATATTACTTTAAAGACAAGTTAAACGTATAGATGCAATTTAAACCTATTTTTTGGAGGAAACGTTTGTTTGTGAGCAAGATGTCGCGCCTTATCTTCCTTTTATTTGAGATTATTTAAAAACCACCCCCACTATTGACTCTTCTTGCATTATTATTACTGCTACTGCTTGCTGAATGTGGTTGAGAAATGGGTGCTTTTAGACCTTACTCTTTCTGTTAGAACCCTTATATACTACATACCTTCATTTCATGCCTCAATATGAATTACTTTTTGCTTTAGCTTGGTGGGCTGCATGGGTAGACAAGGCAAAGCTTAGGAAAGCTTACTTTTTGAACGATCAGGCCTATACACATACTTAAAGTAACACTATAAAGTCAAGGCACCCATTTGGGGAGGAAAAGGGGGGAATGGTTCATCCTACTTGAATTCATGTCCGACAACAAAGCAACAACCAACTCACAACCTAGTGTCTTTACAACCCTAGCATAAATTGGTAGCTCGACTCACTTACCTTTTTTACTTTGATATCTTACTGGCTGGCTTTACTTGGGTACTTATACAATTATTGCTATTAACTTTTTCTATCAGTCGTGGATCAACTTATTTGATTTAGTCAACACAGCCGGACTTATTATATTATATGCGGATTGGCACTTAAACCGTTGCTATTTACCTTTTGAAAGAAGGATGAATTAATGTTAGTTTGACCTTACCAACAACTTGGCATTTTAACCAACCTTCACTACGTGCCTCACTTATCGAACCTTTTTTATTGGACAGGCGGGCTTGGTTGGGTGGGACTCATATGGCATCCATCTTTCTTCTTAAAGACTTCTGGTTAAAGGAAAAAGGCTAAGGGATATGCACGTATGTAAACAAGCATGGCTGCTTAATGCATTCTGTGGTGGGACATGGGGGAATGAGAAAGCAAGCAAACAAACGTAGGAGTGTGCATATTTCAAACAGAAGCAATAATAATACTGATTATTGTGTTATATATGTAATTATACAAAAATAAGCTCAACTTCTTTCTCATAAAGAAAGCCCAAAGCTATTATTGTCTTAAGCTGCTGTAGTGTAGTTGTAGTGTAAGAAAAAATGGATATAGTTTAGACTACTTGCCTTAGTGTCCTATAGTGTAAGTGCTAAAAGGAAAGGTTAATGTAAAAGGTAAGACAAAAGGCTTATCAGTTTAAGGTTCAAGGCTAAAGGCCTGTGTTCACCGATGAATGACATAAAAAGTATCACGTAACAAACATGCTAGAGGTTGGATGCCAGTTAAAGGGTGAAGGCTACTTGCTATATGGGTAAAGTTTACAGGTGAGTTGAAAGGATAAGGCTGAAGTTGAAAGGGTGAGGGCATCTGATTACTCCTTAAGGGCTTATGCTAGGAAAAGGAAAAAGAATAAAGTTGAAAGACATCTCTATGTTGTACTTGGAATGAACTCATAGTTTCATGATACGATGGAATTGACCATCGACCTAACATGGCATGGAACATCAGGGTTCACCCTCTTTGTTGAGATATTGCTAGTTGAGATATTGCCAAAGGGACTCTGAACTGGCACCAAGTTCTTTATGGAGAGACAACACAAATTAGAACTTAGTAGTCACTTAGGCTATTACCTCTGATGCTATTGGCTTCTAAGAAGGTATCATAGCAGCAGGCACAAGAGACAAGTAGGAGAGCCGAAGTACACATTAGGTAGCCAAGAGTGAGGTGCATGGGTAGGATAACCATGTGTGCAAGTTGAAGAAGGTCCTTTATGGGATGAAGTCGAAACCATGTGCTTGGCACTAATGGATTACAGGTAGTAATAAAAATCTCATAGCATGGTGCAAGAAGAAACTGGCAAGTCAAAAGAAGTTAACGTATGGGTCAAAAATGAATAATTCTAAAAACATAAAAATAACAATTGCAACTAGGGGGGGGGGGGGAGTGTTATTCCCATTCTTTCCTGCTCCCTATTGGTCTCCTCCCCGCTATCTTAAGTCCCCGCTTTAGATATTAGTAGTCTTATGAAGAGGGTCCTTTGGTCCTTTAGGAACAAACCTCATGAATGGCAAGCGGCATGCACAGAGATTAATCTTCCTGAAGTAAGCTGCCTCCTGTCCAGTGAAAAAGGTCAATACTTGAAAGATGAAAACATCTACAATCACTCTTTGGGACTATAAAATGATAAATCTAACCATATACCTTATTTAAGTCGAAAGATACAGCAGGTAAAATGGCATTCTATATACGGTGATACACCCCCTTAGGTATACCCAATATGAAGCTAGTTGAGTAACTGAGGAACTAAGAATAGAATAGTAGCAAATTGAATGGGAGGGGAATATAGCCTCATAACCATACTACCTCGATCAGTGAGGTTCATTTCAAGGATTTTATGACATTTAAATCTCACATTGGCCTAAAGATGTGCCCCCGTTCCTTAAGCAGTTTGAAAGGTCCGGTGGGAACACGTCATGCATGGTTGTATCAGTAGTTGTTAGGGGAGTTGTTAATTGATTCACAACCACTATGTCATTTCCCAGTTGGATTTTATCTATGTGTTCCAAGCGCCTTCCGAACACGTTCTGAACACCTTCCAATGACACTCAAATGAAACTAAAAAAATGGCATTTCAGGGTTCATTGAGATCATTTTCATGGCAAAAATTAATTGAAAAAATGAAAAAAGTGAAAAGAAAAGATTTTAACTAGGGGGAGAAAGTGTGATTCCCCGCTCTATAAGACACAATTGCTATTCCCCTATCTATTAGCTTCCCCTCTCTATAAGACACAATTGTTCTCTATTTTGATCTTCCCCACTATATAAAGGGAGTTTCTCGCCCTTCATTATCCCTTCCGAACCAGCTGAAACATTCCTATGCTCATTCTATTAAGGAAAATTGATTATTTGAAGATCCAATGTGATAATGTTCATTTTCTACGTTAAAATGTTAATTCTATTGAGGCAAATTGATGAATTCAAGCCTCTCCAGTTAACCTAGGTAGATCAGATGGGTTCTAAGCACTAAGCTAAATGTGAGTGAGGACAAAAGCAGGCTGGCGGATACAATGGGTTCTATGTGGGATGGATACGATGGGTTCTATGTGGGGTAGAAGCAAGCAGATTCCTCCAATAAGTCTGAGGCTTGAAGGAGATGAATGACTGAGCCTCCGGTGGCTGGCTTTGATGCTTGAAGTTTTCTTTTATGATCCGATGGCTGGATTTTATGTTGAAGTTTGATTTAATGTTGAAGTTGGATTTTATGTTGAATTTGGCTTTGTGGATTGAAGAATTAGAGCCTCTGGCAGCTGGGATCACTTCGGTAACGTAGGTCATTACTTGAAGGGAAGCAAGTTGGCAGAAGCAAGCATAAGACGAGTGGGTTCTAAGCACTAAGCTAAAGAAATTGAAGGGGATACATTCGAGTAACAAGGGCTCATTGTTGGGGCCACCCCCAACCCCCCGCCAAAGGGCTCATTCTTGCAGGAAGAAGCAAGAGGATTCCTCCAAGCAGATGTAGCCCGGTTCCCTTCGTTCGCTTCCCTCCTATAATATCGAGTTCCCTCCTATAAGTTCGATGTACTAGGTCATGAGTTTATTGATGTGTCTTTTTGTCCTGCGGAGCCCAGACCCACACACTTTTTAGGCATTAAATTAAGGGATTTGTCCTGCGGAGCCCAAATTTTGTCTTGTGGAGCCCGGACCCAGGGCTGATTTATCCCATTCTTTTTATCCTGCGGAGCCCGGACCCACACACTTTTTGTCCTATGGAGCCCAGACCCACACATTAAGTTTGGTGCCTTCCAATAAGTACGGTAATGTAGGTGAAGGCCAGGTAACAAGGGATCATTGTTGGGGGCCACCCTCAACCCCCCGGGGCTCATTGTTGGGGGCCACCCCCAAACCCCCGAGCTCATTTCTCCCATTGTTTCCAATCATATAATGAAGAGAAAAACCAACAATTTGGGATCACATAATGACATATATAACTCATCTCAATAGTACGAAGTGAATCCATGATCTAGGTTGACTAAGACTTTACTTGTGTGAGAGGAGCTAGAGATAAACTGCCCTTGTTAATCCATTACCGTTGGTGGAAACAGCCCAAACCATACTACTCGCCTCTAAAAAAGGTGAAAATTCAGGCATTAGGGAGACTTCTCAATTCCCTACTCTGGTTAAATTCTAACATGAGTTTCTGGGAAAGCACTTAAAAAATCTTCTCAGAGCCCATTAGGAGGACGCCAGACTACAGTTGAGCTACTCTTTAATGCTTGGAGCAGGGGGAGGGGAGGGGCCACCCTTTCGATAGTATTCAGTCTATAGGCTCAATAGTCTTCAACCTCTTAATTATGTTTACTGACACCCATTTATCACAATTTCCCTCTCATTTCTCACAATTTCCCTATACAAAAAGCTATTCGCCGGTCACTTTGATTGCATAAATGCACACTTTTGTGGCGAACATCGCCGGTAAACTACCAAAAAACTACCAAAATCGGCTAATTTGAATAATCCATAATGAGTCCTAAAGTCTTTCTTCATATCTTTACCAGTCTTGGTGTCATGTCTTTACCTACATGTCTTATTGTCATGATTCTTGGAGGCAAGACAACAAGACCTAGTTCAATCTTTATTATCTCACCTTTAGGCATTGAGGCAAGACAATAAACATCCTCAATCAATAAATTTATATCATCTCACTCTTTCCCTACTCCATTGAGGCAAGACAAGTCCAATCTAGATATTGAAATGCTCCATTTTCTCCATTGTCGGACTAAAAAACGTTGTCGTGATTATTCACTATGAGGTGTTTTTCGGTGGTTTTCAGAGTAATAAGTCTTCCTCTTGTTTACGCAGGGAGTTTATATCTTCTACCATTTCCATACTATGAAGCATTATGTTTACTCAATTGTGGAACCGTGGTCATGATCTATTCATTCACAGTTTTGCTTTGGCTGTGTCCTTTTACTCTCATGCACAGATTGAGAATCGGTTCCTTCCCTATCTACAGACTGTGTACCATTCTGGTTGTTTCTTTATGGGATTGGACTACTGATCTATCCCTAGTTGGGTTGATGCATGTGCAAACATCCTTTTGGGGTTTTGATGTGTGTCTATGTTTCCCCTGTCCATGCTGGAAGTTTGGTTTCTTGTCCATTACGGACTGTAGATTGCTGCCATCGTTTCATTGTGAAGTTGGGGCTGCTGTCGATTTACCCTGGTTTTGGGTTGCTTCTTGGTTGCTGAGGTTATTGGGATTGTTGCTGAGTTTTTTTCACCATGCTAGGGCCAAGAACAAATCTAAAGCATTGTTTAACCTGAACTGTGTTTCACCTTTTGGTTTGGGGTTGTCACCCTGTTGTCTTCATCTTCTTCACAGAGTTGTAACTATTTGTTTTGCTATGGTATGCAGTGGTTGGTCTTTGGAATGTTGAGAGTAGTATTAGAGGCTGGGTATGCTTGAGAAAACCGGTGTTTGAGGTCACCAGCTTAGCATTTATTCTTTCCTAGCTCCTTGATGGCTTGATAAACCCTACTGTGTAGGCTTGGATGATTGGTGTACCTTGGCTATGTGTAAGCCTTCTTGACCCTTATTCCTTGAGGAATCATGCCCAGCTTGGGGGTGGCAGTGTTACTGAGAGATTGATGAGCATGCTGGCCTATGGTTGGGTGGAACGTTGCAGCGACATAGCTAGTTATAGGATGAGTTCTTGTCAGATGAGTATTCTTGCCTATTTCGTATCTGCATTTATATTTAATGATTGATGAATATGATGAACATGTGGCACGCTTGAATGAATGTATGTTTGCTTCCGCTATGTATATGAAGGATTATGCATCTTGGTATGTATTATGTTTAAGCTTTTTATTTCAACATTATATGCCTATTCATGTTCATGGGGCTATTTGCCCATATGTTTGGTGTTAGTAGTGTGGTATCAGAGCTCTGGTTGTAGCATGGGCCTAAATGGGCCATGAGGATGCAGTGACATCGTTATGTTGCAGCATTGAACCTCAGAGGGCCATGAGAACAGTTAACAGTGGCAGGTTGCCTACTGCCCAGAAGAAACCAAGAACATGGGTGAAGACAAGAAAATTCACAAAATTTTCTAAGTTTTTTGGTCGTCAGTACATCAAAACACTTAGACAGATGGATCGTCGATGCCTAGTTGATTGAGCACCGCCATTGCGGATAGCTAGACCACTGTGCTTCTGACAGGTAGAGCCTCCAACAACCGATGGTGCAGAAATTCTGAAATTTTTCTAAGTGTTGACTTCGTCAGCCATTGGATCATGTTAGTGGTATTCATCGCCGATGAACAACGGAAGAAAGAGAAAAGAGAAAAAATTTCAAAATTCTTCTAAGTCATAAAATCATCGGTGAAATTTAGATGACGGAACCAGTGATGCAGCGGTAGACACTGCGGAAGAATTTAGTTGTTTATCAGCCTGCCATTGTAGCTGCCATGTGGACTAAAATGCCAACACATAGCGCTTAGTGGATCCGACCGCCGACAGAAGAAGAAAGTTCTGAAATTTTTGTTAAGTGTCGAAATGATCAGCGGAGATTAATTAATCAAGCACCCGCCGTTGCAGATGGCTAGACCACTATGCTTTCGACACATAGAGCCTGCGACCGCTGACGCAGGGGAATTTTGTAAAATTTGAAGAAGTAACAACACCGTTGCCGATCGGAAGAAGATCGAAGTTGATCGCATCGTCGATGCACAGCTGATCGTGTTGCCTATGCGGTGAAAGTTGGCGACTACAACAGAAGGAATTAGAGGAACAGAGCACCACCATTGCGGATAGCTAGAGGACTATCCTCCCAACGGATAAAGCCTGCGACCGCCGATGCCGCAAAGGAAGACGTTTCGACAGCCGACATAGTAATGAATGTTCAAAAAAAATTCTAAGGCCCAAAATCATTGGCCATTGGAAGAAGATAGTGATTCATGCGCCCACCGTTGCAGAAGCCAAGAGTACTAGTCTTTCGACGGGATAAGATCTGACTGCCAATGCTGATCAGGCTATGCTTCAGTTTTCCGATGCTTATTAGATTGGGCTATCGATCAAAATAAGATCAAAATTTATAAGCCACAGTTGCGGCTGTTGATCGAAATAATCCGTCGATGCACTAGTCCTCTCAGTCGTCGATGCTGAGGTGTTTAGGGAACAGTAACTCCGGTTAACGGCGATGGATAGAGGAAGTTTTTTGCCAAAAGATAAGAAATAGATCAGCGAAAATTAAAAGGATAGTTGAGCCGATGAAAGTTTGGAAAGGAAGAGAAAATTTTCAAAAAATTTTCTAAGGCATGGAATCATTGGCCATCAACGATGGTTAGTTGATCACATCGCCGATGATCAGATGATGCGGTTGCCAATGAGGTACAACAGGTAAATTTTGTTGAACGTCCGCCGTTGCGGAGATCGAAAAGACTAACCACCCGACGAGGAGGGCCTCCGAGCACCGATGTCGTAGCTTCTAGGGGTTCCAATCGCCGATAGACTTACAGCTGTGGAAGACTTAAGGAGATCGTTGGCCTCCATTGCGAAAAAATTGACAAATAATCGACCGATGTGTAGGCACCTGACCGCCGACGCAGCGGTTAGCCTAGGATACCGCCGATGAAATTTGGAGCGATAGTCTACTAAGGATCCGATATGGAAGACAGAATTAAAACAATAGGCCGCTGACAAAGCTCGAAACAGTAGATGGTTACGAACCCGATACCACGAACAAAAATGGATCAACAGGTCACTGATAAGACGCGGGCTAATAGACCTGATCGAAGGAAAATTTTGAAGAAGGCATAGAAAATTTGTTAATAATTGGATCGCTGATCGGAAGCTCAGCTGATTCACTCACAGAAATGGTAGAAAGATCATTTTCCACCGTTGTGGCTGTTCAAATGACTATGCACTAGATGAACAGTTGATTTGCTCGTCAATACAGAGCAGGAGTTTAGTCGTTTTACCACCGAAATTCTAGAGAGGAATAATGGAACAGTCCGCCGATGAGTGGCGAGGGAATTACAAGATTTGATCGCCAAAACCTCGGAAAGATTTAAGCGTTTATGGGTCCGCTGTTGTGGCTGTGAGTCAGACTATCATTCTGATGATTAGTGTTCTGGTCGTCGATGCTTAGTGGTATCAATTTCCAACACTCAATGAGTTGTTTAGCCATGAAATCCACATATGGTTTACCGCCCACCGTTGCAGAAGTATAAACAGCTAGCCACCCGATGCTCAGATTTTTCGACCACCGATGCACAATCCTTGGCATCACCGATGAGCGTGGGGAAAATTAGAGTTTTCGCCGCCGTAACGTCAGAAACTTAGTTGGAAAGAGACCTGATGGGTAAAAAGAAAAAGTGGGGTATCAAGTGGATTTTCAAGCAGTTTTCAACTGTTTCCAGTGGGATTTTCGAGCAAATTCCAACTGTTTTTCAGTGGATTTCAGTAGACTGTCAGTGGATTACAGGGTTGAAAAGGAAAAAAATTCCAGGTGACTGAAGTTAACATTCCCGACCAAAAAACGTTGTATGTTTTTCCATCATTTTAGAAGTGGTGTGGTTTTCACACCCGAGGTCAGAATGAAGCATGTGGATAGGCGTTGGAAAGCTTATCCAACAGGGAACAAGGGAAATTCACCATAATCTGAGTATGGAGAAGCAATATGCTAATGATGGCCTGAAAGAGAAAGGTGCTACTGTTAAATGGACAAATCTGGGAAATTGCATGCCTAGAGGTAGCAAGACCATGAAGTCAAACTAGCTGTTGTGTGGAAGAGGAGTTCCATGCAAGGATGTGGAACTTGAAAAGGGAAGTTTCCTTAAACCCAATATTGTTGATTATAACTACATTTCATAATTTTTATACATGAAATGTATGAGGATATGCTCTGCATACATAGGATATTGAGGATTATACATTTATAATGAAGCACTAATGATAGTTTTTGCATTGGTGTTGGCATTAGTGGAAGGATCAACGACAACATGGACATGACTAAATATGTTGTTGATGCTGACAAATGTGACTAGCAAACCTATGGAAAAAGGGGTAAGGCAACGAGTCCAGGATCAAAAGTTGGTGAGCAATCCTGCAATCTCCTGCAAAGGACCGACTAAACTGGTAATGTCAAGGGTGTAAGTAGGACCCATGAAGGTAAGTGTTTAACTTTGACAATTAACTAGAGTGGTAAAGGTAAGAGACCCCATACCATGTGGATATTTTAATTTTATACTGCATTCGTATAGAAATATGTCATGCCTGTATATGTTGATTGAGCTTAGTAGCCCAAGGAAAGTAAGTACTGATGATCTTGATTATAGTGATGCATCCTATATGAATTAGTCATGGTTAGGCCATGCATGGTATGTTGAATGCATAGTATTCCTGAATCAATGCAAGGTAGCATTGAATGGATATGCATTAAAATATTTTATGAATCTTCTAGTTATGCATTGAATGGATGAATATGAAGGGTGAGTGACTGATTGCATAAGTATAGGTGCAAATGTTGTGATTCATTGCATGAATGCATTGAGATAAGTGCATGTGATATTATCAATAAATAATGGCTGAAATGATGAATTGATGATAATTCAGGAACCATTTCAAAGGCTGTTATGAATGCAGGATAGTAAGTACATGAAGAGGGTAGTCATGATCAATTGGCTGCCGGAAATTCTCTATGAAAGAGCAAGGTGGTATGAATGATAATTTTGTGAAGTAAGGAGTATCTGAACATTTCATTTAAATTACATGAATGATGTGACTTTACCCTGTAATTTAAAGTATGATAATGATTGCGTGAAGTAAATGAGTTTTGGTAATATTGATGTGATTAAGAGCTGGAAATGTTTGAATTTTATAAATTCTGAAAATGCTTCAGTGATTGTTGTAGCAATGGAAAAATTTATAGGCATCAAGACTTACCAAATGTTTGGCTGATTGAAGTTCAGGTTTCAGGTAGATTGTTTGGGATATGGAAAAATGGGTAAGACCATGACAAAGGCCGGAATCTACCATGTGAAAGAGCCAAACCTCATGAGAAGAGTCTCATGGCTATGATAATAGTTTGTATGCTAATGAGTTGTAAATTTGAATTTGTAAATTTCAGATTAGAGAAATTGCTGACAACTACTAATCACTATTGGATTGCATAGAATTGTGTCAGGAGGACGCATTGTAAGTGGGTGTCCATGTAATGCTAGTAAGCATAAAATCATAATGGATATGACAGTGCTGCTCACAAGAGACCCACAATTGGGGATCACCTCATTGCCAAGCAAATCAATTTCTGTAGTAAATAGAGTTGCAATTCCTATTGAATTTAATTACTAATGTCATTTGCTTGGTTATGGACAATCAATTTGGATTGTATTATCAGATGATGATTGACTATTGGGCTATTTGATGAATGTACCAGGGGTACACACTGTAGGAAGATCGTGTGTGATGGCCTGCAGGAGCCAAAATTCATGGGAAGTTTTTCCCTTATCTTGAAATGGGTTTCGAGGGAAACTCCATTGGACATTTTGGAAATGTCTCATCTGCACTACATGTCTGGTAAGAAACATGAGTGAGATGGTATAAATTATGTCGGTAATACATGTGTGGATATTAAATGTAAGAAGGAATTGGGATGGAAAACCAAGGGATTGTCAACTCAGAGAAGGGAGCACCCATTCCTCCTTAACGAAGGAATATTGCCTTGGCAAATGGATAAGTCTTCTGTGACCCTAGCTAAGAATATGCATATTAGATTGTTAAAATTCCTTATGCAGAACATGTTTTGATTTTATTTCCATTAGGACCGATTGCTTGAGTATGAATAGGGCCTACATGATACACACCAAACAAGGGTGCACACTTTTCTGATGTCAGATCATGAAGGGATTTTTTTTCAATATTGATTACACCCTAGGGAGTGGACACACTCCTAGTGTCTCAATACTTGATAGTGAATGGTGTGAAATATGGTTACAATTTTAGAGCAATAACACTAACAAATATGCTTATATTGCTTGTGTTGTCAAGATAAGCAGATGTAGTTTACAGTGTGGTCTCTTGGGTAATATGGAAAATGGTCGTTACGGTTGATATGAGGGCATGCGTTGTTGTTTGATGGCCTGATAAACCCAACGAGGGTTGGCTTGGCTGATGATTGGTTGTTGATATAAGTATAGGTGATTTGTTGATGGTCTGATAAACCCAACGAGGTTTGGCTTGACTGTGCCTGATATATCTATATAAAAGGATGTTGTGAAAAAACCTACATGCTGACCTAACATCCAAGTCCATAGGCGATCCCAAGGATTTCAAAGCAAAGCAGGATCCTGTGGACCAATGAGGAAACACGCAATACAGATAAGTATTGGATTATTTTGAAATATTTTGCTTATGAATATACATGTGTATATGATTTAGTTATGATGTTTTAAGATCTTGTTCCAGAGATAAAACCGATGAGAATAAACTAAACATGTGAATCTATTCAATGTTTGAATGTAGGTATCGTTGGGAGCGAGGACTATGAGAGCATCCTAGGGGTGCATGTGGACATGTGAATATCTTGAAGAGCTCAAAATGAGTGGTAATGAAAAAGGTGCTAGTAAGACTGTGAAGGTCCTAGCAGCCGAGACAAACCATGTGGGGAGGCTCCATGGTCAAGAGGTATGAAATAGACCGGAGACACTAAGTGTCATGACCAAGAGGGATTGGTCCAACATTCACGATGAAGTGAAAGAGGATGAGAGCATCAAAAGCCATAGTGGTGGTGTGTGTTTCAGGATGGAACAAAACAAAGAGGGGAAAAATTCTTGCTGCTCTCTCTTGCCTTTTTATTATATATATATATATATATATGTTTATGCATTGTGAAAACAAAAGGTTGTTGAATGCATGTATGAATGAAAATAGAATGTGTGTATTTGCTTAAAGTAAATTGTGGATGCTGGAATGGTTAATTCCATGCCCAAGAATGGACATGAATGAGCTCATGTGCCTGTTGGGAAGGCATGAAAAATATGCAAGTCTCCTTGATGAGGCTTGGACTATCATGCCAATTGGGCATTTAAATGACTGATATTAATGTGTATATTATGCTTGGTCTAACAGAATTTTAATGATGCATTTCACAGGTGAGAAAGGTGAAATCCAGTGGTGCACATTGATCATGGCAGTAGACCAAAAGTTGTTGGACTTGGATGGAAGTCTCCTTCAAACGATTTCCAATACCCAAGAGAATCTTGGAGAGATGCTCAAGATATAGAAAAGGTAGAATGAAATGAACCACCAGATTTTGCAAGACTCCATTGGTTTTCAAAGGGAGGTGAAAAGCCTTCTGGGAGCAATCTGCACCGGAAAGGAAGGTGGGTCAATGATGGGACATTCATCCAAGCGATCCATTGAGAAACGGTCCAGGCATGAGGACTCAAAGGAAATTGAGCAAGTAAAGATGAAGTAGTTAGTGAAATGTTGGGAATGTGGAGGACATCATTTACGTCGGTACTGTCCCACGAGGGAACATGAAGAGGGAGGCAACCACAAAGTTCCTAGGCTTCGGGATAATCCAAGAGCTGAGAACCAGCAAGAGAAACTCATGGAAGCCGAGGGGCTTGGTCTTGAAAGTTCATAGTAAATGACTAAACAAGGGACATGTCTGCAAAATTTTGAAATTTTGATGTGCAAATTGTATATGTATTGGAACACTGAGGATGGTGTTATTCCAAGGGGGAGGGGATTTTAATACCCCAGTTTTGATCCCATTTGCGTTAAAGGGTACATGATGTATATTTTGTAATTAATCATGGTGAGGAGCTAAAGGAAAAAGCACCACCATCGATTCAGCTTTGTTATGTTCCGGTAATAGAGATGGTTGTCGATGGTATATCGTGCTGTCTGACACATTATAGCTTTGGCATCATGTAAATACACACATTAATTTAATTAAACCTACATCTAGCTATGACGGTGCAATGTTAAATGAAAAGGGCATGATTCCAAAGGATAAGGGAGGGGGGGTTGTCTAAACCATGGGGTCCATTGGGAGTTAGCCATGTCTCACCACCACCCCTGCTATTCTGTTGTTAGTTGGGGCAGCGATTTGCTGACAGAAAGATCATGCCTACACCCACTCTCCACAATGTGCCTTCTGGGTAGCGGATGGTCTGCCCACTAGGTTGATCGTGAGTCTATTCATCTCCTCTCATGTGGGTTGAGATAAAAAGGTTCCATGTCCATTTGTTTGGGGTTCGCCAGTCATTTCACACACCTCCTTGATGATCAGAGAAACATTCTTCCTCTCGTTCAGATAGAAAGTCTGTGTTTCGACCCGTCCATTGTCGGACTGAAAAACGTTGCCATGATTATTCACTATGGGGTGTTTTTCATGGTTTTCAGAGTGATATGTCTTCCTCCTGTTTATGCAGGGATTTTGTATCTTCTACCATTACTATACTGTGCACCGTTCTATTTACTCCATCATGGAACCGTGGTCATGATCTATTCATTCATAGTTTTGCTTTGGCTGTGCCCTTTTACCCTCACGCACATATTGAGAATCGGTTCCTTCCCTATCTGCAGACTGTGTATCATTCCGGTTGTTTCTTTATGGGATTGGACTGATGATCTATCCCTGGTTGGGTTGCTGCATGTGCAAACATCCTTTTAGGGGTTTTTTTGTGTGTCTATGCTTCCCCTGTCCATGCTGGAAGTTTGGTTTCATGTCCATTGCGGACTGTAGATTGCTGCCACCATTTCATTGTGAAGTTGGGGCTGCTGTCAATTTACCCTGGTTTTGGGTTGCTTCTTGGTTGCTAAGGTTATTGGGGTTTTTGCTGAGTTTTTTTGGCCACGCTAGGGCCAAGAACAACTCTGAAGCATTGTTTGGCTTCAACTATGTTTCACCTTTTGGTTTGGGGTTGTCACCCTGTTGTCTTCATCTTCTTCACAGAGTTGTGAACTGTTTGTTTTGCGGCGGTATGCAGTGGTTGATATTTGGACTATTGAGATTAGGATTAGAGGCTGGGTATGCTTGAGAAAATTGGTGTTTGAGGTCACCAGCTTAGCATTTAGCCTTTCCTAGCTCCTTGACGGCCTAATAAACCCTACTATGTGGGCTTGGATGATTGGTGTACCTTGGCTATGTGTAAGCTTGCTTGACCCTTATTCCTTGAGGAATCATGCCCAGCTCGAGGGTGGCAGTGTTGCTGAGAGATTGATGAGCACGCTAGCCTATGGTTGGGTGGAACGTTGTAGCGATGTAGCTGGTTGCAAGACGATTTCTTGTCAGATGAGTATTCTTGCCTATTTCGTATCTGCATTTATATTTAATGATTGATGAACATGATGAACATATGGCATGCTTGAATGAATGTATGTTTGCTTCCGCTATGTATATGAAGGATTATGCATCTTAGTATGTATTATGTTTAAGCTTTTTATTTCAACATTATATGCATGTTCATGTTCATGGGGCTATTTTCCTGCATGTTTGGTGTTAGTAGCATCCTCTTCGCTTGTCATAGGGTTGGGGACATTACATTGTTGTTGCAGGCCGGTCACACTACACCAAATTGGTCTTTTAAAGATATGGAAAAGACACAAAGATCTAGTTCAATTCAATGTGGGAAATACAACGCCAATCCATAGCAAGAAGAGACTATTCACTTTGAATTTAACAAAAAGGGACTATTCAAGGTTTCCATAGGCACATCAAAGGGAAGAAATTCTCACCCCACCCAATAGCATTGATTGCCTTCAACTAGTTTGATCAAAGATACATTCTCTTTCCTCAGCCCCTAACCTCTGAGAGAACAGAGACATTTAGATTCCAACCAGACAACATGAAAACTAGCTCATTGACTCTCATAGTTAGAGATTTGAGACATTCTTACTTTAAACTTACTAAGGGACTCTTTCCAAATTACATTGAATAAGAAGGAGTACATTTAAGAAGAAGGCAGTACTAAGGGATAGACGAAGAAGAAACTCCTTTGAATTACCAGAGTTGGAACATCAGGGTTCACCCTCTTTGTTGAGATATTGCCAAAGGGACTCTGAACTGGCACCAAGTTCTTTATGGAGGGATAACACAAATTAGAACTTAGTAGTCACTTAGGCTATTAACTCTGATGCTATTGGCTTTTGAGAAGGTATCATAATAGTAGGCACAAGAGACAAGTAGGAGAACCGAAGTACACATTAGGCAGCCAAGAGTGAGGTGCATGGGTAGGATAACCATGTGTGAAAGTTGAAGAAGGCCCTTTAAGGGATGAAGTCGGGACCACATGCTTGGTACTAATGGATTACATGTAGTAATAAAAATCTCATAGCATGGTGCAAGAAGAAACTGGCAAGTCAAAAAGAAGTTAACGTATGGGTCAAAAATGAATAATTCTAAAAACATAAAAATAACAATTGCAACTAGGGGGGGGAAGTGTTATTCCTCTTCTTTCCCGCTCCCTATTGGTCTCCTCCCTGCTATCTTAAGTCCCCGATTTAGATATTAGTAGCATTATTAAGAGGGTCCTTTGGTCCTTTAGGAACAAACCTCATGAATGGCAGGCGGCATGCACAGAGATTAATCTTCCTAAAGTAAGTTGCAAGTAAGCTGCCTCCTGTCCAGTGAAAAGGGTCAATACTTGAGAGATGAAAACATATACAATCACTCTTTGGGACTATAAAATGATCTATCTAACCATATCCCTTATTTAAGTCGAAAGATACAATGGGTAAAATGACATTCTAGATACGGTGATACACCCCCTTAGGTATACCCAATATGAAGCTAGTTGAGTAACTAAGGAACTAAGAATAGAATAGCAGCAAATTGAATGGGAGGGGAATATAGCCTCATAACCATACTGACTCAATCAGTAAGGTCCATTTTGAGGATGTTATGACATCTAAATCTCACATTGGCCTAAAGATGTGCCCTCGTTCCTTAAGTAGTTTGAAAGGTCTGGTGGGAACACGTCATGCATGGTTGTATCAGCAGTTGTTAGGGGAGTTGTTAATTGATTTGCAACCACTATGTCATTTCCCAGTTGGAGTTTATCTATGTGTTTCGAGCGCATTTCGAAAACCTTCCGATGACACTCAAATGAAACTAAAAAAAAATGGCATTTCAGGGTTCATTGAAATCATTTTCATGGAAAAATTTAATTTAAAAAATGAAAAAAGTGAAAAGAAGTAGGAAGCCCTAGTTCCCATAGCTGTACAGTGTCTTCTTCTTAGGTTAGCTCTGATACCATGTTATATTTTTAACATTAAGCTAGAATTATATTAGGAAATTTAACTAAGAGAATAACAAGCACAACAATCAAACACAAGAGACAATGAACACAGTGTTTTTCTTTGGGGAAACCATAAATAGAGAAAGCCCCGCAACTTCCTCAGAGATAGAATCAACACCAAATAGAAAATCCCAAAACAGTAAGATGATCTGTCGACAACAGTAACCTCTTTATTTCTAGCCCTAGTGTATTCTTCTTCCTCAGTTATGTGCTACAACTGAGTGTGATGAGTGTGTATCAAATAGAGAGGCTATCTCTCTATTTATACTAATTCTCGACTTGACTAAACCCAACTAGGGCCAACTTTACATTATAGATTATCCCGATCGGAACATCGGGGCATGACATGACTCAATTACATTACAGTCACATCCCAGAATAAACATCGGGGTACAAGACATAAGATACATAGGTGAATACATTCTAAAGTTACAAATACATCAACATTTAGCATCTCCTTGCAAAGACTGGGCAAAAAGTCCTCATATAAACATCGTCATGCTCTATCTCAAAAAGGTCAGAGAAATTTTCAAAGGCTTGTAAATGTTTCTCAGTAGTGAAGTCTTTGGATTCTCCATCAAATTTGTGGAGGTACTTGTAATGTTTCGCAGGAAAATCATGGAGGATAGGAGGGAATTGTAGTGGTTTGTACCGACTTGGAAGACTAGGAGAGACCAGTTTAGGCGCAATAGATACACTATTGACCGAGGTTTCATGAGGTTCATAGGAGTGGCCTTTAACGTCATGAGCTTTAGGAGAAAAATATTGGTTAAAATCAAATGTACAAGACGATGCAATGCTTTTGGTTCATAAAGAAGGATAAACAGGAATATATTCATAGATCTGTTCCGAACAAATTGAACCATAGAAGGTTGTTTTGATAAATTTAAGAAAGGATAGGAACAAACTTACAAGACAAGACAAGGAATCTTGGAATAAATGTAAACTCGAGTATTTTAACCTTTAACCATGTATTTTTGGGCCTTATAAGGAGTCCATTCTCCCTAGTGGAACCTGTCAGGTTTTTTGACAATTTGATTTCTAGGTCATACCACCAACGGAGTCGCTAAAGTCTGAATCCTTCAAGAGTGGAGTCACCAGGAGAAAGTGCTCAACCTTCTTGATGTATGATAATTGTTCACCATCAACAAATAGATCTAAATCTATGTCTTTCTTCCCAGGGATGATCTACAATCTCGTTCCCGGCAACGGCGCCAGTTTGTTAGCGCCGAGATTGAGCCCATAGGTTGGGTGGAAAAGGGTTCTCTCCTGGGAAATAGCAGAACCAATTTAGACTATGCCTCTGGCCCTGTGCAATCAGAGAGGGATCGCTCGCTTGTTTTCAAGAAAATTCACCTAGGATATTCAATAAAAAATGGTCAGGAGGCCAGACTCTTGAATAGGGCGGGTGCGTTGATGTAAGATGTAGGTGGGACTATGAGAGTAAGGAACCAATGGGCAATGGAGTCGAAGGTATTCGTAGGTAAAATATTGCAGGAGGTAAATAATGGCATAAATTTACAACTAGAGGCAAGATAGCCATCGATCTTGCAATCAGGAGATATTTAGCAGGTAATTAGTAGATGAGAGGGAGCAATCCATCACGCAAAGCACCAACAAGATGAATTCTAGGTAACTTTAGAAGCAAACTTAAATGAATATATGAAACAACAGATGGAACATAGCATGTATGAATTACAAACTGTTATACACTCATTTCAGACATGAAAGACATTAACCAACTGGAATGAAAATGAGATGAACATTTCATGTAAAGAGATTACATATTGAAAGAATCAATGACACAGGAATCTCTATCTTGAAAGACAATCCTTCCTTTGCAAATTTATTCATAACACGGAAATTAAAGAATAATTACAATGGAGAGCCTCAACCCTTGAATGTTTCCCAACCAACCCCTATCTCCCTCTATCAAGAGTGTCTGTATACTATTTCAGTGCTGAGATTATCCTCTAAAACAAAAATTAAAAACTGTTTCCAGTCACAATCAGACACTAAGAGTTCAGAGAGTGGAACTATCACCATGATTTACAAATATTAATAAACATTATGGAGCAAGTGAGTAAACTCGACCTAGGAGATAGCCTGACATGCTCGGCTACTATTATGGATTCTAAGTACGACACCTTTTCGTTTGCTTTCAGGTGAGTCACCATTTACTAGGTTTTGGACCTCTTAGCTGGTCCGATGAGTCAGGATAGTGCCCTTTTTCTATCCCAATTTTGTTTTTTCATCATGTTCAAAGGTGGCTTTCTGAATGGGCACAAAATGGTATGGAATTTTGCATCTTTCCCCTGCTCAACCTCATCCGCAGCCCCCTTCCTCTCTGGGTAACACTGTTAGGTGTGGGGTATGGAAGAAGGGTCACATTGCTCTTGGCCAAGGAAAGCCTTTGCGGTGGCTTTTCATTCTTGTACTCCTCACCTCTAGTGAGGTGGATCTCCCACAGGTAATAAAATGGAGCATACCTCCACCAGCCCCATCACCTTTGGCAAGTGGAATTCACAAACAGGGTTATGTAGGCATTGGACCCCTGATGCTCCCATACAAACAACTGCTCCTATAGAGCATAGTCCAGGACTGTCTCCTTATGTGGAGGATTTGGGGGCAGTGATGGTATCAAGGGCCCCTGAAAAAAACCTACAGGGAGCGATTGTCCAGGTAATGCGTCACTGGATGTGTGGGTATCTAAAGGCGGGTGTATCTCTCAAAATTATTCACACCTGGTTCCTGATGACTGGTGTCATCCTTGGTATGGAACACCAAGGTGAAGGGTTAGTGTGGAAATTTTCTCACCAACCATCAGTACACCTAGACAAACAAGATTTTCGAACCAGATCGCCATCGCTAAACCCTTCGAATTTCTAGGGATTCATGACGAAACGAAAACTTGGGCTCTAGAAGTATGTTAGCTCACTCCCGGCATTTCAAAGGAAATATATATAAGGTTTCGAGACTGAATTCTGTAATTCCCGGTCAGTATTCCCGCACATTCTTCTATTGAGTATCTTTGGTGCTGACATGTGTGAGGGCACGGGCCGATGATCCTTTACCTACCGGGGATCTAGTCACGTCGCTTCATCGGCTGTGGCACCTTACCGTTTATTGTGGGAAAAATTTTTAGGTGCCACCTTGTATAATTGATCCATGTTGCAAAGTACATGGAGTGGACATTCCCAAGCTCCCTTGCTCTAGTGACGTAGGAAACAAAATGGTCTTCCCCATCGTGCCAGCCTCACCCCATGCAAAGAGTGGATCCGTCGGTTACTTTCCTCACTTCTACATGCCAGATTACACAGAGGCCACCTGTCTTTAGGTGATATGGCTCCGCCACATGGATGATTTCACCTGTATGTATGCCACAAATGTGTTAGTTTTTCAACATTAAGCTAGCATTATTAGGATCTTTAACTAAGAGAATAACAAGTACAACAATAAAAAACAAGAGACCATGAACACAGTGTTTTTCCTCAGGGAAACCATAAATGGAGAAAACCCCGCAACTTCCTCAGAGATAGAATCAACACCAAAATAGTAAAAGCCCAAAACAGTAAGTGATCTCCTGACAGTAGTAACCTTCTTCTTATCTAGCCCCAGTGCCTTCTCCTTCCTCAACTATGCACTACACTTGAGTGTGTATGAGTTGTGTGTTAAATAGAGAATCCTGCTCTCTATTTATACTAATCCTGGCATGACTAAAACCCTGCTAGGGCCGACCTCTACTAGGAGAGTCTAATAACCCTAGTGCCCCGGAACTACGGGGACTTTAACCCTTAGACAATCAGAGGGTTACCCACAATGACTTGACATGAATTGTTTACATTATTGATCTTCTTGATCGGAACACTGGGGCATGACAACATGAATCAATTACATTATAGATACATCCCAGAATAAACATCGGGTTATAATACATAAGACACATAGATGATACATTCCGAAGTTACAAATACATCAACACTCCCTCTTAACTAGGAAGGTATTCTTTCGACACAATTTTCAGCACTGGTCTTCTTCTCTGTATCAACTAGATCATCTCATCATATGCATCTTCAAGTCTTCTTAGTATTCAATTCATATTCGTCTTTAATTCATCTTCATCTTTAGATCTGGATCATCACTCGATCTGGATCATCATGGGACAACTTCACTGGATCTGGATCATCACTCGATCGCATCACTGGATCTGGATCATCACTGGGCATCATCACTGGATTTGGATCATCTCTCGATCTAGATCATTACTACTAGATCATCATCACTGGATCTGGATCATCATAGGTGTTATATCATGATTCTTCTCGTCACAGGAAGTTCTACAGAGCTAGGCCTTTTTCATGCTGGTTGTAGGCCTAGCCTCTATGTAGGTCTTCTTCAACACTTATATCTGACCTACTCATCAAAAAGGCATAGTACTCACATCCATCCAGGCTGGAACCACATACTACCACAATGATGGAAGATCTTTGTTCTTCCATCTAGGCCGGAACCACATCCTGCTCACAATGATGGAAGAGTTATGTACTTCCATCCAGGATGGAACCACATCCTACCACAATGATGGAATATTTTCATACTTTCACCAGGCCAGAACCACATCCTACCACAATGATGGAAGATCTCCGTTCTTCCATCTAGGCCAGAACCACATCCTTCTCACAAAGATGAAAGACTCTCATCCAGGGTGGAACACATCCTGCTCACAATGATGAAAGATTTATGCACTTACATTCATCCAGGTGAGAACATATCCTTCTCACAATGACAAAAAGGCTCTGCACTTACATCCATCTAGGTGGGAACACATCCTTCTCACAATGATGGAAGGGCTCTGCACTCATATCCGATCTTGTAGGAACCAATCCTACAGTCACAACAGAATTTCCCCTAGTCCTCAACTGAGCTACCTAGTAACTGACCAGGTGCCTCCATTCTCCTAGAGAATGGCAGTTTCCCTTACATCCGACCTGCTCATCGGAATGGACAACACTCACATTTGACATGGAAGGAACCTAATCCTTTAGCCATGATAGAATGGTTCAACCCTTACATCTGATCAAGTGGGAACACATCCCTCTATCGACACATCAGAATGGCTTCTTAGTCCTAGACTAAGTTTTCCTGGTAACTGACCAGGTACCTCCATTACCAGAATGGCAATTTCCCTTACATCTATCCTACTCGACAGAATGGCCAGCACTCATATCTGACATGGAAGGAACCAATCCTCTCACCATGATAGAATGGCTTAGCCCTTACATCTGACCATGGAAAGAACCAATCCTCTCACCATGTCAGAATGGCTATGGGACTCATCACTTTCCCTTGGAGGAAACTTCAATCTGGAGAACACCAAGCTTCTCCCTGAATTACTTGAACTTCAACCTGGCTAATGGCTTCGTGAACACATCAGCTATCTGTTCCTCTGTCACAACATACCAGACCTTCAGTGCTACCCTCTGCACCATATCCCTGATATAGTGATACTTGATCTCGATATGCTTTGAATTGTCATGGAACATTGGATTCTCTGACAACGTCACGCAACTCTGGTTGTCACAATGTATACAAGTAGTATCCAACTAGAGATCAAATAAATTAGATAGGAGCTTCCTCAGCCATACTATGTCACAACTAGCTAAACAAGTTGTGACATACTCTGCTTCAGCTATACTCAGTGCCACACATGATTTCTTCCTGCTAAACCAAGAGATCACACTTGATCCCATTCTGAAGCAACACCTTGAAGTGTTCTCCCTATCGATGGCACTACCTTCTCAATCTGAAACAACATAACCCTCTAGGTTAATCTTCTGATTCACATCGTACTTGAGCCCATAATCAACTTTACCCTTCAGGTACCTCAGAATATGCTTTGCAGTAATCAAGTGAACATGTCTCGGATCTGTCAGGAACTGGCTCAAGGTGTTCACAGCAAAGAAAATATCTAGTCTCGTGTTCGTTAGGTACATCAAAGACCCAATCATCTGACGATACATCGTAGCATCAACCGACTCTAATGAAGCATAATTCAAGAGCTTCAGATTCGGTGCCATAGGTGTGGCCATAGCCTTGCAGTCCATCATCCCAAACCTCTTCAGGATCTGTACTGCATACTTCCCTTGTCCAAGGAAGATTCCATCTGTACTCTGCCACACCTCCATACCTAGAAAGTAATGCATCATCCCCAAGTCCTTCATTTCAAACTCAGCAGCAAGCTTTCTCTTTGTATCAGTAATCAACCCATCCATACCTGTCACAAATAGATCACCAACATATAGTAGAAGCATCACTAGGTTTCCATATTCAACCTTGTAGTAAAGGTTGGAATCTGCTTTACTCTTGGTACAGCCCAAACTGGATAGAAAGCTGTCAATTTTTTCGTACCAGGTCATGGGTGCTTGTTTCAAACCATACAGGGCTTTCTTCAATATGCACACATGAGACTCCCTGTCATGTGTTTCAAAACCGAGTGGTTGTTCTACATACACTTCCTCTTCTACTACACCATTCAAGAAAGCAGTCTTGACATCCATCTGGTGTATCTTCCATTTCATCACTGCAACCAGAGCAAGTACCGATCTGACGGAAGTGTATCTAGATATAGGAGCAAAGGTTTCTTCATAATCTATTCCTTCTTTCTGAGAGAAACCCCGAGCCACAAATCTTGCTTTATATTTTTCAATGCTACCGTTTGCAGCATGTTTGATCTTGTAGATCCATTTGGAAGTTACAACTGACTTCCCATCTGGTCTTGGGACAACATCCCAAACATAATTCTTCATGATCGATTGGTATTCTTTGATCACAGCATCCTTCCATTCTTTCCATTCTATCGCTTCTTCATAACTGGAAGGTTCTTTATCAATGAAATCAAACAGTAATGCTATATACCCAGAGCAGGATCTGGTCCTCTTTCTTTATTTGTGATTTTCTTCTAGAGCCCCATATCTTTCTGCACCTTGGATAAGTTCTCGTACCCAAGCAGGTTTCCTCTTATGTGGATTCTTCTCCAGAGGTGGATCTACATGTTTTTGTGGTTCTTCAAATTCTCGATCTTCTTCTTGAGTTTCTTCGTTCATGGTTGTATCATGAATTCTGGGTGCTTCTGCTTCTTTAGGTTCTTCAGCAGGTCTCTTTCTAGACTTGTTGTAAGCTATGTCTTCATCAAATGTCACATCCCTGCTGATGTCAATCTTCTTGTATCCTAGGAAATATATTATGTACGCCTTCGAGCTTTCAGAGTATCCCACAAATATACCCTTCTTTCCTGAAGGATCTAATTTCGTTCTCTTCTCTTTTGGAATGTGTATGTACATAGGACAATCGAATATTCTGAGATGGCTGACTTCTGGTTTCTTGTCGGAGAAGACTTCTTCAAGAGACTTGTTCTTGAGTACTCTATGTGGGGTACGGTTCTGTACATACACTGTTGTTCTGGCAGCTTTAGCCCAAATATGCATAGGAAGATCTTGATCATGAAGCATAGCTATTGCTACTTCCATGATAGTTCTATTCTTCCATTCCGCAATCCCATTATGTTGTGGATTATAAGGAGTAGAAAACTCCCTCTTAATCCTTGAATATTTGCATAGCTCTTTGAATTCATTCGAAGTGAATTCTCTGCCATTGTCTGATCGAAAAGTTTTGATCTTCTTTTCAGTGTGGTTCTCGATCAAGGCTTTGAATTCCTTGAATTTGTTGAATACTTCGTCTTTGTTCTTCATCAAGTAAACCCACGTCTTCCTAGAAAAATAGTCAATAAAAGAAACATAATATGCATACCCGCTTAGTGAGCTTGATGACATAGGACCGCATACATTGGAGTGGATGATTTCTAGAATTCCCTTGGCTTTGCTTTCACTACTAGGAAATGTATTCTTTGTATTATTTCCTTTTGCACATCCTTTGCAGACCCCATCATGTTTTGCTTGGAATTCTGGAAGACCTTCAACCGCTTTGCTTGCAATTGGCAATGCTCTGTAATGCACATGTGCAAGCCTTCTATGATAAAGTTCACTTGGCTCTACTGTGTCATGGACCAATGCTTGTTCTGGATGGCCATTTAATTTGTACAATCCTCCTTCTTGTTCTCCAATCACCACCGCGTCATCGATAGTCTTTCCTCTTGGCCACATGATGACTTGTCCATCTATGAATGCAACCCTCATTCCTTTTGCATCTAGTGCAGATATGGAGAGGAGGTTCTTCTTGTGTCCTAGCACAAACAATACTTCCTTCATTGTTAGAGACTTTCCAAAGTCTAGTTTATAGGAAGATTCCCCACTACCTTTTATTGGATATTGGTAGTCATCTCCTAGTTTCACCTTGTGAGGTGATTCATGTTCTGATAGTTTCACAAAGGGTTCCTTGAATCCAGTCATATGTTTGGAAGCCCCACTGTCTATAATCCAATCATCACTACCATGAGTAACGTTACCTATGAGAGTGGAGATCAAAGCATATTCATCCTCGCTTGAAGAATCTTCACTTTCATATCTGGTTCTTTTCTATGAAGGTTCATCATCCTCTGAAGCATGAGCATGATGTTTTATTTTGTTCCCATTCCTTTTATGAGAGTGGACCTTGTTCTTAGGAAAGCCTTTTGCAAAGTTTCCTATTTCATCACATGTATAACATCTTAATCTAGATAGGTCCTTTCTGTTGTTATCTCTATGATGAGGATTCTTACCTTTGGAGTGATGAGGTTTTCTTCTGCCTTTCTTGGAGTGAACTGTGAGAGCTTGATCTTCACTTCCCGTCTTCTCTTCTCGAGCTGCTATCCATGCTTCTTCTTGAGAACATTCTTCCCATAGTCTACTGAATATGACTAATTTCTTTCTAGCACAGATTCCTTAGATGAATGAATCCCATGACCTAGGAAGACCATTCAGAGTTGTCATCACAATATCTGCATTCTCCACTTCTTCATCTACAGCTTCTAATTGTTCCTTGATTTGAGAAACCCTTGTAAAGTAAGACTGGATGGTCTCTGCATTCTAAATCTTCACATTCTTCAGTTGATTCCTCAGAGTCATCTTCCGGTTTATGTTCTTCCCTTCAAACAATTTGGTTAGAGCATCAAACATAGCTTTAGGTGTCTTGAGAGAGGACACCTGTGGGATAAGGTGATCCTTGATAGAATCAGCAATGATCCTCTTTGCCATAACCATATTCTTCTTATGTAAGGCCTTTTCCTCATCTCCCTCTGGAACTGGAACCTCCTCATGGATGTAGGAGTCTAACTCATTTTCTTCCAGGACCAAGGAGATCCTATACTTCCAGGCTCGGAATTTATCAGCTCCCTCAAGCTTTTCATCAAGCTTGGTATGATGAGACATCTTAAAATTGAGAACCTCAAATGGAAATACAAAATATTTAGATCTTACCAATTCAAGGTGTCAGATTTGGATTTGGAGCTGAAATCCTGCAGTACTGGATCATGAGCAAATTAGGGTTTTTCTTTTTCGGAGTTCTGTCCACCCAAATTCCTTGAAATTTATCCCTAACTTTGATTTTGGGGAGGAGATCAATCCATGCATGGGCTCACTGAAAAATTCCTCTTCTATAAAAAGCCCTAATTTCCGGCAGCAGTGACAGGTCCAAAACTGAAAAAACTCAGAATTGGATTCTGCTTCGATAGAAAGATGTGCCCTAAGGAGGAGAGTTATTCCACCTTACTTTTTCTGAAAATCTATGGAGGAAGATCCACAAACTAGGAAGCCCTAGTTCCCGTAGTTGCACAGTGTCTTCTTCTCAGGTTAGCTCTGATACCATGTTAGTTTTTCAACATTAAGCTAGCATTATTAGGATGTTTAACTAAGAGAATAACAAGTATAGCAATCAAACACAAGAGGCAATGAACACAATGTTTTTCCTCGGGGAAACCATAAATGGAGAAAACCCCGCAACTTCCTCAAAGATAGAATCAACACCAAAATAGTAAAATCCCAAAACAGTAAGTGATCTCCCGACAGTAGTAACCTTCTTCTTATCTAGCCCCAATGCCTTCTCCTTCCTCAACTATGTGCTACACTTGAGTGTGTATGAGTTGTGTGTTAAATAGAGAGTCCAGCTCTCTATTTATACTAATCCTGACATGACTAAAACCCTACTAGGGCCGACCTCTAGTAGGAGAGTCTAATAACCCTAGTGCCCCAGAAATGCAGGGACTTTAACCCTTAGACAACCGGAGGGTTACCCATAATGACTTGACATGACTTATTTACATTATTGATCCTCCGGATCGGAACATCGAGGCATGACAACATGACTCAATTACATTATAGATACATCCCGGAATAAACATCGGATTATAATACATAAGATACATAGATGAATACATTCCGAAGTTACAAATACATCAACAAAATGGAGTCTGGGGGAATCGTCCAATCTGTCGGGAGGAAAATTATGCCTATGAACGTCCCCTCCACTGTCATCTCTGCACTGGATGTGAAACTTGCAGCCTTGAGGCCTCCTCAGCCCTCCAATTTTGGGAACCCTTCACATCCATCGTCCACGTTTCTTTACTTCTGCCACCAATGTATCCTCCCTTGATACAACGAGCAGCTTTAGATCGTGGTGTGTTCTTACCCGTTGATCGAGATCGACCTTCCCATGAAACCGTTGATCTGAGTGGGTCCTACCACATTTTTGTGAATCGGGTCCTTGACTTTGTCCGCGCTATTTCATATCATGAAAAGAACCTCAATTGTAGATCTATTCCCTTCTTTGTCATGACCATTGATAGTTGCAGCCAGTACCACTTTTCGCGATTTGGAATCACGACTTTATCCACACAAGTTTGGCTTGCGAAATCAGCTGGGGCCATAGATCTGCTCATGCTCTCATCTGCTCTGTTAGATATTTTTTCCATTTAACTTGTATTGCGATTTGGGAAAATTCCTTCTATCGAGCATGTTTGCTTAGCGAAACTGTCTTGGGCCGTCGATTGGGCTTTGCCTTGATCTCGACCTTTCATTGTTTGCCCATTTTAATAGATTTCATGAAATCCAAACTTGACCATTCCCTCATGTCTTTAGGCCAAAACCACTTTCTATCGTCGATCTTCTTCATTGTGCTTATGGATCGTTGATCTACGATGCCTCTCTATCTCATCTTTGTTGTTGCATGCCTTCACCTATGGAGGGATCTACCACCGTAGATCGAGCTCTCTTATTTATTTGATGGTCTAAAATGATGGAAAATGTGCCTCTGATAATTCAAAGGGTGTTCATACAATTTTATAATGAATAGGACCCTTTCGAACTCTGTCAGGCCCAGAACTCGACTATTGCAAACAAAGTGTTAAGAGTGCTTAGCACCTATCCTTTGACATGGATTTAGAAAAGAGATGACAAAGTCTATTACCCATATTTCAAATGTGATACTAGGATTTATGAAAATCAGTGGCATTTCATGTCTTTCCAGTGGCCAGCCCATGTGTTGGCACCTGTCACATTTGTTGACATATGTTTTACAATCTTTATTTAGAGTCAACCACCATGATCCTGATTCTAATATTTCATTGAAGTTGTGTTAGAGTGGTAGGGCCCTACTGATCCAGAGTAGGATTCTTTGATGATTGATTGTCTTTCATGTTCGAGCACACACATATGGTGTACAACATATGGTATCGGTTTATATTAATATCCAGTGATTAGAGTGTAGGGAACAAATTTTATTGTGAATATTTCCTTTTTTTTCTTTGACATTCCAGTTGGTGCTTGTCCCTCTTTTAGAAATTCTGATATATATATACTAGTTCCGTTGGTACATATTTGACTCTAAATAAGTGTGCATCGGGGAGTTTGTCATCTATATCAACAGGGTCTTCACCGATCTCTATCTTGCATAAGTTACCAAGTCCAACATTTTTTTTCCTAGATTGGACTAGTATTTAAAATTCAAAATCTTGAAAGAGTAAGAGTCTTATACATATTCGACCATGATGCAACAATTTGTTGACCAAATAATTCAGTGCTTGGTGATTTGTAAAGAAAATAAATGGAATAGACAACAAATATTGTCTATATTTTTGCAAGGAAAATGTCATTCCTAATGCTTCTCATTTAGTCATATAATAATTTTGCTCTTCCTTATTTAACTTTTGACTATCATATGCATTGGGATCATCGATTCCATCATCACTTGGATGAGTGTGTAATACTTTGACAACAACACCTGACACATCAATATGGACATGAAATTTCTGCAACCAATCTAGAAATATCAATATTGGGGCTTTGACGAAGTTCCTTTTAAGTAACTCAAATGACTGCTGACATTTTGAAGTCCATTGGAATACAATATTTAGCTTTAGTAGTTATTCTAGTGGGAAAGTCATGTCAGAATAATATCTGATAAATATTCTGTAATAGCTTATGTTCCCTAGTAATATTCTAACTTTCTTAGGGTTTACTGGAGGTTTTATGTCAAGGATTACTTTTATTTTTTCTCTATCGGCCTTTATACCTTCTTTGCAAACCACATATCCTAGAAGTATTCCAATAGGTGTGGTAAAAATGCACTTCTCAATCTTGAGTGATAGCTGAATATGTGTACATATTTCTAACATCATGCATAGCCATTGTATATGTTCTCTTATAAGTGTATATATCATCAAATCATTGAAGTATACAACCATTTTCTTGTATAAAAATTCTCGAAATGATTTGATGAAAATTATAGAAAATACAACTTGGGCATTCTTTAGGCCAGAAGGCATAACCTTGTAGGAAAATGATCCAAATTTGCAAATAAATGTGGCCTTGTGCCGATTTTATTTGACTATAGGGACCTGGTTATATCTCAAAAATATGTTAGTGAAGGAAAAACATATTTGTCATGCGATTTCATTGACGATCTCGATGTAAAACAACATCAGAAATAGACCAGTTACCCCCTATGTGCTTCCTTGGGATATGCCTCTAGGGCTCCTTATGTGCTTCCTATGGACGGTGTGGAATGATTTATTGTTGGATTGAGGCTTCTTTTGCACACCTTATGTGTATGGGTTGCATAATACTTGTGACATGAACTGGATTCTTTGTATTGACGGATGTTGTATGATACATAGTATCATAGATATGTAATTGTTACCTTTGATTCTCAGGAATATCAAGGAATTGCTCTTTTTCTTCTTGAAAAAAAAGTTGGCTAAGATCGCTTTTACTTTAGATTCATTTTCATGTTCATCAGTCTATAACGTTCAATGCCAGATAATTAGCCTTAAAAACATATTACAAAATATCATCGTAATTTCAAATGCATATTAACTATGGCATATAAATGTTCCTTGAACTTAAGCTAAATATAGAGCCACATGTATTATCTTTTGAATTATACATGAAACAAGTTCTTGTAACCTGATAAATCTAGGAAAAGCAAATATAGTAGTATGAGCTAAAGAATAAAGCCAATAAATCTAATAAAGTAACAATACGATTATTGCTATCTATAACAAGGACATAGAAAGACATCTATAAGTAATTTCTATTTTTATAACAACATGCATCATGTTTTATGAAAATAGTAACCTCGGTACTAAGCAAATATATGAAATCTTTGTCAAAGAACACAATATTATTATTCATATTAACTTCAATTAAGTCTATTCTTGTTAGTTCATTTGGTTAAGGTGTGGGTTTCGTTTGTAAGTCGATCTGTGTTTAATACCCTTAGGGGTGATTTACTTGGGAGGAGACACCAAAAAATCTAACCATGATAAAGGTTGGTGTGACCTAGGCTCTGTACCATCCCTAAATGATTTTGACAGTTTAAATACCCGTAAATTATGGTTTCTTAACCATTAATTAAACATTAATTAAAACGTATGTTATAAAATGTTGAAGTTGAAATAGTAATATTTATTAAAATTTATACACATTTTATTAAATTATTTAAAAAAAATAAATTATTTTACTAACAATACTAAAATTTTAAAAATATAAAATTTATTAAAAAATGAAAACATTTGAATTACTTCAACCTTTACCATTTCACACTTGCATTGAATAGAAGAAATCTCAATAAATTTTGTTACAAACTAAAAATTTGATTTTGATAATAATGAAAAACTAGAGTCAAAGAAAGTCAAACCAATTTCCAAAATGAAATTACAAACGTACTTAATTTTCCTAAGCGTGCTTAATTTTCCCAAGGCGACAATATCTGATAGAAATAACATATTTATGAGCAGAAGTAAGTTGTACGCAATGACATAGTCGTTTTCGTGGGGTTCTTCTGTACCCAAAACACTATTGCAAAAGTACAAATATTTCAACATATAAAAATTTGATTAAAGTCATCACACATGTTTATATAAAATATTTTAAAATTATATCAATATTAAACTCAAATATTCAATAAAAAACACAATTCCAATTTCAAATCTTTTAACATAACAAAATTTGATTGAATAGTTGTTTAAAGTCATCACATGTATTTTTGAATGATATCAATAATTTATTAAAATTAGTTATTTATAAATAATAATAATACTAATTTTAAATTTTAAGTTTGGTGAGTTAACTTAAATGATTAAATATTCTAAATTGTAAAAAACAAGTTTTGGGGTTAAATCTTTAAATGGTTATACATTACTATAATGTCTCCATAAAATTATTTCCATCATCATAATAAATAGGCCAAACCTCTTCAAATAAACTTCTTATACATTGTTCCTCTAAAAAATTAATAATAATTTAAAAATGACATAAAAAAAAATAATGAGACACATCCAAGTGAAAGGTACAAAATACCAACCATTGGCCCTAACAAGACACATCACACATAAACATTTTAAAGCATAACTTTCAACCTAACATAAAAGTATCAACATTTTTATTTTTTATCATAACGTTTTGTCTTTCTAATGATAACGTCATCATCTCATGTAAGCATTCATTTAACATTATTTTTGGGTCGTTCCAAGAATTTTGGAGGGTGACAATGACAACTAGGAAAGTTGTTTTCAATGACAAGTGCGCGAGTGGTAAAGAACGTGGATTTGATTTTAAATTTAGCTCCCTTATGAAATAGACTATCCAATACTATCTTTTAATGAGATGTTCTTACAACAAACATATAATACAAAGTCTATGAGAGAGTTTATGTATTATAATTAACTTTTAAATTATAACGGTCACAATTATTGAAAACACGTGTCAATAGTACATCAAACTTTTGATATGAAGTATCTCACAGAGTCTTTGTATGATAAGTAACTTTTAATTTCTAAGGGTCACACTCAAACAAAACAGAGGTCAATAGCACAAAAATACACACTTAGTAAAATCGTATTTATTTATTATTATTTATATTTAAAACTATATGAGAGTCCTTGTCTTATAAGGAACTTTTAAAATATAAAGGTCACACTTATACCAAACACTAGTCATAATACCCAAAATACACGCTATTAAACTCGTGTTTATATATATGTAATAATAAGTTTAAGATATAAAATATGCATGAGAGCCTTTGTATCATAATTAACCTTTTAAAATATAAATGTCACACTTTTATAAAACACGACCTAATAGTACAAAAATACATACTAGTAAAATCGTGTATATTTATATAATAAATTTAAACTAGCATTTGCATCGAGAGGTGCAAAGGAACATCGAGAGAGTAAAAATATTGAATCTTTTCGCAACTGAACTTTTTTAACTTATCTTGGGAGACTGGAAATTACATTTTAATAATACTTATATGTGTACTACTAACTCGACTTACAACTGAGCGTTTACTTCAAGACAATCATGACTAAATACATTAATGATAAATTTCCTTAATGACCCTTTTTTGTTTGGATTTATTGACTTTCAGAATAAATTTTAACTTGTTTTCCAACCTGTGTTTCTTGATTGCGATTTTCGCTTTCTGAAATCAGGAAGTAGAAATCCATTTTTTGGAGGTTCGTTGAAGTTTGTTTTACGCTTTGCGATTTCCAATGTTCGGATCCCGGAAGTCCTATAATTTTTAATACGGAAATGTTCCTTTCTCGAATTCTGATTTTCGATATCTGGGTTCGAAGGGTTTTATGATATTCACGATTTCCGATTTTGGATCACGGAAGTCGGCAATATTGCTTTTCGAATTGCGGAAATTAGAAAACTCACAAGTTTGTTGGTCGAATATTTACTTCGCGATTTGTGGAAACCGGAAAACTTCGGTTTTGTTAAAGTCGTTTGGTGTTTCCTCGATTTTCGATTTTTGACTTTTTGCTTATTGGATATCGGCAATATTGCTCTCGATATATGATTTATCTACTTTCTTGATTTCCGAGTATTGGAAATCGAAAGTTTCACTTTAGATAAAATTGAAGGTTTTTTTCCCGATTTTTGATACTTTGGATCTCGGAAACCGAAATTGTCATTTCTAGTTAATAATTTTGTTTGCTTTCCCGATTCCCGATTTCCAATATTCCGGATCTCGAAAACCAGAAACACCACATCTTTTTCGACTGAATGGTTGTTTCCTGATCTTCGATTCCCGATTTCGCAAATCGAAAATTCAAAACCACAAAAAGTAAATCTTGGCAAATCTTATATCCTATCCTGCTGCCTTGATATTGTCCATCTATCCATACGAAATCTACGGTCCAGATTCTTTTGGCCGTTTGAGTTGGGTTTTAATGATTCAAACTTACGATTAATTGTTACCATTGTTGCTCATGCTTTTTCACTCCGCTCAGGGTTTTTTAACTGTGCATTTGCTCTGTGTCCCAGCGCCTAGACTCATGACTTTTTGAGTGTTTCCACCTGTAAGTTTTCACCCCCTGACCATTTTTTTTGGTATATTTGAACTCAAGTCGTTTTTAGACATGGTTGCTAAAATTCAATCAGAGAAGGCATCTGCCATGACCAGGAATACCGGATCTAAAAAGGCTCTTCAAGAGCAAAAAAACAAAGATCCCAATGCCGATGTTTTCATTGACACCAATGGGCATGTTTCTGACACCTCATATCTGGACTGGTCCAGAATTTATGCTATTTTTGACAATGATGACTTTTCCTATGTTGCTCATGACCAACCTGCCTACCTCCATATATGCAATTCTCAGCTCTATTGCGTTGCTTCTAGACCTCCATTTATGCCTTACACGAACCCTGTTAAGTGGGCATTAGACCACGTCGACCCTAAGCAATGAATGTTTCATGATATTGATAATGCCCTTATTGCTTCATTCCATCGAGATGTGTTTGCTAAGGATTACACTTTGGAAACCCCCTAGCAACTTCTCTCGTCGACATGCTCGTTGAAATTTTTCAATGAAACCCTTGCCAAATTCAATTACAAAGAAGTGGTGAAATCTTGGCTGGAAGACCCAACACTAGTCATCCCCATTTCACTTCCAGCATATCCAGTTTCTTGGTTCAGAGATCCCTTCTCATTGCTGGCTGCCATGTTTTGCAGGTTATATGGCTTACTGAACTGTTCCTCATTCAAAACGCAATGGGTCCCTATGGTGAATCATATCCTGCTTACATGTGACTCCTTCAACTGGGTGCAAATTCTGTCCTGCAATTTGTGGGATGAAATTGAAAAATATCAGAAAACCCCGGCCAACCAGAAACCATCTTTCTACATGCCATGGTTCGTAATGGATGCATTCTGCGCATCTTCTTCTTTTCCGGCCCTAAATTGGAATTGGAGCAACAAATCTCCACTTGTTCATATATATTGCGCTGATATGTGGGATGACAATTTCATCCCTTGGGTTTATGATCTATGTGACCTATTTCTCGGGTCAATGTACTTCAAAATTTCCAAAGCTGATGCTCATGCATTCTCTCAAAGCACTAGGGAACTCATTTCAGTGTATGGCGACTGGTACGTAGGAGAATATTTCTCTTAGATAAGGATCAGGGGAAGCAATATAGTCCACTTGCTTCCCAGAATACTTCTACACTGAATAGTGCTTCAAGAATTCTCCTATCAGACTGTCATTGATGGGGTTTTGCCCAAGTTGACCAAACATAAGAAGAAGGCCTGACCCAAATTTCTTATGAATCTTGGCAACCTTACGCTATAGAATCCTGTTCATGCGTCCTTGGTGGGAAAGGAGATTTATGTTATGAACTTGGGGGAGGCATCCAAAAGAATGCATGACCTAGTGGCATATTTGGCTAATCTCTTTAATCATAAGCACGTCAAATTTCAATGCGTTCATGAAAACGATCCCAATGATTCCATGTTCCGAGGAGCTACCAATTTTTAGGAGGCAATGGATAAAATCACTGATCCATACACCAAGTCACATCTGTACCAGTATCAAAAGGATCTTAAGATAAGAACTCTCCGAGAAAGAGGAGATAAACTCAAAATAAAACAAAATCTTGAAAAGGAGAAGACAAAAGAAGAAGTGAGAGAACATGTAGCAAGCTCTGCTGCTACTGTTGCTGCTCAACCCAAGGACAAGGGAAAATGTGTCCTTGAAGGCCCATCCAACCCCTCTCTTACCACAAAGGAAGATACACTGCAGAAAGGGGTAGAACTCAAAATAAATCTTGAAAAAATTGGGTCTCAACTGCAAACTCAAGAAGAGATGATTGAAGTACATCCTAAAAGATAGAAGATTGAAGCAAGTTCTGAATAGGCTCAACTACCAGAAGCACCCACAAAAGAAAAGCACATGCCTTCGATCCCAACTGGCAAGAAAGAGAAGACACTTGTGCAAGAACCTTATGCACAAAAAGTAATATCTTTATCTTCAGCTCAGATTGAGATTCATGATACGGACATGGAAGAAGACCCTGAGGCTGTTCTGACAACCCTTCTGTCATCCATCCCCAATATCCAAAGCTTTCCTAGTATGTTAGGTTCATCATATCCTAACATTATTTTTTCGAGGTAAATCTGACATCAATAATGGGAGCTACTACTAGCATGCCCACCATTTCAGTTAACTCACCTATTCATACTTCTCCTCCTTCCCTTTCACCACCTCACCCTATCACTACATCCCCAATTCCCCAGTTTTTTCAGGAAGGCATTCCTTCTGCCTCTATGACTCTTCCTCAAAAGGAAGATTTGCATATATCTGATTCTTTTACATCACTCACCTTTACCTCTGCTTCTACTCCTATGAATATTCCCCCCCTCAATATAGACATTCCTTTAAACCAAATTCAAATTGATCCTCTGGTTACCATCCACCACCAGACCATTTCATCATCAGAAGTCATGGTAGATTTTGGAGAAGATATAGTGGTATCCATGGGAAAATATTATTGGAGTAAAAAGGATAATGTTGTGGTTAAAAGGGGAGCCAAGAGAGCCAAAGAAGGGTCAGCCAAACATGTGCCTGCCCTTGGTCAGGTCATTTGGAAAGTAGACACAAGTGATATCCAAAAAGGGGTAGTGGACACATCAGCTACCATGGGAGTTTTCGTTGGAGCTAATTTTGACTCAGTTTCACAATTAAGTTTGGCTCTTGGTGAAAAAGAGAAGGAATTGCAGAAGGCCAAACAAGACTTAGCAGAAGCAGAATAGAGGCATGAACAAGAAATTGGCCAGTTGAAGCGAGAACATGAAGATAGAATACAAAAATGGAAAAACAAAGTTGAACAAGTCAAGCACCAGCTTGGGAATGCAGATGTTCTGAATCATCAATAAGCAGAGCAAATTGCTCTCATCAATCAACAACTGAAAGATGCCCATCTAGCCTCAAAATCCTCCTCTTTTCTGGATCTAACACTTGAGGATTTCAAACAAGTACTATGTAAAGTACATCAATAATTTCGATAGGCTGTGATAGATTTGTATACTTGTTTTTATGAGATGCAAGGGTTGTACGACAAGTTTACCAAGCATTTTAAAACCCTTGAAGATCACCATGTTCGGATGAGAGCAACATCCACTGCTTTAGAGCAAGTAACAGGTTGGAAAAATCATATTAAGGAAATACGTCATGGCTTGCCAATCTTAGACAAGTTACAGGACAAAAAAACTGAAGTTTCCATTGAGACATGGGAGGGTATCTGCGATTTAGTTGAATCTCTAATCAATGCAGGACAAAAGGTTTGTGAATAGAGGTGGTCAGATTCAAAAAATTTCAATTAGAGGAAATTTCAATTTCAAATGGGCCTTCCAAAAATAATACAAATTCCATGTCATCATGTATTAGCCAATCAAAATTATTTAAAATTAAAAAAGGGAGCACCTCTTAAACAAATTTTTAATATAAATTTGGCGATAGGTATCATAAAAAAAACTACTTTTTTTGTTCGTATTTTCGACATATATCCCTGTGCTTTTACTCAAACTTCGATCGGGAG
The DNA here is from genome assembly GCA_001517045.1 of Pseudotsuga menziesii. Classification (NCBI taxonomy): domain Eukaryota; kingdom Viridiplantae; phylum Streptophyta; class Pinopsida; order Pinales; family Pinaceae; genus Pseudotsuga; species Pseudotsuga menziesii. The sequence goes on along the minus strand of LPNX011002726.1, from coordinate 481,495 downwards.
AGCCCGTTGGATGCAGAATTTAATTCCGCATCCAACGAGTACCCAGTCAGCATACTTTTGACTAGCCTTGTGATGACATCATCATCACATTTTTCAGGTATTTCTTGTTTTTGGGGTAGTGGGGCCAGTCAGAAGTATGCCGAGTGGGTACTCGTTGGATGCGGAATTAAATTCCACATCCAACGGGCTCTCCCGATCGAAGTTTGAGTAAAGACATAGGGCGATATGTTGAAAATACGAACAAAAAAAGTAGTTTTTTTCTTCCTCCAAAATCAATAAATATTATTTTATTATTTTAACTATTATTTTATTAATTTTCCTTAGGAGGCCCACTTTGAGTTGAAATTTCCTCTAATAACCTATTTGATTTTACCTGTTTTGGATCTTATCAGTGAGGCACCTTCGCCTAAACTTCATTTGGACCAAGTGGAAAAGTAGAGTTGATCCAACAAATCAGTTAGCTCACGGTGCAAGAAATCGAGAAATGGATCGAAGATCCCCATGCTTTGATAGCTCGGATACAGTTGTCCATCAAAGAATGGAAGAAAATCAGAAAGGAGGAGATTTCCTCCCAAATTTGCAAGACCAAAATTCAGTTGAGGAATGCTCATTTTCAGGAATTCGATGACATTGTGGACCTATTTTCCAAGTGGCGTTCTACCCTTGGCCAAACCTAGAAACTATTTGATTGTGTAATCCCACGTTTTGGGAATATTTTCTTTTCTTGTAAGTTTGTAATCTTATTTAAAGAGCGATAGAAATTGTGTTATTTGGATTGCCTTGTACTTCATAATTCTACCCATGCAATTGTGCTCAGCAAAGAAATTTCTATCATGAATTTGGGAGAGGCACCCAAGAGGATTCATGACCCAAATCTTGCCAACCTCTTTGCACAAATTGCAAAGAACAATGTTTCTTGGACTTATTGTGTATCTTTAACACTTTGGACATTGTTCTTTGCAATTTTATTTGTTAAGTTGGTCTAAAGTGAGTTGAAATAAGTAATCTTGATTTGCATGTTTGCACATTAATTGGTTGTTTTCTTTCATCTATTATATCCTGCAATAGTTCTATATTGAAATCATTACTCATCCTATTTAAGTGTCCTTACACAGTTAGTTAGGTGTCAGTTATTTTTCAATCTTTTTCAGTTTATCCTCAAAGTAACTTTCGATTTCCGGAGCCTGCCATCGGAAAGCGGAACTCAGAATTGCAAAAAAGGCTAAACTCGAAAGTTAAGTTTTTCGATTCCCGAGTTCCGGACTGAAGGGTGGAAATGTGGAAAGCGGAAATCGGGAATACATAAAGTTTTATTATGAACTTGTAACTTCTGATTTCCATGTTCTGCACTGCGGAAAGTGGAAGTTGGGAATCATGAATATGTATAATTCGTAAATTTGTTTGGAATGATTTTTTCATTCTTAATTGTAATCATTTTTTCTTCTTCATTATATTACACTGTTTATAGATTAATTTTTAAATATATAATTTAATATTTAAACAGATTATGTATTGCAGATTTTCGTATTTTTTATTAAAATATTGTTTAAAAATTGCAATAATTACATTTTCTCTTCGGCTATTTTTCTTGTTCCTGCAAATCGTATCAATTTCGAGGCTTATTTATAAACTAAAATTTATAAATATTATAAACTAAAAATATTTATAATATATATAATGTGTTTTTAATTTGTTTATATATATTGGAAATTATATGACTTTATTTTATTTTGAGAAATGAGTTAAAAAGCCATTTAAAATTTAATCATTTTAAAGAATAATAATTTTTAATTTATAAAGTAAATTTTCTAAGAAACATTTTTTTGTAATTGTATTGGATTTATATTTTTCTTGAGCATAGTATTTGAAGTTTATAGATTGAATAATAACAATTATTTCTATTACTAAATATGAAGTTTAACCCCGGATGCGGATGATAAGAGTCAAGTTGGCAAGGATGGAACGAACAGGACTATTATGGCAGAACCATGTTGTGCTTGTCATCCCATTACATTGCCACCTATCATGCACTCATTATGCATTAATGAAGCGGATATTGCTCTCAAGGCTGGCCAAGTTGGTCATTAGTTGAGTTTTAATGCTGGGATCACAGTTGATTCAGTAGTCACGTCCGTCATGAACAGTGGTGGCTAATCCTCTTTGTCCCCTTCCATTTCCTCTGAGACCGCATTAATTATTCCCTCTCGACGAAGCTCTGTCAACATGTATCGGCTTCAATGGAGGACACCATCGCTACTCAGCTAATGCAAGATTTGACCCGGCAGTCATTTTGTTTGTTGGTTACAGTGCAATTTCACTTGGTCAGGGACTGGAAGTGGTACATCAATATTTTCTCCCCATAATGGTTTTCGTGCCTCATGTTGGTTTTAGCGTGGTCATGAAGCTTTCTCCCTCATTCCATTGGGCTATTTCTTGGTTAAGTGCTTGGGTCTGGATTTTGTTTATTATCCTTCTCTTCTGGTTCGGGTTGTTCCACTATGCTCTGATCTGGGGGCACTCTTGTTCTTGCCAAATTTTGTTGCAAAAACCATCCTGTCTGCCTTTGTTGGGTTTTTTTCTACATATGAAGAATCATACTATGTCCAAGAAGCGTGGCATGTCTCACTGTGCTGGGAGTGGTTGCGGCCGTGCGCAACGGGGGGCGCACTTGACAAAGTTAGATGGTTATGTGAATGAGATTTCTTCGCAGGTTTTCTCCATAATAGACGACTAGGAAACCAGGCTGGTAAACGAAAAACAGGCTAGTAAACGAAAACCTTGCTCATGATACTGATGGTGGGAGCCCCAACCACTATTGGATCGTTAAAAACATGATGGGCTCGCTGATGGAGGAAATGTTGGCCACATGGAACCATACTCGAAGTTCAATTTCATAGGCTAAGGCCAAAATTTTGGAGTTAGATTCGGTCATCACCCATAGAGATGTCATGTCCATCTAGAAAATATTAGCCATGGGACTTGACTCCTTGGGTGATGGGGGTAGCGGTAGTGTCTCTATAGCTCCATCTGGTTCAATGAAGGTCGGCTCGCCTCCTATCACGCCTCCTGCATCTACGGTGCCTCTTCCGATTTTGACCACCATTGCCCAACTTTCCAAACAAGTTCATGAATCTAATTCTTCCGTGGGAAAAAAGGATCCCCTCTCGATGAAGCCAATTGTACAATCTTCATTCGAGGAACTCTCTGGGCCCTGTCCTATCATTGAGGAAACACAGGACACGCAGGACTCGAGTGCCACTACCAGCGATGCTAACCCATGAGCTTGTTTCTATTCTGTTTCGCTCTATATCGCTTCCTTTTGTTTACTTCTAATTTTATGTTGGTTTTTAGTTTTCAAGGTCTCTTAATAAAAATTCTTGCATAGTAATTTTGTACGTAGCCCCCATATATCACATGGGTTAATGTGGCTCTTTTGAATATCTCTGTAATTTTGTTTAAACTTTACGCAAGCAGCATGCTCCATTTGTTGTATGGTTTGTATGCTCTTTACACTACTACTGTAGAATTTTGTGCTTTTGACGGATTGGGGTGGTTGTTAGACCACCCCTCTCACTTGACCAGAATTCTCCATATTCTGTACTTTTTTGTATAGTTGATTAATACCAATGCAGACTTACAAAAAAAAATATGAATTTTAAAGATCTAATATATCTAAATATATTATTTATGTTAATAAACTTAAAGTTTAAAGATCCAATATACATAAATAGCTTGGTTTGGGTATATGAAATTTATTTAAAGATCCAATAACAATTATTTATGTTAATAAATATGAAGTTTAAAGATGATCTGACATCAACATGACTGAATGCATTTATTGTTCATTTATTTTAAAAGGTTGTTTAATAAGAATTTTCTGAAAGCTGAAATCGGGAAATAAGATATAAGCTTCAACTAGAGACCTAGATTTACCATAAAAATTGGTGGAAAAGAGAAAACAAAAGATCTTACAGAAATCCCAACAGAAAAGGAAAATTAAAGCTATTTCTAATATAACCCTATGAGACAAATACTTTTCTGATTTCTGCATTCCGCATTGAGGAAAGCGGAAGTCGAAAATACAATTTTTTTTTATTGCGAACTTGTAACCTCCGATTTCTGTGTTCCGTGATGTTTCTTCCTGGAACAGATCCCCAATTTGAATCATCAAAATAGGGACCCCCATTGAATAGCTTGTCTGGCCTTTCATCACTTAGGGTAATTATCAAGTTGTAAGTTCTTGTTGTTTTTGTGTGTTTTGGATAAATTTATTCAATATTTTTTTTTTTGGATTTTTCGGCTTTTGGAACCTTGGTTAGATGTTTTCAAATATTTTTATGGAGTTTTCGATTCCCCGATTTCCATTTTTGGAAGCGAAAATCCTTTTTTTGTAGGTATGTTGAAGTCTGCTTTTCGATTTCCGATTTCAGAAATGCTATGTTTTCCAATAAGGAACACCCTATGTTCCGATTTTTGATTCCCTGATACTCGATTTCTGACATTTTAGATCTCGAAAGTTTTGTCTTTTCAAATAAAGAAATATCGAAGTTCCTCTTTTCGATTTCCGACCTCTGGGTATCGAAAACCGGAAAACTTTGGTTTTGTTAAAGTCGTTTGGTGCTTCAGGATTTATTTTGTTTGTTCATATTCTTTCCGCATAACTTCTTCCTCCGCTGAGTCCATCCTTATTTTAAACTCGCTCTGTGTTCTTTTTTATCGGTCTGCCTCTAAATTTGGCAGATATTTTGGCCTCTAAATTGGTACGATTTGTGGAGACTGACGTTAGCCTGCATATTTGTATGTTAATAAATGAAACCCATTTTACCTATGTCTTTTTCAATCATCCAAACTTGGTTTCATGTCGTATATCGACCTGGTCAAATGGGAAATTGACGATTCAATCCCTAAACAACAGTTTTTCACTGACCAGTACTAGAGAAGGACAATGAAAGACATATCAGGAAAGCTTTGTAGTTTTGGAAAGATTGTAATGTTTTGCAATTGAATAAAATAATACCATTACTCATGTTATGTTCTATGGTTATTTATTAAATTTATTTCATCAATTTTGAGTTATTCCACTATATTTGTGGTATACTGATCATAGGCTGCTGATGTATTAAATGTGTTGATTTATATACTGATTTTGCATTACAAGCTTGACATATGAAATGTACATTGAAAAAATGTATTTATTTCATTTACATACTCTTTTATTGCAACTGATGAATGATTATCGATTCCTAATACTAATTTGTCAAATAGTATTACTTCATAGGATAGTTTTGTATTTATATAATAGTTTGGATAAAGCATTGCAATTTATTTTTGATTTTAATTTAAAGTTCATTTAAGGAAATAAGAGTTGATCTGAAAAATTTATACGTTGAGTAATTATTTCCTTATATATAATAACTGTCCTACCTAAAAACTTTCACAGTGAGTGTCTCAATTTCCTGAGACAGTTTATTCTAGAACACAATTATTTCAAAATTTCTTGGATGTTTCTTGAAACAAAAGCATATCTCTTACATCAACAAGTGACCAAATAAAAACAATACATCTATAGAGAAAACAATGAGAAGATTCAACCACAATTTGGTTTTAAAGACTTTGAAGCAAGTAAGCTTTCCTCTTGTTTCCTACGTTGGACAAATGGATTGTCTTGCATTTGAGAGTATCTGGAAAAAGAGAAAGGTGGAGAAATGTGAAGGCCTAAAAGAGATGTGACTCTTAATATTGCAGTGAATGTAAGCCTTTGTCTATCAGTATTTCCAATATCTATTGTAACATTTTGTAGGGTCATACCTTGGGATTTATGAATTGTTAAACCCCATGCCATACAAAGTGGTAGTTGCCTATGGGATCCCCTTGTTATAGGAGATATTGGAACATAAGTAGGATTAGAAGCATCCCATAAGGGTCCTTTGTAATTGAGGAATTCGACAACAACAAAATATGGTAATCTAGGAGGTTGTTCATTGGAGTTGTAGACAATGTCAATGAATTTTCCAAGTGAGCCATTAACAAGTCTTGCTTGAACCCATAAATTAGCAATTAACATTAATTGTTGACCAATAGCAAGAAGGACCTTTAATGGAAACTATTCGTCATCAATGGATCCGTGGGCATGTTTGTTCCTTTGTTCTGCAAAGAAATGTGCAATTGGCATATTAAGTTGTTTCAGCATGTGTTTGTTGTGCAGTGCAACAGAGCTATTGGTGGGATACAAGTGGATAGATTGTTGAAAATAACAGTTTTCCACATATCAAAGGCATGAGGTTGTTCTTGTCATTAGGAGTGCCCAGTATTCAAAAGTTGGTGTTGCATTTCGAAGGTTTAGCAAGAGTTGGCGAACGACAGTTTGAGAAGGGCTATTTCCTTGTTGTCAAAAAATCATTTCCACCATGATAAAAGTATCAAATGTATGCCAGAGAGCCATTCCAATAGATGAGACTGCATACATGGGGATGTCCTTTACAAGAGGAAATTGTCTGAAGTCACCAACAAGGATTATGGAGCAACGAACAAACGGGATTGTACAATTCAAGGGGAAATCTTGACGTAAGAGTGCATAAATTTGAGTTAACAATTTTGGTCCAATAAAGCTCATTTCATCTATGAGAATATAGTGAATATGGTGGAGTTCTTCTTGAAGTTTTGAAAGGGATTGGACTTCAAGGGGGTGCATTCCACCAATGGATATTCGAAGAGAAGAATTTATTGTATATGCATGAATGTTAAAAGCAACAACACCAGTTGGAGCAAGGAGAAGAAGTGGGGAGGAAATTTGTTCAGATGCAGTTTGCAGTGCAGATTTCAAGCAAGATGTGAGGTAAGATTTCTCGATGCCTGCAATACCTTGAATCACCATTTTGAGTGGTTGAGCCGATGTAGTGTTTCTAAAATTGGAAATGACAAGATCAACGGATATGCGTTGTGTGGGAGACAAGGAATCAGGAAAATTAGACAACGATAGGGTGTCTTCATGTAGTTGGTTGGACAAGCGATTGAGGTCAATGAATGATGTTGCTGTCTCATGCAAGTGGGAGGTTATATTGTTATGTGTCCAATTGTGATTTTTGTCAAAATCATGATGTCCAAGCATTTCAAGGTCGTCAATTTGGATGTTGTTGCCTGGTTGCATTTGAGAGAGAAGTTCCCATTCATCCATGGTAGGGACAACGGAAAGGTAATAGCATCGGAGTTTGAATCATTAGATAGAGGTGTAGAGGGTTCTTCTTGTGCACATTCAACATGCCACACAACATATGTTCCTTTAATGTGATTCCAATGAGAAATCATTTTAGAAGTTGTTGTTCCAATATCTCGAGGGATGGAATGAAAAGTTTTGTATAGAAAATGTTCGCTCCAACAAAACGGTTCAAAAGATGAAGAATCAAAGGGAGGAATGGAAATGAATTGTGGATAGAATCTAACAATCTTGTGATGCAAGTTTTGTTTCCATGGATTTTTTTCCTATTAGGAGAGAAAGACCAAGAACAAGCAGCTTCAAGTAGGGTTAGATGTTCAAGAGCAAGGGGTCTTTGCATGTATGCAAATATGAAGGGGGGGTTGGAGGGGTGTTATTAGTGTCATTACAAACATGGCGGAAGACACTTTGAATAACATTTGGGGAAAAGAAGTGACAGATACAAAGTACAAGAGGAATTTTTTGGAGCATGTGACATGTCTCTTGCCCACTAATGTCTCGTTCTACAACTGTTTGTGCAATCAATTATTTGATTGGCTGGAGAATGGAGCCATAAATCGGTGCTGCATGTGAAAGGCGAGAGAGAATTGCATGGTATCTTTCTGATTTTGGCTCTACTTTTGATTCATACTTTGAAATGTATTTGAGGACAACATGTCTAGAAATAACATGTTGTCAATCAACATTATCCCTCCATATTGAAAACATGGTCGGGTTGTGAATATTTAGAAGGGAATCATTTCTTGTAGGATTGTATGTTTTACGCTTGTAGGTCACACGAAAAACCATTGTGACAGTGAACAGATGTTCCTTTTTTGCGAAGGCAAGTTGGTTATGAACATCTGGTGTGCCTTTGAACAAAATTTACAAGTTCTTCATAGTCAACTGAGTAGTTTGATGCAAATATGGATGGTGATGCAAGACTGCATGGATCATTTGTATTAGAATGGTGTAACCCAGATGTTGACAATTGGGAATTACGAGGATTCCAAGTTGTAACATATGTGTCAAAAAAAATATTTGCAGCTTCAACTGCAAGAACATCTTCGCATTCTAAGGTGTCCATATTTGGTGCATCTGCCAACCAAATAAAACCATGAATGTGTGTGGATCCTCTATGCTGCCATTCATACCTACATGGGAGGAAAATGAATATATTAGAAATGAATTGTATAAAGTGATAAATACAAAGAGAAGAATAAGAAGGAAGAGATGGTAGAATACCTACACCAAGAATCCGTTATATGAAAACCTTTTTCAAGAACCTCTTGAAGGAATGTTTTGAATATATTGTGCATGTATTGTGGTGTAATATGTGGATTTGATATGATGTTGTGAACCTTCCATTGGTAGTCTTGAGCTAAACTGGTGGGACATCTAGCAGGAATTAGAGCATGCAAATCTGGCCATTTTGTGTCAGCTACACTAAGGGTAAAGAAGAACGTTGGTGTACCTTGTTGATTTATCATATTTGTCAGTTCAGCTCTACTTTTGTTCCAATATTAGCGTGTTCCACATAATGAAGACCCAAATCTTGCGACCCACTCTCCAATTTTTTGATTAGGGATGTCTTGCAATTGGTTAACAAGCTCAAGTATTGTTGGAGGTACTGTATCTTCAAGATTAATTTTGACAAAAACAGAGGCAGTAGCATTACTCCGATGACACATAATTAGATTTTATATGTAGTACTAGAACCGAGGATATTGGCCAAATCTATTGTCATGATAGTGAATTAGGTGAAGTGCATATTCATGCATATCAACCTCATGAAACGTAATGAAGACCCAAATCTTGCGACTCACTCACCAATTTTCTAATTAGGCATGTCTTGCAATTAGTTAACAAGCTCAAGTATTGTTGGAGGTAGTGTATCTTCAAGATTAATTTTGACAAAAACAGAGGCAGTAGCATTACTTCGATGATGCATAATTAGATTGTATATGTAGTACCGGAACTGAGGATGTTGGCCAAATCTATTGTCATGATAGTGAATTAGGTGAAGTGCATATTCATGCATATCAACCTAATGAATGCATGGTTGTTTAAGCATTGTTTCACCTATGGGGAACAAAGTTGGAAAATCCATGGAAAGAAGGCCTTCTGTGTTGTACTCATTGATAGGGGAAATGCCTACAGGGGGCCAATCAATGGAAGGAGGTAGTGGGATATTTGGTATGTGTAACAAGTGTTTAATTTCTTCAACCTCAGGTCTAGCATTAGTTTGTGTTAAAATAAATGAGGAGGATTCTAATTCATAGGGTTCAAATGAATTTGGTGGTTGAACTATAGAGGACAAGCTTTGCTAATGAGATAATGTAGCATTGCTATTAACATGTGGAATTCAAGGTGAAATGTCTGTTGAAACAAGAGGAAAAGAAGCTAATGCAATTGGGTTGACCTGTACATCCTTGTAGTATGGGTCCTTTGCCATTTTGTATTGAAGGGCAGCAAGAACACGCGTTCGACTAAAAAACAGTTCATATGGATTGTTTCACTACTAAATTTCGATCCAAAATCCGACGGAAAAATCCGACGGCACGTGGATTTCCTTTTTTAAACCTACCAAAAATCACAAAGATAATTTTTTTTTTGAAAATGTGGCCATAAGCGTCGCTTAAGCGACAGCTAGTCCTCATAAGCGTCGCTTAAGCGACGGATAGCCTCATCAGTGTCGCTTAAGCGACGACGCCTTGAGTGAGTGGAAACTTAGAATAAGTCATATAATGCACACATGAATTTCCCATAAATTTATACCTTGATATGAATTTCCCATACATTCCACTATGAGTCATATTGCTCAGTCTTCCTTAAGAAGTTTGGCCATTAAAAACCTTTACCATTATTGACAATTATGTAGGCACTTTCATCTCCATGGCTTCGAAAACTAATCATTATACTTCCATTTCATATGCAAGTTTTGCATTTATGCATATTTGAGCATAGTCTTCTTGACCACATTGTGTTTGCATGTGACCATTAAAGTTGGACTACAAACTTGTTGCTTTTTAATGAATACATTTCTTTGAGCATGGTCATATGTGGTGGTAAAAAATAATCTTCAACACCAAAAGAAAAGCTTAGAATCCCTCTTGTACCTACAACTAAAACACCATTGGGTAAATCCAACAAAGGCTTCTTACGATCTTGAGCCTACACCTTCAAAAATTGTAACTCCATTAGTGCTAGAGGGTAGTGGATGAGCCATTATTATTGCCACATCTCAGGAACCATCTCCCCTCCCATTGATTTCCATGCACAAAAGTCTAATTGAATCGATAAAGAGGAGACATGAATCCGAATCTCGAGGTCACCAAGAAAGGGAACGAGCTTTATTGTCCTCAATGGATGTAAGAAAGAAATTGATAACGATAAAAATTCAAACAATGCTACAACTAGACAAAAGTTAAAAAAATACAAAGAAAAACAAATAAATGAATTAGTATAATCTATATATTCAAATGCATGATCATATTGCAATTCATACAAAGATTGTACTTGTGTATACAAGGTTCTCCCATAATTTATATAGTTCTTATTTCCCAACATAAACATTATCCATAACTTTATCAATGGATAGGATAACCCTAATAAAACACACTTTTAGTCACTTTCAACTTTTCATGACTGAAAACTATAGTTGAAGGATGAACCAACCACCAAACATGCATCACATTATGGCGCCAATCTCTACTTCATTTCCAGTAGTCTTGTTGGGGAAGGGTGAAATTCTATATTTCGGAATTTCGATCGACTTTTTCTGCTGCGGATCGAGGTCGGCGTGTAGTTTTTGTTACAGTTTGTGAAAATCTGGTTTCCAAGATCCCGGATCAAGTATCTTCAAGGGTATTTTATTCAGGGTTGGGGGCGAATCCGAAATCGACCCATGGCCAAATGGGTTTTCCGATGGTGGGCAGATCCATACAGATGACTATAGCTAGCATCCTGTTTATTGTTATTTTGTCATTTGCTAATGTCTGTAATGGGTTTTATTTACCTGGAATCTATTTGCACACATACCCTAAAGGTGGAGAATTGACTGTGAAGGTGAACTCTCTGACATCAATAGAGACTGAGCTGCCCTTTAGCTATTACAGTCTACCCTACTGTCAACCTTCCAAGAGGGATGCTGCTTGTTTTATGGTTGTTCTAGAATAACCTAGGTTAACCTTAAAAATAATTCTCTGCTATCTCCAATCAATGTGTCTGTAACTTCCTCAATTATATGCAAAAGAAAAACAAGATATAGGATATAGAATTGTATGCACTTCCCCTGATTGCATGAATAGTAGGTGGAGGAAAGGCAATCTTGATATAATATTGGGTTTGGAGGTATTTTTTTAGGAAATCATAATTGCATTTGCATCCCTCACAGTAATGTAAGTAGGTTCTTGTGAAAGAAACTATGCACAAGCAACGATATTATATCTTGTATGCCTGGTTCCGACTTAAGACCTCACATATGTCAAAAATATAGATGATGCAAATAGAATTTGCTTCTGTACTTGATCTGACAAATGTAACCAATAGAATGCACCCATTTCGAATGACCAAAAGTCAAGAAAAACCAAAGTTTGACAAGACCTTAGAAAACATGTCATTCAGATGGACTTCAACTGCATTACCCAAAATCAAATAATATGGCAATTAGATCAGTAACTTGTTTATTTATTTATAGTTGTAACATCTGAAACTGAAACATTGGAAACAAGCAAGCTTTCAACAGACATGAAGTCACTCAACAGACTCAGTGGCGATACTGGAAAAGCTTTTCGTGTCATAAGAATAGGCTTCAAGTGAGAAGGTCCATCAGATGCAAAAATTAATCTAATATTGGCAGCATGTTTCTTTTGCCATTAGATCCTTGGTAGGCTTAGCATCTGTCATAAGCTTCACTGATCCATCTTAAACATGTGCATCCTTTCTTTGTAGTTATCATATAAAACTAAGCAGTATGTTGTCCATAGAGCTTTCATATGACTCTCCACATCTTTTTCTGCTTTGACTACTACTCTGAAATGAGATGTGTGCAGGCAGCAGGAGTTTCTATAGTCTTATTCTCCTCTAAATCTGGCTTTCTCCAACCCTTCCATCTGCTGGTAGTTTTGTTTTCACATGAGGAAGTCAGTACGGATTAGCCATGAGACTCTCCTTTAAATCCCAGGTACATATATATTCTCATCATGGAGACGAACTATACTATCACTGACACAGTAACCACCTTACAACAACGCCACCTCAACCAAAATGTCCTGAAATTCTATGCTTGCAGCATTGTACAGAAACCAATCCTTCTACAATCCCCCAAGTGGAACGTTGAAATTCAGGGTTCATTGGTTTCATTCATTCAAAATAAAATATTGCAGTATAATAAAACCCAAGGAGTCCATGCATACAGATCAACATCTAGTGGTGAATGTACAAACTTTTGATGCAAGTGACCATTCACTGCTACTCTCATCATCATCTTCTTTATCCATACTATCCAGTTCTCCATCAGATGTGCCATCATCCTCATCATCATCTGCTGATGTGGCATCACACTCAATCGCACTAGAATGGACTCCCTGATTGACTGGATTAACCAAAGCCTTCGAGTTCTTTCTAGGAACACTAGGCTTCAACTTACAACTAGCAGAATCATTGTTAGAACTAGTGTTTGACCAAGGATTCTCTGTTAATTTTTCAGAAACATGCTTGTTAGCACCATACGAACCCAGTGCAGAAACCAGAAAAACCAAGACAAACTTCAAACCCTCCAGATGGGTTTCATCGGCAGACAACTTGACCCTCTGAAAATAAATGTTTCATTTGCATAGAGAAGCTAAATAAGTTGAAAACAATGTCAGCTCAAAGTACTTTCATATGCTTTTGTCTGATAAATATTATTGAAGGGAAACAATCTTGCAACTAGTTTTCCCTTCCTTTGTTCCATGATTGGGTGTAGTATGACTACGGTGTATTCTCAAAAATATCCTTGACAGGGAGGGAACTTTATGAGAGAACAGGAAATTGCTACTGAAATATAAAATTGATTTTTTTGGTGAGAGTTTGGCCTTTATTATTCCCTTGAACATAGAATTTTTCATTCATTCAAGGGCACCAAAAGGAATGGTAAACTTATGGATACAAATGCAGAGTTCAGGTAAGATGATTGATGATCATAGATCAATGGTGAATAATGTATGTGAATTGCTCTTTTTATATACAGTTATTCTCATTTTGAGCAGATGAGAATTCATGGCATCTGTCATTGTCCTCAGGTTTCTGCACAAGTCTCTGCTGTATGACGATTCCCCCCTTCTAACCAGATAGTGCTTTATAAACTTATTTGCTTTCAGTACTTAGCACCTAGGCTGTCAATGGGATTAAGATATCACTACATATTTGACACCTAGGACTTGCTTCCTATCTTTTATTGGGTGAGGATGGTACTGCTATAGGATGAAATAATATAACCTTTAATGAAACATACATTCTGTAAGACTAAATTCGAATTAAATGTGTCTTATTATGGTTTA
>LPNX011002726.1:456387-467462 GCA_001517045.1 Pseudotsuga menziesii | reverse complement strand
TGATTCTTTGGGTAATGAGCATTGGCCTTTTTTTCTTTAACATACATAAAGTTAAAAGGTGAACTGTTTGGAATATTTGGATTATATTCATATATATTTTCTGGACATTTAGTCTGCATCTTCTGGTGTGACAATTCAGTAGTCAGGGTTTAAAGTCACAAATAAATAATCTTGTTTACAGAGGTAATTAATGACATTTTTGTTGTTTGTTACTTTTGTTTTTTCCTTAATTCATTGCAATAAACTTTTATAAATATTGACATACTAACATGATTAATTGTCTTATTTGAACCTTGATGTGATTCCTTATTGTTTTAGAGTGTATATTTTTTTTGCTAGAGGAAAATAGATTATTAACCACAAGTCAACAAGCAATTGAAAGCTTTGTAGTTCACAAAATTTAGGATGTTCAGATTACACTGCAAACCACTAAGATTATCAAACCAGCATATCCCACTCTTGTCCCAACTACAAATATAATTTGGGTTTGCTTTTATACAGTCCAGATCATTTTTACCTTTCAATCCAAAAGAAGACAGCAGAACATACTGTTGACAGGTTTCATAATGTTTATAAACAGAGAATGTGTGGTGACAGCCATAGTATATGGGTCCTGATGGTCCTAGTCCTCTGTAATGAGCTTGATGTCAACTTTATTCCATGGGGCTTCCTTCAATGCTCATTTCCATACTTTTCCATGATACCTGTGCAGGTGCAACTTGGCCTCTGCCTTTCATGAACCTGACCCTAGGGATGGCCACATCACCTTGGACGTGCCGGATGTTCACACTACAATTCTTTGGTTGATTGAGGCATAGGAATTTAAACCTAAGGGGGAAGATAAGTTGCCCCAACTTATCCTCCCATCCCCTTGTCTCCTTAATAGATCGTTTGATTTTACTTGTCCTTAACCCTCTTTTCCCATCAATGGCTTTTTTGGCCATCCAATCAGCCACTTTGTTTGCTAATATTCTTATGTGATTGAAATGTATACTCAGCTCTGTAATTTCCTGTTTAATCCATCCAAGTTTGCCTCTTATAAACCGGGATTTACACATGGCCTTATTATTGATGATCTTGTTTAGAAGTTTGGTGTAATATTCCACTGCAAATTATTGAAATCCCTGTGTAAGACAAGGTTTAATCCCTTTGGCCAAGGTTTCTACCTTAGCCTGGTTACTTGATGCAATTCCAATAAATTCATGATATAGGAAGAGCATGCCCACATATGTTGTAAGACCACTAAGACATCTATTCCAGGTCTCAACTCTGGTCTGAGATCATTTCCCTATCCATGTTGAGTAGTGGGATATTTGTCACTAGATTTCTCTAATCCCTCAGATATTAGAAGTGCTATAGCAGGTAGCACCTTGCTTACCTCCAAGATTATCTAGCCTGGTCTACTCAGCAAGGGCCATTCTCACATCACTTCTTAGAGGATATTCTCAGGTTATGAGAGTTCAGGTAAGATGATTGATGATCATAGATCAATGGTGAATAATGTATGTGAATTGCTCTTTTTATATATAGTTATTCTCATTTTGAGCAGATAAGAATTCATGGCATCTGTCATTGCCCTCAGGTTTCTGCACAAGTCTCTGCTGTATGACGATTCCCCCCTTCTAACCAGATAGTGCTTTATAAAATTATTTGCTTTCAGTACTTAGCACCTAGGCTGTCAATGGGATTAAGATATCACTACATATTTGACACCTAGGACTTGCTTCCTATATTTTATTGGGTGAGGATGGTACTGCTATAGGATGAAATAACATAACCTTTAATGAAACATACAGTCTGTAAGACTGACTTCGAATTAAACATGTCTTATTATGGTTGAAACTTGAAATCTCGTAGTAATGACCCAGGGTAATAAAAGCAAAAAAGTAATATAAAGAAAAGAATTCGAAGGGGAAAACAGAGCAGTTCTGGAATAGAGAGCATGCTTTGATAACAGAGTTTTTGAGCCATGAAATATATAGCCATGGGAAGCTATAAAATAATGGAGAATAATAAGAGTACTGTTGTGAAGCAGTAGAGGCCAGATTGAATAGGAAGAGGCAGGCATTGTGAGTGCCACTGCTGGTCTGATAATAAGATTGGAAAATACTCATCAACAGTAAGTGTCTTGGTGTACCTTTTTTGATTTTTATGGAAATTGGTAGCCTTAATTAAGAGTTTTAACACTTGTATTGTTTGAATTCAATATTCTTTTTTTCTAGTGTAATTCTGTAGTGCTGATAAATGATTCCATTGTAATCTATTGCAAGAATGAACGAAGATAAAGAAATCTGGCATAAATTGCTTGAGAAGCCACTTAGCTTATAAAGATTGGTTTCTTAAATGACAATATTGATATATAATAAGGAAGATATCCCCTGCATATTACATAATCCCCCGCATATTACATATATTATTACCACAGCGTTTTACATACTATAAGGTTCTTTTTATGTGCCCAAGGTATCAAAAATTTGCGTAGAAACTGAGCACAATATATAGAAAATTGTATTATGAAAAATCTCTGGTGGAAATCTGTGCCCATATGCTTGAATATTGGTTAGAAAATGAGTACAATTAATATTCCCTAACCTACAGATAATATGCTTAGAAGATGAACACAAAATCTGCGCCATTGATGCTACATGAAGGTCTAAAAATTTGCTGCAAGATGTGCAAAAAATGGGTAAGATTGGAGATTTCTTGGTTTACATAGGCATGCGGGTGAGTGGACCTGGTTACAGCTTGTCATGTTTGCATAGATTGTCAAGTTTCACAAGTTTTGACTTATTTTACTATGGAATATTTCTACATTCTAAAACATGGATTGATATATCATTGTATTATTCTTTTGAATTTACAAGGTTCTTAGCAATGATTATTCTGCTATAATTTGCAATATCACTAATATTGTTTTTTAGTACATACTTATAATATGCCAGAGTGTAAACATTGCAAAGATGTCTAAATCTTCCAAGCCACGAGCTGCTTGAATTCTTGAAAAACATTACAAAACTAACTGCCAGCCTTCTAGGATACCTGCATTTTTAATCGCATATATTGAAGGGAAGTGATAAAATGATTGACTAAAATTATTGTAATATTTCAACTTCCAAAAATTTGCCTTCAGTAATTTGCAAGAACTGAGTTGATATCCTCTGATTTAGACTGCAGCTGGGATGTAGAATCAGCTGTGATTGAATTTATCTGTTGTGTGTGACTCTGGTTGTGACTTTGTCTCTGAGAAAGGAAGCTGAGACATTTTAGGAACCGGTTGTCATAGAATGTATCCAAAGGTAAGTGAGTTGATGCTTTAGTGGCATTTTCTGTCTTTAGGTATTGGCCAATGGAGAAATTGAAGGAGTTAAAAGTTGCTGATGCTCTAAAGCACCCTAACTGGAATATGGGGAAAAAAATCACCGTTGACTCTGCCACCTTGTTTAATAAGGTATGGCATCATTGCTTTGTAATTTGTCATTGTTTTATTTCTCTTTATTAACCTTAATTCTTTATTGAGTTGTTTTCCTTTCCAAATCTGAATATCTGGTATCGGAAATGTTATTTGTTCTCAGGGTCTTGAGGTAATAGAAGCACACTACCTTTATGGAGTTGACTATGACAATATTGAGATTATGATCCACCTGCAATCGATAATTCATTCAATGGTTGAGACACAGGTAGGATATGTTGTCTAGCAAATGTACTTGTGTTCAGGATCTGCTTCTTGTTTTTGTCAACACCAAATGCTTTTCTGATGGAGTTTTGGCTGCTTTTATTTACCAGGATTCCTCTGTTTTGGCTCAACTGGGTTTTCCAGATATGCGATTGCCAACCCGGATCCCAACAATCAATGGGATTCGTAGGAGGATAAAAGCCAAGACAACACTGCCAGCCACCAATAGGAATAAAGAAACTTTACGAGAATAGCTCCTAGAATAGGAAGAACCAGCTGCTTTCTGAAAGGAGGTAATCCTTACACACCTGATTATCCTGCTAATTCACATTCTATCAGAATCACATGTTATAGATAATTAGGTAAAATACGTAGATCCATGAATAGGATAAGAGTTTAAACACTGATTACATGTTAGCTTATAGTGTTTACTTATCTCATGTTACTAATTTCCAGGAATAGTGTAGTATCTCTATTACTCGCATTACAACAAGTGATTAGGTGAATTACTAGTATGAAGATTATGGGAATAGAGTAGAGATCACACATCAGTATCATTGCTTACTGTGCTTGAATCTATACACACACTCTAGTAATTTATATGAGTTTAACCTGGAACATATGGAAATAGAGCCTGTACTGTAATAGATATGAGTAGAATGTAACAATGGTAATTAGTCATGTAACTGATTAAGGGAATAAGGTAACTAGTACCAACCGTATCACTTAAGTAGTAGCTCTTACATATTTGTAGTAATAAAGTACTGTATAAAGGTAAGGTTCATACCATGTTAAGGTTATACATTAGCAAGATACATCAATACTTATGATCCTATGCTTAGGAATAGTGGAATAAACTCTGTACTAATTAGGAAAATAGAGTCCATGTTAATGACTAGTATGCTTTTATTAGCTCAGTTTAGAGTAAGGGCAATGATTAGGGATAGAACTATTACCAAGATGTATTAAGATTACAGGTAACCATTGGTTAAGATGAGCTTGCTTGGTTATGGTATACTTATGAGTTTTATACCTTGTAGTGTTATAAAGGTAAGTGCTTTATTATGTAGAGATGATTAGGTTAAGCTTCGATAAGGTGATAGTACTTATTCTTACTTATTACGATAACTCTAATTTCCCTTATCATTACAAGGGTTTCTCTCTTTGTTCGTGATTATTATGGATACCAGCTACTCTACTAACTCAATTATCCTGTACTAGTTCCAAGTAGTTGTAACCATATTAGCTTATGCTTGTTTACCATTAGTACTACCCTAATTAACAGTAAGCTGCTTAATGCATAGTCTTAGTTACCTATATGATTACAGCTCTTAATGGGAACAGATCTAACAGATAAGTGTAATAAAAGAAGTAAGTTTAAGTAATGAATACAATGGTACTTATACTGATAGTTACAAGGGTCATGTTTAACTTACCACTATTCAAACATAACCTCCAAGCTGTAAGCTGATCTTAACTAGTAAGCTTCTAGTAATCAATGATGCTCGAACATAATGGATAGTATAAGCTAGTTATGATGGTTCTTACTAAGCTGATTAGTACTAGTGATTTTTAAGTATCAACGTAATACATCATGTATCTCTTATGGAAACACAAGAACCATTAGTGAAACCACATAATGTTTTGTACTAAGTGTGATTGGAATGATTGGTTACCATTATCTTTAACCATATGTGAGTTAATATGGATATGTAAGCTCTATACGGATAAACACATAGTTGAATAGAGTAGAATAACAGCTATATCATAGTGAAAGCTAACTTACTCCTACTATATAAGTAAGCATACAGCTGGGAGACTTACAAGCATTCAGCCAAGAACTGAGCTCAGTCAAGCTCAATTATGGAAAGAACGATATGTATTGCTCATTTCACCAGTGTAATCATGAAGCTGAGTACAAGCACCTAGTTAATTAAGCTGGATAGGTATCATGCTTGATCAACCTTACCAATACTGATGTAGTATCACCATTACTAATCTGATATCCTTGTTATAGTAGTAATGATAGAACAGAACAGTAAGCTTCTCCATACATTACAACACTAACTATACTTGTAGTATTTGACATATGTTATTTACTTGTATCAACTTGCATGGTTATAGCTAATCAATGTACTCCTTATACTTGGATATGGGTAACATTATGCACACACAATTGCATCGTCAATATTCACATTATTTTGATTGGCATTAGTTACTAGATGGACATTTTGTAAAAGATCTCTAGTAAAGTATGCACTGCACATGCTTTTGTATTTAAAAAAAAAAACACACACAGGCGTCGGTTAAGCGACGCCTATAACTGTCGCTTTACCAAGGAAATGAAGGCTATATCCGTCGCTGAACCGATGGCATGAAGGTTATAGCCGTCGCTTAACCGACGAAATGAAGGTTATTTAATTTTTTTTTTTTTGACTACTGTCGCTTAATCGACGGCCTTTCTGTTGCTTAACCGATGGCATGAAGGTTATTTTCTCAAAAAAATTTCACTACCGTCGAAGCTATTCTATCGCTTAACCGACGCTTTACATTTAACCGACGGTAAACTGAGGTGTCGCTTAACCGACGGTTTCAAAAGATGTCGGATAACCGACGACAAGTTGCCGACGATTAAAAAAAATCATAGTGTCGTACATGCGACAGGGAAGTGTCAAAAATCCGACAATACTACCGTCGGATTTTTGGTCGAAATGTAGTAGTGTTTGTAGAGTTGCATTTGTGAACAACAAGGATGTCAAGTTCTGATATTAAATGCGGTAGGTATTTGAAAATATTGAAAATGTCTTGGGGGAAGAAAATTGTATGTCCAGAATATTTATGCCGTAAGCATTTTCACAATGGAGACGTAGTCTCAAAAGATTCCTCATCTCCCTGGACACTAACATTTTGACAGATGTCCCTTTGTGATTGGCGAGTTTAGGTACAACACATGCATGATTAAAATTTCCAATTATTATATCCTGTGATCCGACAGGGACCAAAGAAGGCAGCATGGAGTTGATCGGTTAAATACATGTTCTAAAAATTCTCAGGATTTATTCTATCCATTCGTATTCTTTCCGCGTAACTTCTTCCTCCGCCAAGTCCATCCTTGTTTTAAACTCACTCTGTGTTCTTTTTTATCGATATGCCTCTAAATTTGGCGGATATTTTTTCCTCTAAATTAGTACGATTTGCATGAAGAAGAAAAAGAACAGGAGAGAAAATGTAGGCTATTGTGGAAATTGAACCCAGTGATAGAACAATTACACTCACAACAATTATCAATTGTACATGCAAAATCACTCACAAAAGAGACTAAATATGGAGCTGAACACTAAACTGTATTGAATAAGTGTACAATAGCCAACCCTGTGAAGTCATAGGCTGCCACAATAAATAGTTACATGAAGGATTCGAATGCATGAGGAGGCAATTCAAATCTAGTCAAAAGCAGGCCTACTAAATCTAAGCAAATCCCCCGTAGGTGCATAAAGCAGTTTCCAAAACTGTCAAGGAGCTCACGAATTGGAAAAATCAATTAGGAAAGCTAAAAGGTAATGGAATGACAACTCATACATGCTTTTCATAGGAGAAAAGAGTGGAGGATGTGGAGGACAAAAAACTAGTTAACCTCACCTAGTCAAACTTTCCCAATTGCCTTAAAGCACTGAAAAAGCAGAAAAAGCAGAAGGGTGCTTAGGAGGCCAGGAATAAAGCAGATTTGATTCCATGAGCTTTCCCAAGCACTCCATGAGTCAAAATTATCAATTTTGACCACTATGGATGTGTAGATGACAACTTGCATAAGGTGGAACATGGAAACTAGGCAAATAAGACAAAAATGGATTAATTAATGTCTAAGGTAGCTAACTATGGGTTGATTATTCTAACACCCCCCCTTAAGCCTGAATTATGAGTAATATATCAGAAAATTATAGGGCCTAGCAACAAGGCTTAGTCACCCTTTACATACTGCATGTCCATTTAACCAAGGAAAGAGGCAAAAACCCAGTGGGAAAATCCTCCCTTAAACATGGACTATAAAACAAAAATTGGAAATCTTGTCATCACTCATGCTTCACAGCATGATCAGAAATCCCCAGCAGTGATTTGAGATTGCTGAAGGTCTTCTCACAAAATTCTTTGGTGAAGATATCAGCTACTTGTTCTGAAGATGAACAGAAGAGTAGGTGAATGGTGCCATCGTGCACAAGCTCTCTGATGTAGTGCATATGGATCTCAATGTGTTTGGTTCTCTGCTTTTGAAATGGATCATTGCAGATTCAAATGGTACTCTGATTATCACAGTAGATAGTAGTTGAGTATTCTGATTCAAAGCCACACTCTCCAAGTAACCCCTGCAACCATAAACATTGAGTTGCTGCATTTACAACTCCTCTGTACTCTGCTTCTGTAGATGAGAGTGCAATGGCACTCTGTTTCTTGCTTGACCAGCTGATTGGCCCTTCTGCAAGTACGAACACATATCTTGATGTGGACTTTCTGTCTGTGCTATCACCTTCTCAATCACTGTCAGTAAATCCAATCAAATCAAGATCATATTTTGCTTTATAGAAGATCCCATGTGTCCTTGTTCCCTGAACAAAGTTAAGGATCCTTTTGGCTGCTTTCCAATGGATCTCATGAGGCTGATCCATGTATCTAGAATACACACTTATTGCATAAGAAATATCAGGTCTAGTATGTGTAATATACAACAAACATCCAATCAATTTCCTATACAGTGTATTGTTTACCATCGGTGAAGAATCAGCTTCTTCAAGCTTCACTCCTGAAAGGAAAGGAGTCTTGCTTGGCTTGCAATCCTTCATTCTGAAATTGTTCAGCAAATCCAAGGCATACTTGGACTGGTGCACCTTGATTCCATCTTTGGTTTGAGCAATCTCAAGCCCCAAGAATTGGCTTAAGAGCCCCAAATCTGTCATGGAGAAGGCTTGGTTCATTGCACCCTTCAAGGAAGCAATCTCATCCTTTGAGCTTCCTGTAATGAGGAGGTCATCAACATATAACACAATGATCATTAATGAACCATTAATAAACTTCCAAAATACATTTGGATCTGATTTGCATCGAGCAAAATTCAGTGATAGCAGAAAGCTATCAATCTTGGCATACCAAGCCCTGGGGGCTTGCTTTAGCCCATACAATGACTTCCTTAGCCTGCACACAAGAGATGGGTTAGTAGAAAATCCTTGAGGCTGCTGCATGTATATCTATTTAGTGAGATATCCATTCAGGAAGGCACACTTTACATCCATGTGATGTACCTCCCATTGCTTTGTAGCTACAATGGCTAAGGCTAGCCTGATGGAGTCCATCTTTGCCACTGGTGCAAAGGTCTCATTGTAATCTATGCCATGAAACTGTGAGTATCCCTTGGCTACCAATCTGGCCTTGTACTTCATAGGTGAACCATCAGCAGCAAATTTGGTCTTGTACACCCACTTACACTGAACTAGCTTCCTCCCAGGGGGAAGATCAACCAGCTCCCAAGTGTTGCTCTTCTGGAGTAAGCTGAACTCTTCCTTCATGGCTTCTTGCCATCTTGGATCTCCTGCTGCATCTTCATATGTCTGAGGATCTGATTCCACCATCAGATAGCATTTCTCAGCAAACATAGGATCCTTCATGCACAGAGCACTCTCAAATTGAGATCTAGTCCTCCTAGGGTCATTAGGATTTCCAGCCAGCTCTCCTGCTGCATGAATGGTCTTGGCTGCCCATTTTGGCCTTATAGGGATGTTAGGACACTACTACATTTCGATCCAAAATCCGACGGTTACTTCCGACGGTGTGTGGATTTTTTTTTTAAACCTACAAAAAATCACAAAGATAATTTTTTTTTTTGTAAATGTGGCCAGACGCGTCGGTTAAGCGATGGCTATCCTCATAATCGTCGGTTAAGCGACGACGCTTGAGGAAGCATCGCTTAAGCGACGGAGCTGAAAAACACCAATTTTAACTTTCCTCTTCGAATCGAGCTCTCTTCTTTTTGTTAGGGTGGAGGTAACTTCGCAGAAGAAAAGAATGCGGACTCATTGTTGAGTGAATCGAGTTCTCTCCTTTGTGTGAGGGTGGTGAATGCCCTCTCAACTGTTATGTGAAACAAAGAATTCTAGTTGGGATGAGATAGGGAAATATCCCCCATCGGATAGTAAGCTCTACTATCGCACAGTCTTGAAAATTAATGCTTTCATGTCCATGGAATTGGCATGGAAGGACGAAGCCAATGTGTAGGAGAGACGTAGATCTCGAGCCACATTGGTCTGGCCTGAAGAAGATAACTTGGATAACGGACTTAGGGCTTGTTCCGATGTGTCTTGGTGATTGCTCTCTTGAACATGGAGTTGGTTCAGTGTCGAGGGTTACCTTGAACCCTAAGTTGGTGTGACCTTTGTGTTAAGACTGCGTGGAGAACCCCTTGAGTTGCCTCTGCGTGGAGAATCCCTTGACTTTATTTACAGAGATACCCTTCCATATTTAGAGGAACATGCAGATTTAGGAGAGATTTCTGATCCGTCCCCTTGCTTTAGGAGAGTTGGGGTTGTGGTTTCTGCTATTCAAGGCCCCAGATTGCACTATATTCACATCCCTGAATCAAACTTGGGTCAACAATTTGGGGAACTGCTTGAAGATGTTGAAAATGCGGATGTCACATTTGATGTATCAGGGGAAAAATTTCATGCCCATAGAGTTGTTCTGGCAGCATGTTCCCCTGTATTTAAATCCATGTTCTTTGAGTCCTCTGGGGAGTGGAATGACAAAGAAATTAGCATAGAAGGAACAAGGCTAGAGGTGTTTAAGGTGAGATTTCATTCTTCCTATGATTATGGAATTGTGCTTTCTCTTTATTTTAATTTTGGAAGATTGGGTATTTGCCTTGAGCTTGTAATTTTTTTCCTTTAAAGGCATTCTTGGATGAATGGAAATTATTTTGCATTATATGTATATACTGTAGTGTATGGGAGAGGCTTATGTTTACAGGTTATGCAGAAACTTGTGGACAGTGAAGGGCTTTCCAAAATGTTCGATGTGCCTTTGTGGAGGGGTTGACCTACTTCTTCAGCCTCACTAAAGACTTTGCAGGGGAGAACTGGATCCTCTGATGTCTTTTCATGTGTATTTTTCTTCAAACTGAGTATACCAGTTTCATGTTTAAACCTCTGAATACTTTTGACACCATTGGTTCCAACAACATCCAAGCTATTCCCATTTTGGTGCATAATGCTAGAATTATCAGATATTTTTGATCCACCTGCCCTTTCTTTTATCAGCTTCTGAACCCTATCCTCAGCTTCTTGATTTACATTAGTTGAGCTGTTGTTTGTAAGCCCAGGTGAACCAGTGTCATTGAAGGACTGGAAACCAAGTCCATCTG
>LPNX011002726.1:406598-453176 GCA_001517045.1 Pseudotsuga menziesii | reverse complement strand
ATTTCATGGGTACCAAGCTTTTCTTAAATTCCTCGAGGTGGGCTCTTATGTTCTCGATAATCCTTCAGAGTTTGAGAAAGATGGATGTTGTCAAAGGTAGATATCAAGCTTAGGGGACTCATTAGTTTCACGGAATTGTTTTATTAGAGCCAGACACATGCCCTTGAATTACATTAAATTTACTTTTTATGGTGTTCAAATTGAAATACAGAAACTATGACCTTTTTAATGCCAATGGCAGCTAATCGGCAAAAATAACTTATTGAAGAGTACACTGGTACTTTCTCAAGATGATTGAGGAGATTGAAACATTGGATGATATATATAGATGAGATTTTTAGCAATGGTTTTGCTCGAAATTTTTAATGTTCATCCAATGATGACTACCTGATTCCACCTGTCAACAAAGTAAAATTTGACAATAACTACAAATATAAAATATGATGTTCAACAAGTGTTAGTGAGTTGACTCCCGCGGTTGAAAAGTAATCTCAGTTATGAAAATAGCATAATTGCTTAAGTGGACAACTGTATTTCCACCCATTTGATATTCTGAGTTCATGCACCATTTACTGCTATTTTCATCTCAGAAAATTGATATTGGGCACTTTTATTGTGTATAAAAGTTGGATTTACGTGAGACAGTACATCCATTATGCTACCATTCTGAAATTGTTAGGATGTCTAAATGAAAGTAACATATGGTTGACTGTCATCTAATCACATTATAGGAATCCAATCATAATCCTTATTGCCAGTCTCCAAGATAACATGTGGATTCAAAAGGATAATCAAATGCATTCATTACTTCCAGCAATATCTACTTATTATTTCAAGTCACACTTGAGGATTCCTAAATTATAACTGACTAAATACACATCCAAGGTATTATAAATTGCTGCAATGAATATTGATTAGATACACTCCTACCCTGACAAATATTTATTGGGTTACCCAATTTGCAGGTATTTAAAAAAAAAAAAAAAATCACGTCCGTCGCTTAAGCGACGCTTAGAAACCGTCGCTTATCCGACAGTTTCCCTTTCTGAACGTCGCTTATCTGACGGCTCCCCTTTCTATCCGTCGCTTAAGCGACAGTTCTTTATGTCACTGATTCGACGCTTACTTAGTCTCTCCGTCGTTTAAGCGACGCCTATGGGTGCAAAAGTTTTAAAAAAATTTCGTCATTGTCGCTTAATAAGTGTCGGATAACCGACGCGTTAAATTCAAGCGACGGTTACTTAAGTGTCATTTAAGCGACGATTACTTAAGTGTCGCGTAACCGACGACAAGTTTCCGACGCTTCAAAAAAAACCAAAGTGTCGTACATGCGACAGGGAAGTGTCGAAAATCCGACATGACGGCCGTCGGATTTTTGGTCAAAATGTAGTAGTGGGATCTGCAATAAATTCATCACTATCAGACATATCAGAATCAGCATGTTCAACTATCTCTTCACTTACATTCAGAGGTTCTGGTGGTGAAGAGGCTTCTCCAACTTCCACTGCTGCTAGGGGTTCTTCTTGAAACTGAACACACCTTTCGATGAAGGCTTTGTTTGTGCTAAAATTTATCAGCTTGTACCCTTTTTAATCTTTAGAGTACCCAAAAAATAGACACTCTTGGCTTTGGGGCTGCAAAGCCTTTCTGTTTTCTGTTGGAATTCTAGCCCAAGCCCTTGAGCCAAAAATCTTGAAATGGGTCACATCTGGCTTGTGCCCACTCCATGCTTCGAAAGGAGTCATACCATCAAGCTGTTTATGAGGCACCCTATTCTGGATATAGGCTTCACAGTTTATAGCTTCGGCCCAGTACTTTGGTGGCAAAGTCTTAGCCTCCATCATGCATGTTTCCATCTCCTTCAGTGATATGTTCTTCCTCTCAGCAACACCATTTTGTTGTGGTGTGTAAGGGATAGAATGCTGCATATGAATACCTGCATCTACACAATATTGAATAAAATTAGACTTGACATACTCACCACAATTTTCAGATCTGAGGACCTTGAGTTTCCTCCCATACTGGTTTTCAACCAAATCCTTAAAGACTTTGAAGAGGCCAAAAACTTCAGACTTGTGTTTCAGGAAGTAAACCCAGCAATGCCTGGAAAAGTAATCTATGAAATTCAATGCATATTTGGCCTGACTCATGGACATATGAGGGAATGGGCCAGCAACGTCACTGTGGATCAACTTGAGGGGTGCAGAGGTTCTCTCATGACTAGCTCTCTCAAATTTATGCTTTGGGTGTTTTCCTAGGATGCAACCTTGACAGACTCCTTTGGAAAATTTTATCTTTGGTAACCCTATGACCATCTCTTTTTCACTAAGATCAGAAATATACTTGTAATTTAGGTGGCCAAATATTTCATGCCAAATCTTTCTTGCCTCATTAGCATGAATTAGAAGAGCAGAGGCGTTTGAGTAGGGTAAGAAGTGTGAGAACATGTATACCTTTGAAGTATGATTTGCAACTCCTTTTGAAATGACTTTACCACTTGAGATCTCTGTGATATCAACTTCATTAGGGGAGAATATGACCTTCTTTGGAGACCCTGTGTGGGTCATCTAATACACTGATAAGAGGTTAGAGGCAAGACCTGGAACATACAATGCATTTCTGAACTTACCATGATCAAGATCAATCCTCCCTTTGCCCAAAATTTCAGTGAGAGAGTCATCTCCCAGTACTATTGGTGGACCTTTCGACATGTCAAGTGAGGTGAATGCCTCCTTGGTCAAAACCATATGTCTTGAAGCTCCAGAATTAATGATGAAACTAGGTGAGCTTGATGTGCCAGCAACCAATGCATGAACTCTCTCTCTGTCTTCTGAACTTGATCCTCCTTCCCTCTTCTTTGAGCTATCTGGAAGGGAGATTCCATTATTCTCCAGGAGTTGGGTCAGCATGTCTATTTGCTTCTTCATGCAGGAGCTCTTAGTATGATTTCCCTTACTACAGTATGCACACTTGCTCATTTCTCCTTTGTTTTTCTTCTTCTGGTAGTTCTTCTTGGAACCTTGAGGCTCCTCCGGAGACTTGTTCTTGTCTCTCTTTTGCTCAGGTGGATTTTTAGATTTCTTTTTTCTTTTTGAATCCACCCTCAAATATCCAGTAACCAGAGCTTGGTCTTTGAATGGTTTGATGGTGCCCATCATCACTAGTTTGTCTTGTTCTTGTGTGAGAGATTCCATGAAATCTGCAAGGCTAGGCATCTTCCAAGTTCGAGCTGTCAATTTTGTGGCATAGAAGGTCAAAACAAACACTGAATAGTCAGGGCCAAGCTTCGAGAGTATGGCCAAGACCAACTGATCATCCTTCTTTTTGATCCCACATTGTTTTAGCTGCAAAACAAGTGCTTTGAACTTGGAGAAATAGAGTTGCAGGGATTCAAAGCTATTTGGACTCAGGGAGATCAGTTCATTTTCGATTTGATGTCCCCTCATCTCATCTGTCTTTCCAAAAAGATCAACAAGATTCTCCCATACTTCATTCGGTGATTTCAATCCATCAAGATGGAAAAGGAGGTCTCTGGATATGCTCAAACACAAGAGACCATAGGCCTCATCCCTCCTGTTGTGCCATTTTATCTTCTCTGCAGCTGCATTGGGCTCTGATTCTATTACCATAGTCACTCTATAGAGGCCTTTCACTCTCAAGAGTATCTCCATCTCTACTTTCCATTCAAAGAAATTAAATGGAGTCAAGATGATCTTCTGAGATTGATCCATAGCTCAGAAATTGTCCCGGCAGTCTGTAGAATGCTCCTAGTCAATGATGTTGAACCTGCAAAACAAATTGGAAGGAGAGAAATCGATCTACAAAGGCTCTGATACCATGTGGAAATTGAACCCAGTGATAGAACAATTACACTCACAACAATTATCAATTGTACATGCAAAATCACTCACAAAAGAGACTGAATATGGAGCTGAACACTAAACTGTATTGCATAAGTGTACAATAGCCAACCCTATGAAGTCATAGGATGCCACAATAAATAGTTACATGAAGGATTCAAATGCATGAGGAGGCAATTCAAATCTAGTCAAAAGAAGGCTTACTAAATCTAAGCAAATCCCCCATAGGTGCATAAAGCAGTTTCCAAAAATGTCAAGGAGCTCACGAGTTGGAAAAATCAATTAGGAAATCTAAAGGTAATGGAATGACAACTCATACATGCTTTTCATAGGAGAAAAGAGTGGAGGATGTGGAGGACAAAAAACTAGTTAACCTCACCTAGTCAAACTTTCCCAATTGCCTTAAAGCACTGAAAAAGCAGGTAATAAAGCAGAAAAAGCAGAAGGGCACTTAGGAGGCCAAGAATAAAGCAGATTTGATTCCATGAGCTTTCCCAAGCACTCCATGAGTCAAAATTAGCAAGTTTGACCACTATGGATGTGTAGATGACAACTTGCATAAGGTGGAACATGGAAACTAGGCAAATAAGACAAAAATGGATTAATTAATGTCTAAGGTAGCTAACTATGGGTTGATTATTCTAACAGCTATTGCAGGAAGCACGGCCATGGTTAAAATTTTTGCTTAAAATTTCTTTTATAGAGTAACTATTTAAGAATATTTTGGTAGGTACAACACACCCATGGTTAAAATTTGAAAATGGTACGATTTGCAGGAAGAAGAAAAAGAACCACAGAGCAAATGCAGGCTATTGCAGGAAGCACGCCCATGGTTAAAATTTTCCATTTTCACAATGGAGACACAGTATCAAAAGATTCCTCGTCTCCCTGGCCACAAACATTTCGACACGTGTCCCTTTGTGATTGGCGAGTTGAGGTACATCACGCACATGGTTACAAATTTTGATTATTATATCCTATGATCCAGCAGGGACTGAAGAAGGTGACATGGAGTTGATCAGTTAAATACATGTTCTAAAAATGCTCAGGATTTATTCTGTCTGTTCATATTCTTTCCACGTAACTTCTTCCTCCACCAATTCCATCCTTATATTAAACTCGCTCTGCGTTCCTTTTTATTGGTCTACCTCTAAATTTGGCGGATATTTTTGCCTCTAAATTGGTACGATTTGCATGAAGAAGAAAAAGAAACGGAGAGAAAATGCAGGCTATTGAAGGAAGCACGACCATGGTTAACATTTTCGCTTAAAATTTCTTTTACATAGTTACTATTTAAGAATATTTTGGTAGGTACAAAATTCCCATGGTTAAAATTTGAAATTGGTACGATTTGCAAGAAGAAGAAAAAGATCCGGAGAGAAAATGCAGGCTATTGCAGGAAGCACGCCCATGGTTAAAATTTCTTGTTAAAATTTCTTTTACAGAGTAACTATTTAAGAATATTTTGGTAGGTACATCATACCATGGCTAAAATTTATGGTTATTATATCCAGTGATCTGGCAAGGATTGAAGAAGGTGGCATGGACTTGATCGGTTGAATACACGTTCTGAAAACTATTAGGCTTTATTATGTCTGTTCATATTCTTTCTGCATAAATTCTTCCTCCACCAAGTCCATCCTTATTTTAAACTCCCTCTATGTTATTTCTGATTGGTCTGCCTCTAAATTTGGGGGAGATTGTGGCCTCTAAATTTGGGGGAGATTGTGGTCATATATACATTGAATATACACTAAATTTTAATACTCCACTGAATATATACATGCAATTTACCAGTCATAGCCCTAAATCCTGATTCCCAAGACAGTTATACACATGAGTATATAACAATGACTAACCTTGAGCAAATTATAAGAAGCCCCCCGCATGGGCACAACCACAGCACTGCTAGACATATCTAGCATTCATTGAAACTTGTGACCCAATTTGGGATATACGCAAGATTGAAATTGTCAAAATGATATATACTCAATAAATATATTTATCAAATGCAAACCGGCTAACCAAAGATAAGGGGAAATAAAAAACAGAAAAAACTATATACGAGGAAACCACAAGGAGGAAGAAGTATATGTACAAAATTGGGCTCTCGGCTGGTCTATCGTAAATGGCCACTTGGGTATAACATGGTCCACTCGATGTGTATGAACTCTAGAGTGCTTAGTTGGTCAACTCTGGAAACCAGCCAACCAACCAACACTTTAGCCGTTGCCTATATGGTTTTCCTGTATTTTTTCATCTATGTATAGAAGACTTGTTTTAATATTTATGAAAATCAATAATTGAAACTATTTGAGTAAAGATCTACCTTTAAATATAATTGGTTTTATTATAAAATCTAAATTAGGTCTACCAACATGGACACCTATACACCCTTTATGATTAGTTAACTTGAACATCTGTAAGTCACTGCCAGTGTGGACACATACATATACACCTTTTATCATGATTAATTTGGACACCTATAAGTCCTGGCCAGCGTGGAAACCTATACATCATTAATAAAAAAATTGCTCAAAGTTGTAGTTTTATTGATGGATGAGAATTTTTTATGATAAAGTTTTTTATATTTAAAAAAATTCAAATCAAAATGAAATTTTACCTCAACCAAAAACATGAACTTATTAATAAAACTATTAAATTTATCAATCACCCTCAACTACTATACAAAAGTTAAAAAACAACTTTTAAGAGATATGCAACATAGGTAGATGCAAGAATGAAGAGATATAGAGACATAGTAGGTGAACCTCATGGTTATACAATCCTACCACTTTCTTCAAATTTGTATTTGCATAGTTAATTTACACTTTTTTTTAATGCTATTATTAAGTATATTAAGTACTATTAAGTATATTAAGTTCATTGTCACTCAAATAAGTCGTATTTGATAGCAAGACATTGTCACTCAAATCGTACCAAAGCATGGCTTGCTTCACAACTTAGTCGGAGGGCATTCTTTCAATGCACCGCCCCACTGCCAAAAGGCTTCAGATCTTGTTCTTGAGGATGCATAAAGTTCTTATGGATTTCTCTTTTGACGGCTGTAGTTATTTAGGTATGTGGTCATGGAGGAGAAGCTATTGAGGTTGTGGGAATTCATATTGGGTAGTATGGAAGCATTAACATGGATGCAGATGGGTCTGATAGTAGGGTTCTTAATGGCTATCAATATATTATCACAGAGAAATTCAAAGGAACCCCTAAGATGGCCAGTGGTTGGTATGCTGCCATCTCTGTTACTCAACTACACTACTTATATGATTGGGGTGTAGATCCACTGAGAGACAATGGAGGGATACATGTGTTAGGGGTCCATGGCAGAGCAACCTCGAAACCGTCGGAAATACAGAAACTTTTGTTCGTAATAAAACTTTCTTTTAGGTAATTCTTAGTATATGTTTAATTTTGTGATATAACTTTATATCTGTTTATCTTCAATTCATGTAAAATTCTTCTGAAAGGAGCCTAATCGAATAAAATTTACCAAACCAAAATCCTTGACTACATAAATAGTTCTATCCCATACGATTTTCTCTTGAATCAGTTTCTGGAAACATGATTGAAAGGAAGTCCCTTCACCTCGCAATGTTTAGGACGAGCTGGTAACTCCATGATCAAAAGGAAGTCCCTTCGCCTCGTAGGGTTTAGGATGAGCTAGTAACTCCATGAGTCCAGGTTTTGAATCTACTTGTATCTTTATTTTGTCATTTAAAATTTACTTTTCCTGCATGAATTTATAGTTGGGAGGTCTCTAATGTCTAGCTAATTCTAATGAGCTAATTATATTGGTATTTTTGTATTGATGCACAGGGTTTAAACACCCAGATGATGTTTTATCTATTTTCCTCTCCATGTGTTGATATTGATGGTGAGGGTAATAGAGTTTGTTTTCATTCCTCGCAGTCCCTTCTCCTCGCAAGGTTTAGGATGAGATAGTAAATCCATGAGTTTGGGTTTTAAATGTCCCTGTATCTTTCTTTGGCCCCTTTTCCCATGACCACTACGAAGGATTTGGTGTCAAGATTTTATCCTCCCTTTATTTTTCATAGTAAAAATTGTATTTTTTGTCATGGGCATAATTTTAGCTTGGGCTTCACGATAACTCCCTTTGCCCCATAACTCCATTTATTATCAAATGATAAACGGTTGATTTCTATATTTTAGGGGAACCGAAACCTGTTTTTCTTCTCATTCGGTGCCTCTCTTCTCATGCTTTTATATATTTTTGTTTTTGGTTTCAAGTAGGAGGAGAATATGTTTAAACTCATGGAACTTTCGTCAGTTCATGGCGGAGGAGGTGTATGAAACAGTGGAGAATTGATTGAAATCGGTGCTCATGGATGTGGTAAAGAGAAACCTAACAGTGGATTTGCACGACATGTTTCTTCGTTATACTTTTTAACGAAAGGTCCCTCAGTCACTACGAAAACGTTCTCGGCCTTATCGATGATCCACTGCAAAACGTTCTCTATCCTAGAACCCGGTTGCGCCCTTCTAGAGGTGAGAAATTTTTTCTTCTTGCAATAGCCTGCATTTTCTTTCTAGTTCTTTTTCTTCTTCCTGCAAATCATACCAATTTAGAGGCCAAAATCTGCGCCAAAATTAGAGGCAGAACGATCAGAAAGAATGCAGAGCGAGTTTAAAATAAGGATGGACTTGGCGGAGAAAGAAGTTACGCAGAAAGAATATGAACAGAGTAACACCTGGAAGCAAAATATAAAAGGACTTAAAACTAATTCCTGAAATTAAAAAATAAAAGGACTTAAAACTAACGGCTATAAGTAAAATATAAAAGGACCACGTTGCTAATGAAGGAAAGGTGTGATGCAAAAAGTAGAGGATTGTTGTTTCTCTTCTTAAAAATTGTAATTTTTATTGCATTTGTTTTTAGTAAGGGCATGCTACCCTAGATGATACTAAATAATATATATTGTGAGAATTAAGCACATTGATACCAGTATGAAAGATAGAAATTCCCCTTTTATTTACGAATTGTCTAAATAATCAAGGTGATTCAACATCTTTCTCCACCGACTAGATGACATGGAAATGATCCTTTCAGCATAATTTCTATGATAGAATTTCGATGCAAATTGTAAAATATCAAACAATCTCCCTACTTTCTTTTAACAATACTTATTCAATGTTAAATAATCAAAATAAATCAAAAGAATTTATGAATACAAATATTGTTTGAAAAGATTTGAAAGATAGCGGAATAAACTCCCTGTCATAATTTATTTTCCGTGAATAATTCAACTAAAAAAACCCTTGTGGCAATATGTAATTATGGGCAGTAATCTTCTAATATTGAGGATTTCTCTTGCAATTACAACAAACCAAGATCCCACGCGGTTTGATGTAATTGTATTGAATGAGACTACGATTTTCTGCATTATGGTAAATTCAATATAATTTTATGGCCAACTAATACTCAACCAATTCTTTTACCGAACCAATTCACCAAATGTAATTGTTAACCCAAAAAATCCCTCACTAAGCTCTACATGGCCTACACCACCCAAGGACACCCATACACGACCCTCATTTAACCCCATTTGACCCCCACACCCTCAAGAAGGCTTAAAAATAGGAAAAAGGGCTTAAAAACCCCTAAAAAGAGCCTAAATAGCTCTCATAGGGGCTAAATCCTCCAAAAAGGGGCTAAAGCCCCTCAAAGGATCCTAAAACCCTAAAATGAGCTAAATATTGAGCGAAAGGGGCTAAAGCCCTGACCAGGGGCTTAAAACCCTAAAAACGCTATAAACAAAGGGGTGGGTGTCACTCTCAAAACATTCCTCCCTTGCATATTGTTATGCTGCCCGAGTGGATGCCTTGAGACCATTTGCCTCTCAAGCCACCCACACTCCCTCCCATCCATTTTCCCTTTGATCCATAGCTCCCCCATTGCCAAGAGAGTGGCGCTTCTCCAAGCTAGGGCATTGTGGCCCATTTCCACTAAGAGATATAATCTGTTGTTTAATGTATTTTTCATTTTAGTTTTTGTCTAACTCAGTTTTCTTGCAGGTTTATTTCATGTTCTAACAACTATATGCAGGGTTTTGGAGTCTAACCTTGTGTGCAGGGTTTCCA
Source organism: Pseudotsuga menziesii (assembly GCA_001517045.1). Taxonomy (NCBI): domain Eukaryota; kingdom Viridiplantae; phylum Streptophyta; class Pinopsida; order Pinales; family Pinaceae; genus Pseudotsuga; species Pseudotsuga menziesii. The sequence continues at coordinate 443,199 of LPNX011002726.1, read as the reverse complement.
TATCTTTCCTTTCTGCTCCCTTTGCTTTCTTTCAGTTCTGTTTTTTTCTTGCATTACCATCAGGAAACCTAACCTTCCATCCTATAGATGGAAGGTAGCCATTCCTACCCTGTAGCAAGGGAGAAATCCCTGCTACAGAATTGGTGACCATACCAGGTCGATCCCACAGGATCCCTGGGTTTATTTTTCAAAGTTTCAATTTTTAGTTTTGTTTTTTTCCCTAGGTTAATTTTATGTTAAAATATAGCTTATATTCCTATTTATTTATATTTCCAGTTACTGCTGAGCCTCCTCAAGGAAAATCTGAGTCCATTTGGCCACAGTACTCAAGGTCAAAAACAATTTCAGTTTCCGGAGAAGGTTGCTCTTATTGGGCCCAGAGAGGGGACCAAGTCCCTCATTTTGGCCTCAAAGGTGCAACCAGGTCGCCTATTTAGCCCTAAAAGTGCAACCTCCTTCTAGAAGTCAGCCCGCTTCTGTCTGCAAATTCTGAGCGACCCCCCTCGCCTGTTTCTGGAAAAATTTGGCGACCCCCTCACCACATTTGAACCGAAAAGTGTGATTTGTCACTCAGAGTTTGATTTTTTAAAAGTTAAGGACTGTAAGTGCGGCTCAACGACCTTTGTCCATCCAAACTATTTTTATTTATGTTTTCGTTTCTGTTTCTGTTCATTTCATTTACAGAACAAAGATTTATTAAATCGAAGTGTAAATCAATGCTTAATGGGTTAATGAACATAGCTTGATTAAAATTTAATTAAAATCAACATCTTTCCTAACCCTTCCTCCTCTACCCAGTCATCACCCTTTGGGGTATTCTGGGATAAGACAAAGGGTGAAGCTCATATAGTAATAGGCACTTCACCTATTATTTTTCGAAGCCACTAAAAATGGGCGATGTGGAAGGTAGAGGGGGTAGAGAAGGAGGGATTCTCATAGCGCTCAGTGTCCTCCCTGTTGACCAACCTTGCATTCGGAGGGTGACCTATGGATCTACGGATGGGATTAGTCCCATTGTGTTGAGATCCCAACACCCTCTCCTGGTTGAAGAGAAATAAGGTGCAAGGTAGTCACCTAGTCAAGCTATCATAGTTCAGGATCACAAATGGTACATGTCTAGAAATTTCTGATTACTATTTACTCCTTTCATAAAAAAGTTACGAAATCTACAGAATATTCATAAACCATTTAAGTATCCACCAGATATAGTAGAAAAACAAAAGACATACACGCCATACCATATAAATCAACCCAACTCAGTTCATGACGGTGAGTGAGCCAGTAAAATTTACAATTTACACTAAGTTAAAAATATGTAGTATTTGAGGACATAAGTCCCTAAATACCTTAACTGTGGGAAGTACTTAGGCTCATCCCATAAAATCATTGTGAGGAGTACCACGGGAACCCCAAAGTAGCTGGCCACTGAGAGGAATTGTTAAGCGAAACGGGAAATGACCCCCACCGATTGAGTAGCACTCCTGTGAGGAAAAAGCCAAGTGGTGTTTTCTGGCAGTCTTGGTGGCCAAGTGACCACCTATAGCCAATAGGAAGCCATTGAAGCTAGGGTCCACAAATCATTACCACCATTTTAACATACAAATTTGACACGATTGAGCCCTCACGCTCTTCCTCACGCCTAAGAGGCAAACCACCACAGTTCGGGTCATTAAACCGACATCGTCAAGACCATTCTCAACAACCTTCCACACCATCAGAAGGCCACACAACCTTTGATTCATATTTAGACCCATATCAGTCTAAACTAGTCTGCACACTGCACCATCAAGCCCCATGGCTGGTGCAAACCTAGATACATTTTCTAGTGTAGTAATTGCTAGTGGACCTATGTCCACACCACAAACTATCACCAACAACCCTGCAGGTGGCCCTAGCATGGTTATGCAAACCATCATAAGCCAGCTACCACCACCCATATTGACCAGTCAAGCTGTCCCACCTGAAACACATCAGGGTAGTGGCCCTTCCACCCACACTGTCCCTCCCACCACAATTGGGGGCACTGGCCTATCCACAATGGTGCCACAAGAACCCCCAACTATGCAAGTGCATTATGCACCTGTAACTCCCCCACCATGGCTGCCCCATCTCACATCAACCTGGGGTCAAACCTTCCTTTCATGGCACGTCTCAACTTGCCTAATTTGGCTCGGTTAACAAATGATCCTATCCGCCATCAAAATTTTCGGCCTCCCATGCCAACTAAACTTCCCTCAGACATTCCCATGTTTGAAGGGAAGACAAGGGAGCACCCCCAAAACCACATCATGACATTTCATGTATTGTGCTCATCATACAACATCATAGATAATTCAATCAGGCTAAGACTATTCCAACGCATCCTCACAGGTGTTGCAGCCATATGGTACATTGAGCTATCACAAGCCAAGTACCCGGATTTCAACTCCCTGGATTTCATGTTCCTGCAATATTTCCAAATCCCCGTCAGATATGACGAAGGGGTGGAGATCTTGTTATCTTGCATCCAGAATACTGTGACCCACAAAACCAACCACATCCATGAGTGGCGATGACGCCGTAGTTTGTGTAAGATCCAAATTGATGACATGATCTTCCTGGATTGGTTCCTTAAAACCTTGCTCCCACCTATAGCAAAGGAATTCGCATATGAACGTCCCCAATCTAAAGAGGAGGCCATCTTGAAAGCCCAGTAGTTTGATCTTATCTATGCATAGTCTGGATACCTTTACACCGTCATTCCAAACACTCCCCATGTGGGCACTTCCTATCGGGATGCACCGGGGGCATCCCATGCTACAGATGGCATCATAGGTTCTATCTCTCACCAACCACAACACCGTCCGACACCACCTATAATACCACCACAATTAGGCAACATCTCTAGTTTTTCCTACCAAAACCAAACTCCGGACTATGCAAGAATGATGTCCCAGTCCGGAGCCACAACTTCTTACGCACAACCTGTGCCACCACAGCAGGCCCAGGCATTAGCTTGGCCGACACAACAATATGTGGGGAAAATTCCCACATTTGTGGCATCGACACCTACCCAAATATACTATGCACCAGTGGTACAGGCTGTTCAAGCCCCCACCCTTGCTCCACCTGCTCCATTGGGACAAGTGTTTGCACAACAAAACCATCCCAACCAGCCAGCCCCCAATAACCAACAAGGGAAAGCTAGGTAACCGACCTCGAAACCAAGGCAACAATCAACCACAGGGAGGTGATCAACAACCAAATCCTCCCAACAATGCCACAACAAACCGGCCAGCCCAAAATCCTCAACGACCAAATGCACCGAGACGGAATGCTCCATTGCAGACAAACCAACCATGCACACTATGTGATCTCTACGGGAACTACACATTTGAGTGTCCCTTCATGGGTCACGCTAAATAGACCATTAGAAACGAGGTTCAACATGCCACCAATACAATGGACCAAGCCCAACCCAACCTGGCATCACAAGGACCTCCTCCTATCGTGCTCCAAAACCCATTACTAGTCCAAATATTTGTGGCAACTGAACCCCCTCCCCAACCCAATCCCAATGCTCTGGGGGCACCTGCCATGGGAGAAATAGGTGTCCACCACCTGCTAGCGATGACAACTAAAGAGGTCAATCTACAAACCAGATGAAATCAGTACGAAACCAACACTAAAACCGCTGACACATCAGCAACATCTACATCTAAAACAATCAATGCACCTCTTTAGTTACCCCCTTTCTCGCGCCCCCCCATATGCTGGGTTTCCAACAATGCCACGGCTAGAGCTGCTGTCAACTGCAACATTGTGGATGACTTTTCCCAAACACCTACCACCATGTCCACTCTTGAGGTACTCAAAACTTGCCCAACGTAGTGGAAAGCCTTACTAGCCGCCCTTGGTGCCGTGGATCCCTCTAACTCCAAGTTGATCACATTCGACACGGAGAATGGACAACCATGGATGCCATCAACCATTGTCTTCCAAATCCCGGTGTCTATTTGAAATTTGGTCATGCACCGGTGCATAGTGGATGAGGGGGAATCCACGTGCATTATGTCTACCCTAGTTTGGTAGAAACTTGGATCCCCAATTATGCAACCATCCTCCACAACTTTGTGGGCTTACGATGGCCATCCCACTAAATCCCAAGGAATCCTCCCCCATGTCCCCATCACATTAGTGGGGAAGATAGTACCGATTGACATAGAAGTTGTCAATGCTCCATTGGACTATAACCTTCTCCTCGGAAGAAGTTATATGTACGCCATGAGAGTCGTAGCATCAACTGTCTTCCGTCTCATGATGTTCCGCGACAAAGGGAAAATCATAATTGTTGACCAACTGACTTATCATGATCTGCAAGGGCTAATGATACCTACCAATGTTATCCCTACGATCAACACCATTTATCCACAAGGGCTGACCACACCCACCAATGTTATCCCTGCGGTCAACACCATGGCTGAAAACATACCAGCCTCCCCATTGTTGTCTGCCAATACCACCATGATGGCTCCTTTCCCCTTAGTGTCACCACCATTGACACCAAATGAGACCGTATATTTGTGCATGCTCTCTTCCAGCACTACTGTACCTAAATAAAAACCACAGCTGCAGCCCCAACCACAACCACAACACCGTCCGCAGTCGCAACATCAATAGAAGCTGCAACATCATCCACAGTTGCAGCATTACGCACAGTTGCAACCACAAACTCATCCCCACATACAACCATCAGGGAGTTATCTGGGCTCCTCTCCAGTCCACACAATTCCCTTCCTCTTTCCCCCGCCTGGTGTCATGAGCAAGCTAGTAATGGCCACCTTAAACTTACCCAACTTTACATTGGGAATTCCCATGTGGTATCTTGACCCACCAGCTCAACCACCAATGCGCTAGGTAGTCTTAACCCCTGTGCAACCCATTGCACTCAAATCTCATCCTCCACCCAGCCCGCAAAAACCAACCACTACACCCGCACCCGCATCGCCCCACCCAAAAAGGGCTAGGGGAAAGAATGTGAAAGCTATCGCTGAACCTTGACAGATCCTGCCTTGTGCCATCTGCGAAGAATAGGGCCATCCAACTCAAAATTGCCCTGATATTCCTATAATCCACACACACTTGGATACCATGGATACAATGGAAAACCTCCCTGTGGTTGAACTCCCAAGTGGGCCAATAGTGAGAAACAAGTCATTGAGAACAAACCATGCTTGCGCCCTCTACAGTTTGTATGGAAAATATTCTCACCACTGCTAAGAATTGTCCGAGTTCCAAATGGCGTTAGACAACCTTCGACAACATTCCCTTGAATCTGAGATCACTCTAATTGAAGAATTTCACCCCCACCTCCTTCTTCGGACACCATGTCCATTTACATGATGTCTAGTTCTATCGAACCTCTTGTCTCCACCACCACCAACGGTCCATCAGACTTGTCTCTTCCATTCTTTTCGCAACCGTAGCTCCATCTTCAGCCACAACCTCAGTCACAACCTCAACCTTAGTTACCAGGGAAACAATGGGGTTCATTCCTGATCAACATGATTCTTTTCCTTTTCCTTTTCCTTTTCCTACCATTCAAGATCATGAGTAACTTTGTCTTGGAAACCCGCAATCTACAGGAATTCACACTAGGATTTCTTGCATGGTACCTTGAACCACATACCCTACCTCTGAGGCCCCAAGATGTGTTAACTCCTGTCCAGCCAATTGAGATGATGTTGCACCTACCTTCAATTCCATCAAATACTTCTCCCGTATCCAGGCCTACCCCTCTTCCTCCAATAGAGCCTGGGGGCAAGGCCACCAAAGCCACAACCAATACCATTTACATAATCTCTAGCACCAGTTTCCCTTCCATCTCATCAGTTGTGGAAGATCCACCTAATCTATCCTGGCACCACTTTTGCAATGATAGAGAGATCTGGAAGACTGCCTCCGGTTTTACCACGTTCCCTTTAAACCATAGTATGGAATTGGTTCTTCCCATAAAAGACCAGATTCAATCACCCTGCCTTGCCAATGACCTTTGTCTCGGCAAGGGGGCATACCTCTTTGCTGATTCAGATGGTCGCCTCTTGAATACCACCACTATGAGTCCCTTATAGCATAGTTTGAGTCCCTTTTTGTTTTGCAACATTTTTACCACAAATAAAAAACCCCCCATTTAGGGGTAGCACCATTAGCTACTAGTTCAGAGTCACCCGGAGCCTATTCGAGACACCTCTCACACCTCCGGGCTCAAATATCCTAATGAGATTATTGTCTCATGTTTAACAAACAAATTTCAGGACCGCTTCCTAAAAGTTACCTTGATTTAGGAGCCACATCATGGTGATACAAGTGTCTTCAAACCTGTACCTGCATCACACTTGCCTACTGCCACTCATGCGGGTTCTCGGGCCACCGCCTGTAAGGAACATCATTTTTATTTTTTAAGTTGTCTACTACATCCACCGTACCTTATGCAGATATCCAGACCATCATCTGGAATATAGATCATTTCCTTTGCATGTATTTGGCATATAACTTCCTTTGGACTTGCACTCACATCACATGTAGTCAAGCCCATCCACCACAATTCACACATGACTCTCTTGACCTCTGTCTGAGAGCCACCTCGGTGTGTGCCTCTGCCACACTGACTCACATGCCTCTGCCATGATCTGTCTTGTACATGTATTGGTATGTTTAAGAACCATCTGCTCTGTCCATACTGTGCAGTTGACCTTTGGACCAATGTCCACTGTCCTGACATGTGACATCGCCTGTGCCACCGCAATCGATTGACCATACAAAGTGCATACATCAGCAATATCCTATTCTTAAGAGGACTGGCCAATAGTATCCTGCTCTTAAGATCTTGTGGGTTGTGGTTTTCCAGTAGTGGTGCCCCCCACGTGTGCTGGAATGAAAATGATGCATGACATGCTCTGCTTCCTCTTTATCTAGACACCTTAGCAAAATTCCAAACTGATCTCTCCAATACAACACTTTGTCAATTATGCAAAACTTAATAGATTTCAACTTAAGAACTTGTGCTTGGTTAGGAGTGAGATCAGGAGAAATTTATAATTTTTGTAAAAATTGAATGATACCTGAGTACCACTCACATGAAGATATGTTTTAAGCTACTAATGGAATGTCATTCTGATCTTGATTTACTTTTGTTTCTGTTGCTACCACAGTCTGCACCTTTGCTGATTTGACACATGTGAAATTTATTTCGATCAGTTCATAGTTTTCTTTGGCCATGAGTTTAGCCAGACCTAGTCCCTTTACCAACTTAGTGGGTTTCACCTCTATATCAAACTCAATGAGTTTGGCTATCCACTTAGCTCTTTTCCCATCAATGTCAGGCTGAGTCAAAACATCCTTCACAGCAACTGAAGGGACATATGCAAGGACCTTTGCATGGAGAATGTAGATTTTGAAAGTCTTCAAAGATTTTATGAGAGCATAAGCATGTTTCTCAATTGGGTCATACTTCATCTCAACATCTCTCAGGGTTTTGATGAAGAATGCGATTGGATGATCAAGACCCTCATCATTATTTTGTAATAGTACAACTGCTACTGTGTCATAAGATGCAAAAGAGAAAATGTAAATACCCTTGGTGTAGTCAGGAATAATCAGAGTCGGGGCCTCCATGATAGATTTCTTAATGTCCTCAAAAGAGTTTATTTCTTGGTCAACCCACTTTATTTTTGCATCTTTTTTCAGCATGATTGTTATATGCTTCACCAGCTCAGAGAAATTAGGAATGAACCTCCTGACAAAGTTTATCTTACCTAAAAAGGACTGAATGTGTCTTTTTGACCTTGGTATTGATAGCTTTTGGATTGCTTCCACCCTTACTAGATCGATATTTACACCTTCAGCTGAGACTATGTGGCCTAGGAGCTTTCCTTCATTGAGTGCAAACTGGGAATTCTCAGGGTTCAGTGATACTCCATACCTTCTGCACTTCAGAAATACCTTCCTTAAATGCTACAAGTGGTCATGATGGCTGTGAGAGTAAACTGTTAGGTCATCTAAATATATCAGCACAAATTTATCTTTTAGCCCTACAAAAGCTAGGTCCATGGCTCTCTGAAAAGTAGCCCCAACATTCATTAGCCCAAATGGAATTTTAGCATACATGAAGGTGCCCCAGGGGGTGGTAAAGGAAGTCTTCTCTCGGTCATCAGGGTGCACAACAACTTGGTTGTATCTAGAGAAGCCATCAAGGAAGGACATAACCCTAGCCCCCAAGACTTTCTGCAATAGGTGTTCCACCTTGGGCAGTGGATAGTTGTCTTTCTTGGAACACTTGTTCAGGTTTCTAAAATCCACACACAACCTGATTTCCCCATTTTTCTTTCTTACTACTACTAGGTTTGCAATCCACTTGGAATACCTGAGGGGGATTATGATCTTGGCTTTGAAGAGCTTGTGGATTTCCTTTTCAATCACTGGTAATCGGAGAGGGCTAATGGGTCTCAACTTCTGCTTAAAAGGAATGGTGTCCTTCTCCAAAGGAATTCTGTGCTGGATGATATTGGTGTCATAAGTTTTTAGGTCACTATAATCCTAGTCAAATACATCAGCAAACTCTTTTATCGGGCTGCAAAATTTAGACCTATGACCAGCAGTTAGCCCAGTGGACAGATTTATCAGTTTTGGATGGCTTTGGCTCCCTATGTTTTGCTCTTGGATAATAGGATCTAGCTCCTTTTTGGAAGGCTTGAAAGGGATGTCATTGTGGTCAAATAACTCTTCCAGTGGCACTAGACCTCAGGGTATGTAGTTGCTGGGCAATTGGACAATGTTATGATCAGCCACTTTACCTTTTAACTTGAACTATTTGGATTCCTCCATGTTTAGGTTTTCTTGGTCTATGTGTATGTTAGAGAATTCATCTACTAACTGAAGGAATTTAGTGAGCTCGTCATCATTCTCAAACACCCTCCATAATTTGACATTATCTGGTAGAGAGGGTCGGTACTTGACCTGAACATCATAGCTGAGCTTAGGGGGTAAAGGAGGAACAAACAAACTTGCAGAGACAGCCAGGGAATCAGCCAGGTGATTCAAAGCCCTAGGTATATATGACAGTTCAAAAAACATAAAGGAGTCTCTAAGTTTCCATACCTCATCCCTGTAGGCCTTCAGTCTGATATTTTTTGTCTGAAAAGTGTTGTTGACCTGCTGTATGATGAGGTCTGCTTCTCCAAAAATATTTATGCACATGATCTCCATCTCCTTGGAAGCTTTAACAACTAGTAGCAAGGCTTCATATTCTGCTATGTTGTTAGTTGTTGTAAAATCAAGCTTATAAGACAGATGGATGTTTTCCTTAGATGGGGAGATCAATACTACACCTGCACCTGTTGAGCTTTGAGTGCTAGCCCCATAAAAATACATGGTCTAGATTTATGTGGTCACTTCTTCAAGTTGCTGACAGGTGGGCTTAGTGAGCTAGATTGATGTCTGCTGAGAATCATCTATTTGCAAAATGCATGACCCAAAATCAGTGTCCACTGCATAGATGGGGTGATTCACCGAGTTGATCTCCTTGCTTATAATGTATGCCAGCTGATTTTCCCTATACAGCCTCTTTGTCTCTCCTCCAAACATGGGAATGGTGGCATATGTGAGATCCATCTGAAGGGTGCCACCTAGTCTTTTGCTCCATGACCGAGACAACAAAAGGCCAAATTTTGGAGGGATATCAGCCACTACAATGTCCATCATGATGCTTTTCGAAGGTAGCTGAGTTAGGTTCACAACAAGGTCTTTGATGAGGCCCAAGCACTTGAACTTCCTGCAGTCAAAGGAGAATAAATCATGGTAGGGCTTGGTGATGCTGAGGCCAAGCTCATCCATCACAACCTTTGGCATTAGGTTATGAGAGGCTCCTGAATCCAGTAGACTATTATGGAGGATTTTATCATGGAAATTCAAGGATATGTAGAATGGTGGGCATGAGTCCTTTAAGTCTTCGATCATGGGGCCCAGGGTTACAACAGGCTTGTAATATTGTAGGTTCACAAAGTCAGTGTCAATGTGCACATTGGGCTGAAGGGAATTCAGAATGGAGGACTTGAATGCACCATTCTTCATTAGCTCAATTAAAGGGAAAGGGATTTTCAATTTTTGAATTCCAGACTCAAGGTTGAAAGAATAATGAAGCCTATCTGGAAACCTTACCTCATGAGCTGTAGGTTGGGTTGGACTTGATCAGGTATGGCTGAAGGTGTTGGTTTATGCAATGCTTTGGATGTGACAACCACCTTATTTGGTAAAACAACAACCTTTCTAGCTGATGCAGCAGGCTTCTTAACCGGTATAACATTCTTCTTGAGAGGAGAAATCAGCCTAGACCTGAGCTGGTAACATCTTTGATTATGAGCTTGATAGATAGCCTCTTTAGTGATCTGCTCATCAATTAGGACTTCTTCATATTCTTCCTGTGTCAGAAAAGAACAGTCCACCTCATCCTCCATGCAGTGGATGTTGTCTTTAGCTTCTCCTTCTTCTTCAATGAATTCTGGCTCTTCTTCTAATACAACATTTTGAAATGGAGCTCTTATTCTCTGATCTTCCCCTTGGTTCCTCTCCCTTCTGAGAATCTAAACTAGGGGGTTTCCTCTTCTATAAGGAACAAAATTTGGGTTTCAAGGAGCAAATTCACTTGGCCCTTTACCCCTCATAGGTAGATGTCCTTGGTCCTTCAATTTAGACATTTCAATAGTCAGGTTATCTATCAGTTTGGTCATTTTGTCAATCTTGTTCTCTGATGTTGTTAGCTGGAATATTTCACCTCTTGCAGATAGCAAGGTGTTCCACTTGTCTAAATGGTTCAAATCCAGAACAAATAGAGGACAGAGGTTGAAGACTCTCCCTAGACGTTGTAGATATCTGGAATACAAGGCTTTGACAGTTCACCTGTGTACCTGCAAAAACGATCAACACGAAACGAATCAAAGCAACCAGAATATGATCTACTAATCTATGCTAGTGAATAAGGAAACTAGCAACATATATATGCAAAATCATAACATCAACATCATATGTGGGACAGAAATCAACTTGCATTAGAAATATGAAGAAGTTTACAACCAAGCCTTAGCGTTGACATGCATCTCCGTGAAACCAGCTCTTCATCCCCAAAAGCTCCGACTCTAGCTCTCTATGCTCTCTCCAAATGATCTTGGGCCAAGGATCAATCCAACGGCATAACAATACCTTCAATTTTCTCCCCTCAACCATGGCTATGAGCTCATATTTATAGGGCTTTAATGGATATAGATGTTTGAGAAATTAGTGGGTGAGGTGGCCTCTAAGATCCTAGGATGAGGGATCTCGAGCTCAACCAACCCACAACAGTAGGGATAAGGTAGTACATGAGGCTTATCATCTAGAAGCCTTGAGAAACTTCTCTTTTTCACTTTTTACCCAGGGTACTGCACTTCTCCTTCTATGACAGAGTGGTTCTAGTAATAACCGCTTATGGACCAAGGGAAATGGGTAGTGGCACCGCTTGTGGACAACCAATGAAAGGAGGTGTGAGTAGGGGTACCGCTCCTGGATAAAAGGGCATGCGCGGTGCTGGGAATTTGTATGACAGATTGATAAAAAACCATTTAGTTTCCACTCCAGAAGTTGGGATTTAGGGCAAGAAGGTATGTCAAATGTCTTATCACATGATGGTGACAGGATTTTGGTATAACAGGATGCCCCCCAAAACATGAGTCTTATAGTGATATGATAAATGAGAGCTTTGAGAACAAGTCGTCGCTAGGAGATGAAAATGTCGGCTCGATCAGAGTATGCAGTCAAGTAGGCATCTGTAGTACATTAGTATGTTGACTCATAGACACAAGTAACCAAACTCATAGTTGCAGACCGATTCAAGGCAGATCCATGAGTGGAATAAACAAGCATGGATACTAGAATACAGTGTAGATCCATGTGATAGAGGACTCAAACTTGGACATAGCTACCAGATATACAACGTATATCTATGTCATACAGACACAAATTTGAGCATAGCCACGACCATACAAATGTGGATCCATGCTAGATATACAAAACTCCTTCGCAACCTAGGGAAAAAGCAATGAGCGCTTTTAAACAAATACCCAGGGTCTTCGTCTCGTCTTCCACAAAGTATGATTCTATCCATGTGATTACAATGATCTAAAGTCGAACATGGTAGAAACCACTTGATTACTGGCCAGTGATGTGAACCGTTAACAAGTGCGAGGGAAATCACCATTAATGTCAATGATTCCCAAGTTACCCTAGTACAATCTACTGAGTGCGAATAGATGTCTTGATGTCGAACACCCAGCCGATTCTATTGATCAAAGGTCAATGATGTGAACCTATGTTGAGAGAGAGAGAATCTGTCATTAAGGCATATAGATCTCAAGGTACTAAATATTGTTTCTAAGACTATTTCCTGGATGATGAGTTGATGTTGACGGGAATAGTCTCGTTGAAGGAAGGCCATGATGAGTCCCACATCGATGACACAAAACTCAGAACATAGTTCTGGAATGATGTGAATGTAGTAACCATATGAATAACTCAAAGATACTGAAACAAAGACTGTGTAGACTACAGAAGTAAAACTTGTTCAGATCCCCTTTGAACATCAGGCGGCACGACTAAATGACTTGGCAGCATGACTAGACAGGACATATACACAATGCGATAGTGGACAATGCATTCTTTTGAAAGACTCAAAGGATTGACATGACTCATGAAAGTGGATCGTCATGGAGATCAGCTGAATACCCAATTGACTAACATGATTGTGCAGATAAGTGCCATGTTTAAAGGAAACGACAAACAACTGTCATTATTTGCAAAATGATTCCCTTCCCATTTCCCCCATCATGATTGATGAGTGCCTCTTTTCGGTTTTACAAGTTCAAAGAGGGTAACAAACACTCGATATAGCTTGTCAGAAGACAAGTTTAGTCTCATATGTTTTACAAACCTGAGAGAGGAGGGGTTCGTTCCCAAAATGGGTCTCTCAATTTTTAATTTAACGAGTCCACTGAAAGCAAACTCGGTATCGTTCATGTTTAGAGAGTCTGAATGAATACGGAAGAAAAATCCATGGGGGTCCTTTTTCGTATGATTTAGTCTCTAAGGCCCGAAAAAGTATAAAATCATACCTTAGAGAACTCTTCCAGTCATGATCAGCTGGAGTGTTCCTTTCTCGTAAATAGTCCTATCTGAACTGAGAAAGAGATAACCTACCATCAGATGGACGACCCTTCAAATACTTTAACGAGCATGAAGAAGACAAGATCACTTGACAATATTTCCATATTTAGGGAGCCTGAAAAGGGTTTAAAGAGAACTCCATGAGGTTCCTTTACACAAGGTAAATTTTTACGAGCCTGGAAAGAATCAGAAATGAACTCGACGACTTTTTTCGTGTTTAGGGAGCCTGAAAAAGAGGTGAAAAGAGAACTCCATGATTCTTCTTTACACAATGTCGTATTTTACGAGCCTGGAAAGAAACTTGAACTGGACTCAAAACTTTGATACTAGATTTTTACAATCGTGACAAAGTGTCGTAATAAATGCTCAATGACCTTTTCTGTTTTGTGAAAGTATGAAAAATCGATAAACAAACTTTCCAAAGCTTCTTACTAAAGTCAATGTGCAGACGACTCATAAACAAGTGTTAAATGCATTCAAAATCAACATTAAGGGATTATGACAAATAGATTTTGACTAGAACATGATGTAATATCAAAACTATAGTAAGTCAGACCCAAAAAAGTCTATATAAGGCAAGTAAATAGTAAAAAACCAAAACATTTCACTATTTAGCTCTAGCAGAGAGCACTTGGAGCATTTTCTAGCCAGATCTTCCACAGTTGATACCGAGAGTTTCCAACGTCCGTTTTCAGTCTCGTCAGTTGCAAGTAACAGTTAAGACCCTTATCTTTCATTTCATAGCTTCTATTTTGGGATTTGGTGGGGTTTTGGGCCTACTATTCAAGCCCTAAAATCCAATATGCGTGCACTGCGACTACCCCTTGCGGGATATGCAGTACCACCTGAGAACCGCGCCAAGAATACGGTGGACAGGCGGTGCCACCGCCTTTCTCCAACGGGGCATAGGCGGTGCCGGCCGTGGAGAAGTTAAACAAATCATATGGGAAAAATGCATTCAATCTTTTGATTTGCAATGACTCAAATATTATATTAATGCATACCATTGTTGTTTTTGGCAGGTCTAGGTGTCCAAAATATGGTGATATGGAAGGAAAGAACACATTATGACGAGGATGCTGCTACTGAAAGGAATGCGGTTTGTATTGCCGCACTCCAGAATTGTGGGCTCTTAAATTTCTTTCGGACACCAAGCATGGTGTCCCACGAGAGATTACTGGAACAGATACTGAGAATGTGGAATCCAGAACAACAGTATTTCGAGGTGGGGGCACACATACTTACAGTGGAGGTAGAGGATATCTACTTCCTGACTGGCCTATCGAGACGAGGTACCCCCATCTCACTGATAGGTTCCCATGGCGGGGACATTACCACCAGAGAGCTCATAGATTGGCACTATGTACCAGGTACAGGTACATCGGGGAAGAAAATCCCCATCAGGGCAGTGACAGACATGGATCTACGAATTGTCCTGTTCACCATGCAGAGGGTGGTATGGAGCCAGGGTGTGCATTAGGCTTCCAGGGCACATATGTTGTACACCCTAGAGGCTATGGCACCTACGATGTTCAACTGGGTGGAAGCATTGCTTCCAATCTTCAAGGATCAGCTGACTAAATGTCGGCAGGGAGAGCAGAAGCAGTTTGGCTTTGGTTCCATCTTAACTTGCTTCTTCTTTGAGCGGGTCCCATAGATGAGGCCCTAGGTGACATTTCAGAGTTTGAGAGCACGGGACCCCCATATGCTGAGGTGGGTCCAGGTCATGGCTCACACAGGAGCGGGTAGGGGTAGAGTGAAGTTCGGTGATCCGTTCTTCAGATGGCTGTGGAATTAGATGCTCATGTTCGAGGACTATGCCTATGTAGGCATAGATTTTACAAGTGATCCTGACCTACCACTCCCACCTGGAGGGAAGTGGGGTGACATTGGTAAGAAGCAAGAAACCCTAACAATGGAAAATGTTTTTATGTTTTTTATGTTTTATATTTTTTATGATAAGTGACAAGACCTATTTGTCTTCATGTAGATGTTGGAGCAGCGAGGCTTGGAGGAGCATCTCCATTAGACAAGCGAGCTGAAGCTCACTTCGTGCCACAGGGTGATGATATCACCAGCAAGATAGAGGAGAACCTAGAGAGGTTGACTCTGGACATCCCAGATGCTGATATAGATGACCTCTCAACTAGAGATTAGATATCTACGGTGGGAGTACCAGGCCGATTCAGCAGGCTACTATGTAGGGTGGCTCAAGCAGTGATGTGCTATCACGAGCACCATTAGTGGACGAGACATGTATACTGAAAGTTGATAGCTTTAGGATTTTTTGTATGATGATTTTTCCTGAAATCCTACGTGCTTCAGATGAGGTCTCAAGACCTATTTTTGTAAAAAAATTTCATATATATATATATATATATATACACATACTTTTACACGGTGTTTATATGTCTCAAATGGATAAATGCATTTTCTATGAGTTCTATGTGTCTTTAAATGTTTATTTACAGTGTACCATGTTTGATTTAACATCATGAATGGGAAATATGCCAATCTAGGATGTAATTAGCCAATGAATCAGCAACTACATTATGTTCCCTAGGCATATGCCTATAGGTAATGGTTCCAAATGATATTTCTAACAAAAGTACCCTCCAGAAGAGGCAGAGGAGCACCAGGTTCCTAATGGTGTAGACATGGTTTAAATGACAAACCACAAGCTGAGAGTCCATCAAAATTACTAGATCACGGACATCATGGGAGGCATCTTCAGTCAGAAGACCAATGACTGCTTCATACTCGGCGATGTTATTAGTAGCGGGACCTAAGCAAACCGCTCCTGAACTGACCAAATCTTCAGCTAGGGAATAGAGAACCCAAGCAGCCGAGGCTAGATTCAAGGTGTGGTGGCAAGCACCATCAACGAAGCTGTAGAAAGTCATTTGCATGACCAAAACATGGTATAAACAGATGCAGACACTTAAACTCAAAACCATCTTGAAAATACTAAAAGCACACTGAAAGTCAATCAATATACATATATACAAGATATCATCCAAGAAAACCTAGGCATAGTACCTTTTCAGGTACAACCCATTGTGAGGTTTCCCCAAAGGGATTCCATCATAATCAACTAACTAAGTCAAAACTAGGTCACCCTCGTTGAAAACACGAGGCTAGACAGATTTATCGTACTGTGCCTTGATGTGTTTCTTATGTGCCTCATTAGCCAAGGTAGCATCTCTACGAGTCTCATCAAGGTTATTTAAGTACAAAAATCTTGCTTCCTCTGTAGAAGTGTCTGGGAGAAGTTCGACGGCAAGTTATAAATATGGAATTTGACATTGGATCGGCAAGACATCTTCAAGTCCATAGACAAGTTGGAATGGCATGAAACCAGTAGCTATTTTCACGAAAGTCCGATAATCCCAAAGAGCGAAAAAAAGAACGAGATGCCAATTGGATTTATGATCTCCAACCATCCGACAAAGCATAGTTTTCAAAACCTTGTTAATGGCCTCTACCTGACCATTAGCTTACGGATAATATGGCATAGAGTTTTCATGGTGAAAACCTATCTTGGCACTCAATTCCTCCATCATTTTATTACGGAAATGAGATCCGTGATCAGTGAGGATGGACTGTGGAACTCCAAATCTAGCTATGATATGATTGAACAAGAAGAGAGCGACAGTATTACCATCTTTTGCATATGTAGGCATGGCCTCAGCCCATTTTGTGAAATAATCCACGGCTAAGATGATGTAACCATGCCCCCTAGCTGATGTAGGCTTACAATGCATGAAGTCAATCCCCCATTTGGCAAAAGGGCCAACGGTAATGATGGGGTGAAGCAGAGCAGGATGGGTGTGCTTTTTGGGATAAAAATGTCGACAAGGTGGGAATTTCTTAAAAGCCTCATGACAGTCTTTGAAGACAAAAGGCCAGAAATAGCCAGCGTGAAGGATTTTTTGGGCGGTAGCCATCCCAGATAAATGGCCACCACATGCTCCAAATTGGCAATCGTTCAGCATTTGTTCATCCTCCTCATGAGTGAGGCATCGCCGGAGAATGGAATCAATCCCACGTCTATATAAGGTATCATTTAAGATAATATAGTACTTTGTGTGGTGACAGATGCGACGATGATCATCGCGAGATAGATGTGGCTGAAAACGATGGGTCTAGAGATAAATCAATAAATCTCCATACCAAGGATCAGTAGTGCTAATTAGGAACAGGAATTCATCTGGAAATGAATCACTGTGCCTGGATTCCGTGGTAGCACAGGGAAGGTCACACATAAACTCAACAAAAACCAAGGATTTATTTGATGTAGCCTTGGTAAACTCGAGATCGAACTCCTGAAGGATGATGATCCAATGGGAGTACTTGCCCCCAAGTTCCTGACGAGTCAGAATGTAGTACATCGGGTTCTGGTCTACCAATACGGTGGTAGTGCGAAGCAGAATGTAGTGACGAAATTTTTGCACAGCAATGACCATGGCCAAGGTAGCTTCTCCACATGTGAATAACGGGTTTCAGAATCAATAAGATTCTTACTGGCATAATAAATCACATGCTCCTGACTGTGGATATTGTCCTGCACTAAAACCATGGTGATGGTAGTAGTGGAGGCAACAATATACAAGAGAAAAAACTTTGAATAATCCGGGGGGTGTATCACGGGTAAATGAGTCAGAGCGTGCTTGAGATTATCAAAGGCGCGTTGGGATTGGTCATCCCAGAAGAATGGAGTGTTCTTTTTGAGGAGATGCATATAACCATGCATTTTCTCAACAAAATTGCACACGAAACGATGGAGAAATTTTTCCCTCCCCTACAAACTTTGGAGTTCAAGGATGTTGCTTGGGGCTGGTAGATTATTGATAGCGGCAATCTTCAAAGGATCGATCCGGATGCCATCTTTGGATACCACAAAGCCAAGCAGACGTCCTGTCTCAATGCAAAAAACACATTTATGATGATTGAGCCATATATTATAATGACGACATCTCAGTAATATGTCTCTAAGATGACCAGGATGGTCCTCCCATCACAGTGAATGAGCATGGAGGTCATCAAGGTATGGTTCAACTGTTGAAATATTGTAACTTCAAAGAATATTCTATATGTATTTTTTTGTGGTCCCCGATGGTCCTACTAGGAGAACCACTTCTATTACTTTGTACCTCGATGCTCCTAATCGGAAGAACTAATAAGAGTCATGAGGCAGTCCCCTCTAATTGTAAAGGTGGGTCATTAGCACCCTAGTGTGATTACTTGAGCCTACATGTGTAACTCGAGCCTACATGATTAACTAGATCCTACATGACAGATGAGTTAACTTAAGTGAACAGATGAATATAAATAGAGGTGTAGTGCTCCTCATTTGAAGCACACATTCTCACTTGTGTAGCGCATTAGTGGAGAAGAGAAGTAGCTGGAGAAGGAGGAGGATCAGGCTTTGATCTCCTTGCTGGTTTTATATTTTATCCTTTTGGGGCATCTATATTGAGGAAGCTTTTGCTAGGTTTTTCCGTTTAGGGTTTTCCCAGGATAAATCTTTGTGTTCCTTTTGTATTGTTGTGCTTGTCTATCTTTCAGTGATCCTGTTGTTGCAGCTGCAACATTTTCCAAAAATTCCAAAAAAATTTAGGACCCTTTTTTGCTTCGATTAGTTTGGTTTTCTTCTTTGATTTGTTCTAATGATTTTCTAGAAAGATTTCTAATGCTTGGATTGATCTCCCATTTGTTTTAGATTTTCCTTTAATGCTTGAAACTGTTTGATCAAACTTGATTGTTGCCTTTGGATACAGTCTCATCTTGTTTTCTCGGTTTGTTGCTCAATCAAATCAATTGTTGTTGTCAGTTTCAAAAGCACATCCATTGGCATCTCGCCTGTCTGCTGCCAGCCTACAATCAAGAAGCAGTGAGGCACCTGTTGCGGCTGCAACTATTTCCCCAAATTTTTTAAATTTTGGGCCCCTCCTCATGATTTAGCGTTACTTTTAATCGTTGGATCCTTTGAACTTTGTGGTCGTACTTCAATTTTGGATGATGTTAGAGGATTAACTCTCGGCCTGTTTTCGGAGGTTGCCTACGTTTGAATTTTGCGTTTAGTCACAGATGTGAGTTTTGGTTTGTTAGCTGAGGATGAATCAAACTTTATTATTCTTTGGAAATCCACTGTTGCGGAAGTAAAACAGGTTTACCGTAGCTGAGTTTTAAAGCTGTCTAAGAACTTAATTTTTCTATTGATCGGGTGTCAATTTTGTTTGATCGGAAGCCGTAGTATTTATTTTTCCACCGTTGCAGCTCCCAAATCATTTCTCCACCTAAAGCGTGAAGCGTTCCGATCACTGATGCGTATTGGTCTTTTGATCGCTTGCCTGTATATTTTCTTCTTCCGCCGTTGCGGCTGGGAAAGCCATTTAGCATTCGATGTAAAATGTCTTTCGACTTCTGATTGAGAGTCTTCCTGCCCTCAGGTCTCATGTCCCTAACCTTTTTGCTTCAGCCGTTGCGGCTCCCAAATCAAGTAGCCATCTGAAGTAAAAAGTGCTCCGCTGCTGATGCGTGTTGACTTTTTCGTTGCGTGCCCGTAGTTGTGCCCCTTTCGCCGTTGCGGCTGGGAAAACCATTTGGCTTTTGATGTCATTATCCTTCGATTTGCGATTGAGTTTTCCTGCCCTCCTGTCGCATGCCTGTAGCCTTTACTCTTCCGCCGTTGCGGCTGGGCAGAGCTTTTGCTTCCGATGTCGGTTTCCTCCCGTTTTCCGCAGTTGGTGTTTTTATCACGAGCCCATAGGAGGACGAGGTAGTGTTGTCGGCATTTGTAAAATGATGATGGCACACCTGTTCTTTTCTTGTGGATTAGCTATTTCAGTAATATAATTTGCTACTTTGTTTTGGAACGCAAATCCAATGAATGATGCATTTTGGTTTATTTGCAGGTGGACTCAAGGGATTGGTCAGACTACCAAGGCGCGAAGGTGTAGCTGGACATTGTAAATCAAATCGAAACCGGCAGGGTCACAAGGGAGACAAGCGAAGGAAAAGACAAAATCGAAAGCAACAAAATACGCAGATCTGAAAAGTCCGTTAGTTACTCAGCAGATAATGAGCTTGCACAGAAAAGATGAAAAGGAGGAATATGAAACACTCGAAGAACCGAAGAGTCACACGTTTTGGGGGGGAACCCAAGCGGTCTACTGATTTTGTTTAAATATTTGAAAGTTAGAAGTTACTGGGACTTTTTCCTAGTTAGATTTGTGAAGACATATTGTAAGGAGAACTATTTCCTTTTGCAATAGATAATTACAGTTTTCCTGTTGGAGAAAGCTTGGTGGAATATTCAAATGTTGTGCTATGGATTTGTTGAAGAGGAACTATTTCATTTTCAGCTTTGTGTCCATTAACTGTGAGACCGTTCTAACTCTTTGAACCTATGTTCTTGTATGAATGTTCTCCGGTTTATTTTATGAAGATTTCCACTATGAGTAATGAATGCTGTTCATAAACAATTGGCTATCTGGTTGTTCAAATATCTTTTAATGTTCATGCATTTTGGAAGAAGTATCAGCTATCTGTGATTTTTCATAATGCATGTACAAATTACATTACTCATTAATGAAGGATAACTTTTCTCCCTAGGGATAGGTTAGGTAGTTAGTTGTAATTTCTTGCTGTGTGTGATTTAGATGCGAGAGAGTTTAAGACGAGAGGAAAAAACTTGCGCATCACATTGTGACCGCTCCTCGTATTCTACGTCAATCTGCATGTTAAATAGGCACTTACATATCATACTTAAGTCAAAAAATACAAAAATATACATGGTGTACCGGGCCGCAACCGGTAAAAACTTTTGTTTTCGTTACTTGACCTACGGTAGCTGGACTGCAAACCGGACGGATTCCCTACACCAAACAGTCACGGGCTAGTTGGGAACGTTGACTGGGGAGAATCCCTTTCTGTTGCTACCTGCGAATTTCCAAGCCTCAACAGTTTTGGCGCTAGAAGGAGGGCCGCCAGTGCATGGCTAGCCGTGGAAACATATTTTCCCAAGATTACCCCACCAGCAGATATTTGGAAGCTTTTGACTTAACCCAAGTACATACGAGTTCTGGTTCTACCCGTGAAGCAAGTAAACCCAATTTCATCTTACGATTTTCTTGACTCAAACTCCTATCTGTTCACCTTGTTCATGGCTGGTGTAAATGTGAATCAACCCAACCCTCTACCGGCTTGGAGAGCTAGATCACCTTTAAACCTCACACCTCCTTTGCATAACCTACCTCCAGCTTTTGCCGAGCTGCTACCTAAATTTGACCCCGAGGAAAGGATTGCTGTAGATGACCACTTGCAAAGTTTCTATTTAGCAGTAGAAGGGTTAAGGGCTGGGGAGTATGAAGATGTGGTATGTAGATTATTCCCCTATACCATTAAAGGAGAGGCAGCATCCTGGTATTTCGGTTTGCCAGTAAACTCTATTCCTGATTGGGACACTTTTGAAAGAATGTTCAGAAGGAAGTACACAGCCCAAAAGACACATGCATCACTGATGAAAGGTCTTGGTTTGTTAAAAAAAGAGAAGAATGAGAGGGTACATCATTTTACTCAAAGGTTTTCAATATACCTAAAGAATTTTTCTGTAACTGATAAGCCTTCTGATAAAGTTTTGATTGAATATTATACTTCAGATTTAGGGCCTGATTTGGCCATGTTCACTAAAATGAAAGCCAAGCCTACATTGTCAGAAACTTATGAAGAGGCTGAAAGGGTAGAAGCTGAAAAAGAGAGCGTAGAATATTATTCTGAGCCTAAGGAGGAGCAGTCACGTGACCTTGAAGGAATGTTAAGAATGATGCAGAAACTATCTAACAGGGTGATAGATTTGAAAAAAGAAAGGGAATTTCAGAGAACTTACGAACCATACTATCCAGAAAGAAAAGATAGCAGCCAATGGAAAATTCCCCCCCCAAATTTAGCATCAATGAACATAACAGAAGTAGGGAGGGATAATTTTTGCACTTTTCACCAACAACCTCATTCTAAAAAGAAGTGTCCTCAATGTTTAAATTCAATGACATTGGTGATGAACAAGCTACTGGACTCTAAATTAACTAAAGACAGTAGTAAAGAAGAAGAGAAAAACCAGACCATAGAAAAACAAGATGATGATACCATGTTCTTATGGAATGGTGCCTTGCTTTTCAACACAGAAGAGAAGGCTCCTAAGACTGAATTCCCACCAACAGCCACAAAAGATATGGACTTAGCAATTAAAGACAATACAATAATTTCAAAGATTAAAAAATTGCAAGAGAATGTCAAGAGACAGATAGATGTGAATGTTAAAAATGACACACCTGAAGTCACTGCTGTCAACCAGGAAGTAGAGCCAATCAATGAGCCTGTCAAACAGGTAGGTGTTAATGAGGGAAACACTAAAGAAACTAAAGAGCTTAAAAAGGATATACCCACTCAAAACCAACCAGGAGAAGAAGACATAGAACTAGGTTGGGAAGAAAAAATTGACACCCCGCCTTTTCTTTTGACCCTAGAAATGCTGAATCATAATGTGCATAATTGCTTGGTAGATTTTGGATCAGCGGTGAATGTTATGCCACTGGAGGTTTGCAAAAATATTAATGGACAAACAGAGTCCACATTTTGTGAAGTAATGCAATTAGACAGCACATGTGTCAAAGTAGTGGGAGAAATGAAAAATGTCCTCATTCGCTTGTCTGTAAACAACAAGATTTGTCAATTTATTGACATTACTGTGGCTGACATACCTAGTGGATATGGGATTATTCTCAACAGAGATTGGTCTGCCAGGTTAAAAGGCTATTTTGCTTCAGATTGGTCTCATTTACTGTTGCCTCTCACGGGTACCCCAAATAAGATTAAGATTTTGAGAGAGACTTACATGAAGCATACTGTCACTAAGCTAGCGGAAAGTAATGAATCTGCTGAGTCTTTCCTGGGAAATTATCTAACCGAGCTTAAGCTAAGACATCATACCTCAAAAAGGGCCAGTTCTATGATTGATACTCAGCCTGAGCTCCTTCAACTTCCTCAGGCTGAAAAGGATGACTATTGGATAGTAGACATGTGTTCAATTTAAAAAATAGCACAGCTAGACCATGGATAGATTTTCAGCCTACACTGCAGCCTATCCCTTTAACTCGTTGGACTGAAGATTTTTTAAGGGGGGGCCCACATTTTATTTTCATTTTGTACATAAATAAATTGATTTGTTTTCTTTAATGCTTGATGTTATTTTCTTTGTTTATTGGTTTGAGGCTGTTTTCTTTTAAGTTTAATGCTTGGTTGCTATTTCTTTGGTTTTGAATAAAGAGGCAAACATTGGTTGCAATGGAAACATCAGGGTTCTTGATTAACTGAAATCTTGAGCAAAAGACTATGTTTTGAAACATTGAATGTCTTCTAGTAGCAGTGTTCCTAATTTTCCATGCATTCATTGAAGTTTTACTTAACCCCTGTAAATAACTCAGAAGTAACAGGTCTGGAATACTATTTCGAGGCTCCATCCATTTCACATCTAAGATGTATGAAGGAGTGAAAGCAGAGGACCCATGGAAAGGAAGAAAAGTAGACAATACATCATATATAAATGATCCCAATCCATAATTTTAGAAAAGCTAAAAGCTATCAAGAGTCAAAACTCCTTAAAAAAGAAACAATACATATCAAAGCAAAGCTTGAAAAGCATGAATCTCAAAATTGCCAAAGTTCCTCTCCGTCCGTGAGATGAAAAGCTAATTCTTCTCTCGCACAAAAGGGCACTATGGGATAGAGGAGCCTGAATAAAATTCAGAAAGAAAGGCAGATGGAGGACTCACAAGAACTAAAGTTCAAATAGCACAAAAGTGCAGTTGGCATGGGAATGAGGAACAAATGGATAGTGCTGTTTATTATATGTTACAATCCTATGGAGTTCAATCTCGAAACTACCTAAGGACAAAGGTAAAATGAATCTCACTTATTTGGCCTCAAAAGAGTTATTCAGACTCACAAATATTTCTGATGTTACCATCTCCCAAAGAATGGACTACTTTTCAATCATTTAAACGCATGAGTTGGCCAACTTAGGAATACAAACATCTAGAAGATTTCAGATTTTATTCAGATGGTCTTGCACAGGGAAGAAGTTAAGTCAGAAATATGGGGTTCACCAGGTAGTCGCCAATTGTTGCAGCTGCAACATTTTCCCAAAATTCCAAAAAATTTCAGGACCCTCCTTTGCTTCGATTAGTTTGATTTTCTTCTTCGATTTGTTCTAATGATTTTCTAGAAAGATTTCTAATGCTTGGATTGATCTCCCATTTGTTTTAGATTTTCCTTTAACGCTTGAAACTGTTTGATCAAACTTGATTGTTGCCTTTGGATATAGTCTCAGCTTGTTTGCTCGGTTTGTTGCTCAATCAAATCAATTGTTGTTGTCGGTTTCAAAAGTGCATCCCTTGGCATCCCGCCTGTCTGCTACCAGCCTGCAATCAAGAAGCAGCGAGTAACCTGTTGCGGCTGCAACTATTTCCCCAAATTTCTTAAATTTTGGGCCCCTCCTCATGATTTAGCGTTACTTTTAATCGTTGGATCGTTTGAACTTTGTGGTCGTACTTCAATTTTGGATGATGTTAGAGGATTAACTCTCAGCCTGTTTTTGGAGGTTGCCTGCATTTGAATTTTGCGTTTAGTCGCAGATGTGAGTTTTGGTTTGTTAGCTGAGGATGAATCAGACTTTATTATTCTTTGGAAAGCCACTGTTGTGGAAGTAAAACAGGTTTACCGTAGCTGATTTTTAAAGTTGTCTAAGAACTTAATTTTTCTATTGATCGGGCGTCAATTTTGTTTGATCGAAAGCCGTAGTCTTTTTTTTTCCACCGTTGCAGCTCCCAAATCATTTCTCCACCCGAAGCGTGAAGCGTTCCAATCGCCGATGCGTATTGGTCTTTTGATCGCTTGCCTGTATCTTTTCTTCTTCCGCCGTTGCGGCTGGGAAAGCTATTTAGCGTTCGATGTAAAATGTCTTCCAACTTCCAATTGAGAGTCTTCCCGCCCTCAGGTCTTGTGTCCCTAACCTTTCGCTTCCGCTGTTGCAGCTCCCAAATCAAGTAGCCATCTGAAGTAAAAAGCGCTCCGCTACTGATGTGTGTTGAATTTTTCATTGAGTGCTCGTAGTTGTGCCCCTTTCGCCATTGCGGCTGGGAAAACAATTTAGCTTCCGATGTCCTTATCCTTCTGATTTGCGATTGAGTTTTCCTTCCCTCCTGTCGCATGCCTGTAGCCTTTACTCTTCCGCCATTATGGCTGGACAGAGCTTTTGCTTCCGATGTCGGTTTCCTCCCATTTTCCGCAGTTGGTGTTTTTATCATGAGCCCGTAGGAGGACGAGGTAGTGTTGTCGGCATTTGTAAAATGACGATGGAGCACCTGGTCTTTTCTTGTGGATTAGCTGTTTCAGTAATATAATTTGCTGCTTTGTTTTGGAACGCAAATCCAATGAATGATGCATTTTGGTTTATTTGTAGGTGGACTCAAGGGATTGGTCAGACTACCAAGGTGTGAAGGTGTAGATGGACATTGTAAATCAAATCGAAATCGGCAGGGTCGCAAGGGAGACAAGCGAAGGAAAAGACAAAATCGAAAGCAACAAAATACGCAGATCTGAAAAGTTCGTCAGTTACTCAGTAGATAATGAGCTTGCGCAGAAAAGATGAAAAGGAGGAATATGAAACACTCGAAGAACCGAAGAGTCACACGTTTGGGGGGGGAACCCAAGCGGTCTACTGATTTTGTTTAAATATTTGAAAGTTAGAAGTTACTGGGACTTTTTCCCAGTTAGATTTGTGAAGAGATATTGTAAGAATAACTATTTCCTTTTGCAATAGATAATTACAGTTTGCATGTTGGAGAAAGCTTGGTGGAATATTCAAATGTTGTGCTATGGATTTGTTGAAGAGGAACTATTTCATTTTCAGCTTTGTGTCCATTAACTGTGAGACCGTTCTAACTCTTTGAACCTATGTTCTTGTATGAATGTTCTCCGGTTTATTTTATGAAGATTTCCACTATGAGTAATGAATGTTGTTCATAAACAATTGGCTATCTGGTTGTTCAAATATATTTTAACGTTCATGCGTTTTGGAACAAGTATCAGCTATCTGTGATTTTTCATAATGCATGTACAAATTACATTACTCATTAATGAAGGATAACTTTTCTCCCTAGGGATAGGTTAGGTAGTTAGTTGTAATTTCTTGCTGTGTGTGATTTAGATGCGAGAGAGTTTAAGACGAGAGGTAAGAACCTACGCATCAAATTGTGACCGCTCCTCGTATTCTACATCAATCTGCATGTTAAATAGGCACTTGCATATCATACTTAAGTAAAAAAAAACAAAAATATACACGGTGGACCAGGCCGAAACCGGTAAAACCTTTTGTTTTCGTTACTTGACCTACGGTAGCCGGACCGCAAACCAGACAGATTCCCTACACCAAATAGTCACGGGCTAGTTGGGAACGTTGACTGGGGAGAATCCATTTATGTTGCTGCCTGCAAATTTCCAGGCCTCAACACCTATTTATATGCTTTTGTTATGAAAATGAAATGAAGTACTGATGTCTTACCTAAGCATATGAAAAGTTAACATGGTATCAGAGCCACCCTGAAAAGAAGACATTGTGTAGCTACAGAATCTAGGGTTTCTTAATTTTTGGTTCTCTCTCCACAATCAATCAGCAAAATAAGGCTAGGCTGACTCTCTATTGAAGGGCGCATCTTTCTGTCGAAGCGGAATTCGATTCCGAGCATTTTCAGTTTTTGCTGTGGGAAATTAGGGCTTCTTGCAGAAGAAGAATTTTTGAGTGAGCACAACATAGGATTTCTCTCCTCATCAAAATTGAAGTTTAGAGACATGGATCAATATTTTTGTTTGGGTGAAACTCCGGGAAATTCAAACCCTAGTTTGACCCGGAGCTAGAAAAACCCTAAATACTAAAACTGTTAAGTTTTTATATATTTGCTATATCCCAATATTGGTGAAGGTTCAAGAGCTCAAACTTTTAGACACTGAATATATAATTCTGATGAAGACTGGTTCTTAAATTCAGCCTCATATTCACTATATTCTAGGAGATATGATCCCTCCAAGTTAGGGTTCCAGCCTCTTCTAGAATTCATCCCTAAACAGGACACCTAGGGAAAATTGCTATATCCTGGGATAAAAAGGTCCAAATGGAATTCCTAAAGAGGTTCCATAGATATCATGGAATTTAATTTCTATGGTCCAAATTTCAGTACCTGAAGATGAACCAGTTACACGTGGCATGCCGTACAACTTCACTGTTCTGAACAGTCCTGTAACAGGTCACCTTGGGAAAATGATCATAAATACCAATTGGTGAAACCAATTCTAATGAAACCTACGGTGTTAGATCGAGGACCTGTGAGGTTACCTTAGTACGAAATTTCAGACATAGAGGAGTAGTAACTTCAGAGATATTATAGAAACAGTAACAAGAATTTTTGCAGAAGAAATTGGAAAACTAGGGCTTCCTGTTTCAGAAGTTTCCCTCCACTGTTTTCTGAAAAGGAGTACATTGGACAGCTCCATTTGAAGAGATCTATCTTTCTATCCAATCATATATGAAATATTTCAAGTTTTGAAAATTAGGGTTTCTCTGACAAACCCTAGATCAGCCAGCTCTGGAAGTAGGACGGACACCTCAAATCGGTAAGATCTAATCTTTTCAATATTTGCATTTGAGGTTCTCATTTCAAAGTGATCTATCACATAAGCTTGATGATAAGCTTGGTGAAGTTGAAAACTTCCAAGCATGAAAGTATTTGATCCCTCTGAATAAAATGAATTGGACACCTACATGAGTAGAGAGGTTCCAGTTCTAGAGGGAGACGAGCCTCAAAGCCTTACACAAGAAGAACTTGATCAAGGCCAAGAAGATCACTGTTGATTCAATCACGGATCAACTTGTACCACAAGTGTCTTCCCTAAAGACACCGAATATGTTTGATTCCTTGATCAAGCTATTTAAAGATAAGAACATAATTCAGAAGATGGATTTGAGAAAATAGTTGAAGAATGTGAAGATCCAGAATGCATAACATCTTGAAGCGGTAGAAGAAGAAGTAGAGAATGCAGAAGTGGTGATAGCCACCTTGAATGGCCTCCCATGATCATGGGATTCATTCATGCGAGGAATGTGTGCCAGAAGGAACTGATTACTTTCAGTTAACTTTAGGAAGAAGAAGAAGCTCGTCTCATAAGAAGAGAAGAAGAAATATTGGAGCAAATTGAAGATCAAGCTCTCACCATTCAAAGAAGATCCCTCAAGCGATGAGGAATATGAAGAACTCAATTCTTGACGAACCTCTTATCCATCTTATCATTTGGATAAGAAATGATGATTTCATGAATGAAGAAGATTATGAAGGAGAATGATCAAGAAGGAGTCTACCCACAAAACACACAAAAGATAAGTATTCAATTGTCATTTAATGATATTGTTTTGTTATGCATATTCAGTTGATGTGTTATGCATGATAGATTGTTTTTATTAATGACTATATACTACTAATATGCATAAGTAGCTCATGGTGCTATACATCTCTCCATTTCTACTTATCTAGAATGAAATTTCTTTACATGACATATTGGATTAATGCACAATCTCAATAATGTCATCTAGAAAGTTTCCGTGAGATATGGATGAATGTTGTATTGGCTAAATAGTTGCATGATGCATAAGAATTTGTCGTTATGCATATGTTTTATGAAATAGTTCTAACCATGAAGTTGGTGCATTTGAAGTGTAGGAAAGGTCCTGAACAACCTCCTACAAGAAAACAAGGATGAGACTTGTTTCAAAGAACAAGTGATGACAATTCAATAAACATGAATCTGAAGCTCCCAAGGTCAGAGACACCATGATGAAATAAAGAGCTTCAGAGAGTGGTAGATCCACCTAAAAGGATGAATACCACCATGGGTATAAGAGATAACTCAAGATGAAGAAAATAATGCTATGATCAAAGAATAACAGTTGATCATGGGGAATGATGTATACGATATGATTTTGAGACATAACGGGAAGTACGTAGTATCTTCCATATGGATCTACAAGAACAAGTGTACAAAGCAAAGGTTCATGATTTTTCTCAGAAAGAATAGACTATTACATGAAATACTCTATTGACAAGTATATATCAAGCATAGAGCTACCTGTACAGAATGAAGAGGGAAGATGATACTCCACTTCAGGGGGAGTGACTACAGAATATATCTAAGTTCGACATGGTACGACATGATGGACAACTTCCTGCTGGATCGAGACTTTACCAAGAGTAAAGAGGGTTCCAACCTTCAAGGTTGAATGCAGAAGACTAGGATATGTTGATGACCTGACAAGACAAATTCATGGAAGATGTTATGATGTTTGGGATACAGTTCCCAAACCAGAAGGAAAAAGTATAGTATCCTCCAAATGGATATGCAAAATAAAGCATGCAGCTGACAGAAGTATTGAAAAGTATAAAGCAAGATTTGTGGCCAAGAGGGAATTGATTATGAAGAGACATTTGCCCCAGTAGCACGGTATACTTCAATTACTGCTACCATGGCACTTGCATCCATGATGAAGTGGGACTTACACCAAATGGATGTGAAAACAACTTTTCTAAATGGTGTGATCAAAGAAGAAGTATACAAAGAACAACCACAAGGATTTGAAGTTGAAGATATACATACTCACATATGCAAGTTAAAGAAGGCATTATATGGTCTTAAACAAGCTCCTCGAGCTTGGTATGAAAGAATAGATGGTTTCTTGTCGAGCATGGGCTTTACCAAAAGTAAAGTTGATCCTAACCTTTATCTCAAGGTTGTAGAAGATGAACTTGTCATCCTGTTATTATATGTGGATGACTTATCCTTTATAGGAAATGAGAAACAGTTCATGGAAAGCAAGAAGAAACTAGCAGAAGAATTTGAGATGAAAGACCTTGGGTTAATGCATTATTTCCTAGGTCTAGAAGTATGGCAAAGTTCAGAAGAAATATTTCTCAACCAAGGAAAGTATGCGGTAGAGATATTGAAGAGATTCAATATGTTGGAATGCAAAGTCATGGCCACACCCATGGACTCCAACCTTAAGCTATTAGCTGATGACTCATCAGAGTTAGTGGATATGACTCATTACAGACAGATCATTGGGTCATTGATGTACTTAACAAATACCAGACCAGACATTTGTTTTGCTGTGAACACCTTAAGTCAATATCTTGTTCAACCAAGATGGGTTCACCTAGTAACTGCAAAACATGTGATGAGATATCTGAAAGTGACTATAGACTTTGGTTTATATTATGATGGTAGCCATGAGTATAGATTGTATGGCTACACATATGCAAATTGGGCTGGAAGTATCTCAGAAAGGAAAAACACATTAGGTAGATGCTTTTGTTTGGGGTCTGCTATCAGTTCATGGTTTAGTAGGTAACAGTCTAGTGTTTCTCGTAGCATGGCTGAAGCATAATACATAGTAGATTGCTCTGCTAAGTTGTGAATCCATATGGCTTTGGAAGCTGATATTAGGTCGCTTTGAACTGAAGATGGATACTACATTGATTCTATGTGATAATGAGAGTTGTGATAACAAAGAACCCCATGTTCCATTGTAACACATAGAAATCCGGTATTTCTACATTCAAGATAAAGATGCAGATGATGGTGACCTGATGATGCTTTCAGTACTCACATACTGGAGATACAGATGGTGATAGTTCAGTATTCACATAATGAAGATGTAGATGAATATGGTGATGCGCTGACAAAGGCTCTGTCTCGGGTAAAGTTCGAACACTTTCGAGACAAGCTTGGTATGGTTCAGAAAGACCTTCCCTGAAAGGGGGAGTAGTGATGTTGCAGTGGGATTGTATCATCCCTGGACACTTTCCATAAAGTGATCCGAAGACCTCGATCTTCGAGAATGAATAGGGATTGTATCATCTTGGGACATATGTCTAGAAGTGATTCGAAGACCTCGGTCTTCGAGAATGAAGTGGGATTGTATAATCCCTGGGCACTTGCCCTAAAGTGATCCGGAGACCTCGGTCATCGAGAATGTGGTAGGATTGTAGCATCCTTGAACTTTGGTTTAGAATGGATCTGGCGTAACTTCGGTCATCGAGAATGTGGTGGGATTGCATCATCCCTAAACTTCGGTTCAAAATGTATCCAGAGATCTCGGCCCCTGTGAATGTGGTGGGATTGCATCATCCCTGAACCTCGGTTCAAAATGTATCTGGAGGTCTCGGCCCTCGTGAAAGTGGTGGATTGCATCATCCCTGAGCCTCGGTTCAAAATGTATCCAAAGGTCTCAGCCCCCATGAAAGTGGTGGATTGCATCATCCCTGAACCTTGGTTCAAAATGTATCCGGAGGTCTTGGCCCCCGTGAAAGTGGTGGGATTGCATCATCCCTGAACCTCGGTTCAAAATGTATTCAGAGATCTCGGTCCCCGTGAATGTGGTAGGATTGTATCATCCTTGAACTTTGGTTCAGAAAGGATCCGGTGACTTCGGTACTCGAGAACGTGTGTTGATCCCGTAATTCCTAGAGGAAGGATTGTCTGAGTCCCACATCTGTGTTGATCCTATAATTCTGAAAGGAAGGATCGTTAGTAACTCCGTAAAGACCTAAATCTCGTAATTCTGAAAGGAAGGATCATTGAATTGATCCCGTAATTCCAATAGGAAGGATTGTCTAAGTTCCACAGATGTGTTGATCCCATAATTCCAATAGGAAGGATTGTCTGAGTTCCACAAATGTGTTGATCCCGTAATTCCGAAAGGAAGGATCGTTAGTAACTCCGTAAAGACCTAATTCCCATAATTCCGAAAGGAAGGATCGTTAGTAACTCCGTAAAGACCTAAATCCCATAATTGCGAAAGGAAGGATCATTGGTAACTCCGTAAAGACCTAAATCCCATAATTCCCAAAGGAAGGATCATGTTGATGTCTTGATGATGATGTTCTTTGATTGAAAGACCAGAATATGATGATGATGTTGTTGCTGCTGATGATGATGTTTCTTTGATTGAAAGATCAGAAGTTGTTGATGATGATGTTCTCTGATCGAAAGATCAGAATATGATGATGATGATGTTTTCTGATCGGAAGATCAGAAGTTGCTTATGATTATGATGTTGCTGATGATGATGATGTTTTATGATTGGAAGATCAGAATGCGATGATGATGATGATGTTTCTGATCGAAAGATCAAAATGTGATGATGATGAGATCCTAATGATGATGATGCCGTATTATCAGAGTATGATGATGTTCGGTTGATGATGTTTCTGATCAAAATATCATAGGCTAATGATAATGATGATTCTGATTGAAAGATTGGAGTGTGATGATGATGATATTTTGATGCTGATATTTTGATGATGATGATGTTGATGTTTTCATGATGTTTTCATGATGATGTTTCTGATCCAAAGATCAGAGTATGATGATGATGTTGTTGTTGATCGAAAGGCCAAAGTGCTAAAGAAGATGTTGCTGATCGAAAGGTCAAAGTGTTAAAGATGATGTTGCTAATCGAAAGGTCAAAGTGCTGAATATGATGTTGCTGATCGAAAGGTCAAAGTGCTGAAGATGTTGCTGATCAAAAGGTCAAAGTGCTGAAGATGTTGCTGATCGAAGCGGTCAAAGTACTGATGATGCTAAAGACTAAAGACTACATGATGTTGAAAAGCTTCCAATGATTTATAGATGTATCACCCTGATGATGTTGATGATGTCATCTATCTCTCTCCTATTATTGTTGCTGTTGATGTTGTTATAGAATACCCTTCTTGTTAAGGGGGAGTGTTGAAATATTGTAACTTCGAAGAATATTCTATATGTATTTCTTTTTGGTCCCCGATGGTCCTACCGGGAGAACCACTTGTATTACTTTGTACTCCGATGCTCCTAATCGGAAGAACTAATAAGAGTCATGAGGCAGTCCCCTCTAATTGTAAAGGTGGGTCATTAGCACCCCATTGTGATTACTTGACCCTACATGTGTAACTCGAGCCTACATGATTAACTCGAGCCTACATGATAGATGAGTTAACTTAAGCAAATGGATGAATATAAATAGAGGTGTAGTGCTCCTCATTTGAAACACACATTCTCACTTGTGTAGCGCATTAGTGGAGAAGAGAAGTAGCTGGAGAAGGAGGAGGATCAGGTTTTGATGTCCTTGCTAGTTTTATCTTTTATCCTTTTGGGGCATCTATATTGAGGAAGATTTTGCTGGGTTTTTCCCTTTAGGGTTTTCCCAGGATAAATCTTTGTGTTCCTTTTGTATTGTTGTGCTTGTCTATCTTTCAGTGATCCTGTTTATATGCTTTTGTTATGAAAATGAAATGAATTACTGATGTCTTAGATAAGCATATGAAAAGTTAACATCAACAATATGTTTAACGTCGTGAAACGCATAGGACATTGCACGCTGGAATGTGGCTCCAGCATTTTTCAAGCCGAAAGGTAACTTCTTATATGCAAAGGTTCCCCATGGGAAAATGAATGCCATGTTATGTTGATCGAGGGAAATATCTCAATCTGATTGTAGCTGGAGAAGCCATCCATGAATGAAAAGATGACACTTTCAGCACAGTTGTCGATAATCTGATCGATATGCGGGGTAGGCAAGTTGTCCTTGGGACAAGATTTATTTAAATCCCTAAAGTCAATGTAGACTCTAATGGTGCCCTGATTTTTATTGACAAGGACAACGTTCGATACCCATTCCGTCAAAGGTACAAGATACATAAAACTAGCTTTCAGAAGTTTCTCAATCTCAACTTTAATAGCTGCAGCCTTCCTAGGATGGACTTGCCTAAGTTTCTGCCAGATAGGTTTAACCATGGGATAAGTTTTAATCTTGTGGAATGGAATGGAAGAGTCAATCCCTGGCATCTCTTCATAGGACCAGGCAAAAATATCACAGAATTCCTTAAAAAGTGCCTTATATGCTTCAGGTTCATCTATGGAGCAGTTTTTCCCAACATGAACATGATCAATAACATCAAGCTTGGCTAATATGTCAATTGGGTTTGTCTGAGTAATGTTGCAAAGGTTTCCTTCAGAATCTATGTCTTGCAACAATATAGGACTTTGTGGAACATTGACAATATCAGTAGGAAACAAGGATGCAAAATCATGGCTGCCCGAACTGGTGTTGGGGAGGAACATGGATCTATGATGGTGATCCTCCCAAATGGGCTCATCCGTATTCATGATCTCTATAATGGACTCATCGGAAGGAAAATTCTCGGAGAGATAATCTAGAATCGGAAGAGAAGGTTCTAACTAGTATGGTAAATAGTAAGGATATGAAGCCACTAAATTAAGGTCATCAGTGTGATCATCGGAACAATTTTGAACGGTGTCATACATAGCTTCGTGTGGGCTCAACGAGGTGGAATCAACAACATTTTGGCCCCTAGGCTCAAAATCAAATGAGGCAATCATATGTACTATCGCGGTATCCGTGCTAGGAGGAGTAGAGGGAAAAATCCCCATAAGGGACGAATCCTTCAGCATACCTACCCCAATCGACTAGTAAGGAGGAGGGGCCTGACCTAACATGGGGATATTATTAGCTGTGGAAGTAGTAACATCCGGCGTACAAAAATCAAGCTGGTCAATGGTAACAATTCTCCCAAGATGCAGGAATTGGACCATTTGAAATACTGTTGAAGCAACAACAGTCATGGAATAGAACCAATTCCTTCCTAAAAGGAGGTTATAATCCAAATGGGCATCTACCACTTTAACTTGGATGGAAACGGTTTTGCCCACCAGCTCGACCATGAGGGATGATGAGACCATAAGGTTGGAAACCCCATCCATCAAAGGCTTTAAGGGTTGTCGATGATGTAACAAGCTTGGGAGAGCCAAGAGCTTTCCAACAAGTCATAGATAACACCGAGGTCGAAGCTCCTTCATTTAGTACCGTTCGAAAGAATTTCTTTCCCACTACTTTTGTAATGATTTGAAAAGTGAGTTTATGCGGTAATCTAGGTTTATAGTTCTCAACATTGAAATGGATCAAGTTAGTGTTATCCTGGTCTACAACTCCCAATGCTATCAACAAGTTCTTGCACTGTGTGGGGAAACTTTGGAGTACTTCTAGGGTAGACATCGCACAAGGTGCATGAGTGAGATCTTCAACTACATTATAAAATTGAGTAGCATGGGCATTGGGATTAAAGACAGCCTTCCAAAGAGTACTCTTTGGTGGGCGCAAAATCATGTCGAGAGTAGTCTTCTCGATAGACAAGGGAACAGTAGACAAGGATTTCAGAGAACTAGTAGAGGGAGCTTTCCCTGAAGAAGATTGATCTTCTTTCTTATCTATGAGTTTATCATAATTCAGGCTTCAATTTTGCAGATGGATGGTATCTGAGGACATCATACGAATTTCTTCCAATGAACTAGAGTTGCCCTGGTTAGACATGTGGTCTACCAGTTGTTGTTGAGAGGGAAAGGGATCTGTAAGTACTGCAGGTGCGGGATTAGACTTTATAAACTGGGAGATTTCATCCCGACAGGGACACTCCTTTGAAAAATGGTCACCATCGCATAATAGAAAAGGATATTTAGCCTTCCTTTTCCCTTTTTCATTGTCATTATTGGTTGATTGTGGGGTCTTCTGTTGGTTTCCTGGTTTTTTATTTCAATTTTTACCTTTATTTTTATTACCCAAGGTTTGAGTACTTTTAATAGAATTGACCTCGACAGAAACCTTGGGAGTCGAAGGAGTAGCGGTTTGGGTTTGCTTGGCAGGTTTCACTGTGGACGAGGATTGGATTGAACCAACAATACCATCAACAAGTACTTCTACTGGTGGCTTGGAAAGGTCAGTGCTGGGGCAAGGAACTTGAGGAATCAGGTCGTAAAGAGTCCCGGACTGGGAATAGACCAAGTCTAGGTACTAAGCCCGACTAATAACCTGCTCTTTGGTAATGGCACCACCCATGGCCACATCTCAGGAAATAGGAGGCAACAAGGACTTAGTGAACTAATCAGCTAACAACTGATCCAGAATAGGGGCCTTAATAATCCTTCTACACCTTCTCCACTCATGAATATGATTCACTAGTACAAAAGCGTGGATTTTTCCATGGAGGTTTTCCACATTTCTTACTTTTTGGTGTAAAATCCGATGTAACAGGAAGGAGGCGTCGCTGCATCCATGCCTAGCTGTCGCTGTATCCACGCCTGGACTCTTAGACGTCTTTGTATCCATGACTAAACTCTTGGACGTCGCTGTATCCATTCCTGACCGTCTCTATAGCGACGA
>LPNX011002726.1:331334-402170 GCA_001517045.1 Pseudotsuga menziesii | reverse complement strand
AATTACAGCAACAAATGTAGTAAATTTGAATATCACATCAGTAAATGTAGAAACACTTGTAGGATCAATACTTGCTTGGAGAAAACAAGTAGATCATGAATAGCAGGCCCGTATGGCAATGCATCTTGAAAAGGTTTCTATTTGAGATAATATACTTTCTTCCTAGTTAATGTCTAAGTGTTTTCTTGAAGCTGTTTCATATGATTTTCATATAGTTGCACTAATTTATACTATTGATTTTTTACTCCTCCCAACGAAAAACAGGATATTAATGAATATGGCAGACATGTATTGAATCGGAATGCATCTGCTCTAGAAGTTGATGATTCTGAGAAATTAGTCATAGAAAATAGACTTGGATGTGATTTGTATATCTGACAGTACAGAGACAATTTTGAAGATATTAAGCTATTGAAGCCTGACAGTAATGTTCATGTGCACCTTCCACCTCCAAGATTTCCTGACAGATTGAACGCTGTCACAGAGACAAAGGATTCTCAATACTATGTTGCTGTTCATATTTTAGATGCAAGGGTATAAGAGATCCATTCTGTTCTTATCCTTTGTTTTCCTATGGTGACTAATTGTTAATATTTGTTTTTGATGGTATTGTGCAAATATGGGTTTTATTCTTGCTTTGTTTCATAGGAGTTAATGTTGACTGAAGATGGAAATGGCCAAAAAAAATTTTGTGTTCTCCATTTAGTAACCACAACACAAGCATCAAAGGATCAAAAGCCTTTTCCTTAGAGTGCAAGGTCTAGATGTCTTAGGCCATTGATGATAGAAACAAACAATCATGTAGTTGGTGCAGTAAACTGGAATGAAGTGTTTATATTTGAAGTTCCTCATCAGGTGCTTTTCACTACAATAAATTTCTCTACATGCAACTTAATCATGCCAAATAGTATATCAGGGTAGTTTTTTGTACTCTATTTTTTATTAGTTCAGTATTGCTGCCTTGTACATTCTCTTGTCACACTTGTCATTCTCTCTTATTTTGTTTTTGGAAGTATATCTCTCTATTTTGCTTCAGATTATGAAATGGTTTTAGTATAGAATAAGGACAGAAAAACAAATTTCCTTAACATTTTGGATTGTATGTGGTTTCTACATAGGGCTTAACAAGCTTGGAGGTTGTGGTAACAAATCTTTCAGCAAAAGCAGGAAAAGGTAACCATCAACTGTTTTTTGTCATTGAAAATTTAGTTTTACTCTCCATTTGTCTTAATATGTCATTGCAACCTGTTTGAATGTGTTAAAACACATCCTTCTATCTATTATGTTTGTTACTGAACTTTTCTAGGCTCATTGCCCATAACTTATTGTGTTTTCTATAACTCGAGGAGTGATTTGTATGTCATATGTTTGATCATTTCCAACACCAACTGATGTAGCAAAAAGTACAGAATATTTAGGTTTGCATTGCAGCCATCTGCTCTTATTGTCATTCGTCAACTATTAGCTGACTCAGAGACAATTTTAATGACAACATCTGTATTATGCCATGGTTGCATTCATAAGACTGTTGATGTACAAATATTTGGCAACATGATATATGCCATCATGTGGGCAGTGCATATTATCACTTAGCATTTGTTGCAATCACTTGCAGGTTATTAAGTACAGTATCATCTTAACAGTAGCAGTCAAAGTCAGTATTTATTCAGTTTTCCATGTTTGAAAGACAGATGAAAGTTTGCAAATTGATAATTAAGCAATATTTGGAAGGGGATATTGAGAAAACTTATGCTGCACCATGTCACATCTTTGTGCTCATACAATGGATCGTGGGAAACATATGACAGTATAAATTTGGAACACTTACGTGATAAATTTATCCTTCTAAGTCAATCTGTCTGTGTTATCTAGGATTGATAAACAGTTAGAAGGCTTCTCACATTCTCTCCATCTCAGTGAGTGCTAGAACTGAGCTCTGTTCTTATGGAGAAGATTCCATTATTTCCCTACAGTTAAAGGAAGACTGCACATGTCTCTGTGTTATCTAGGGTTGATAAACAGTAAGAAGGCTTCACAGCCTCTCCATGTCACTGGGTTCTATCCCCTTTCAAATCACTTGAGGGGACTGCTAGTAGATTTTTATTTTTATTTTTAAATACATTAATGTTAGAAAATGATTTCTCTACCCATTAATACAGACAGTAATGACATATTGGGCCATTTGGCCAAAAAAGTGGGCTGTCACCACAAGCCAAATCATACTCTGCTAAAGACACCTTAATAATTGTGATAGCTACCAAAGAGCATAACACTTGACAAATCCAAAACCTTCGCAATACACATGTAAAAAATCACTGATAAATGAAGTGAGGGAGGTTTTTGGAGTGGTAAGATAGGGTTAGATTTTCTTTTTCTCTTTTTCTTTAATATATCTCTTTTTTGAAATCAGGATCATGTCAGACACTAAAAATTTCTTGACACTGACTTGGTTGAGTCAGCAAATTAGGGGTTGACCACTTGGACAAGTCATATAGTGAGCCGATCTATTCAGTGTCAACAAGCCAACTCAATCCTTGTTCTCACTGAGCTGAGTCAATCTGCACCTCAGGTAGGTATTTTTAAAGTATGCAGTTGATCAATATGCACCTAGGGTTCTGAATGTCCAAAAATATAAAAAATGTAGGTTAAAGAAAAACCATTGTCTCGTAGGAAATTACAAATATGGCAAAAGCCATCTTTGCTTTGTTGCTTGACGAAAGAAATATTTTTTCTTATGATAGAATGATAAGGATTGCAAATTGACAATACCATGGTGTAGATTAGATTTAGGCACCCCAAAATTGTATAGGATCAGGGTCCTCTAGAACTACCACAATTTAGTAAAGCATGCTAACATCCCAAAGAAAAATTATGCTAGGGAAGGTTTATTCAAAGGGTGCGGACCACGAATTTAGCCTTGACAATGCATTGGGAGTAGTACACTTATGGTGAGATTATAATTTGGAGTATAATGATATGGATTCTCTGAACACAAGCCCAACCATCTGACCTAAGGCTGGGTTCTTAAACCTCCAAGCCATAGAGAGCAGTGGGTTTAATGAATGTGTCAAAGACGTGCATCTTGGACAGAATGCCCTAAACTGGGATTTGGAAACAATGACACTCAAGTATTGCTAGGGATGTGTAACTTGTACATAGATGCAAATAGTTTTTACTGATCTCAGATTACAAGTGGAACCTGTAAATTTAACACCTAAATAATTGTAAGCAATGGTGGCCTCAAGGGTCCCACTAAAGAAAAAAAGAAGCTTCCTGGAATGATATGAGCGCCCAGAAAATCCCATAACAGGCCCAGGTTCCAAGGTGTTTTAGGCCTTGTCCAACACCCTCTTTCAATGTGAAGCTCATGAGAGTGTGTTCTTATGTTTGCAATATTTTTTTCTTCATTAAGTTAGCAACAGGAGAAAGATTGTTTTGATCTTCTAACATGGGGTTAATGATTTATTTGTAATAAACCATCTTATTCTTATTCTCAGTTTCACTATAAATTTCATTAGATTAGAGTTTAAACTCTTTATAAGCCCAATATATGAATTAATCTTGGTTAAATAATGTATTCCCATTGGTATTCTATTTTTTCTGTAACACAAAAACTATGTGTTTAGTGTGCACTTGGCTCTGCTATCATGATTTTTCAGTGTAGCCATTTAGGCACTCATTAACTATAAACTTAACCTTCATGCTAATTGTGAGTTCTATTCTCAAAAATGAATTTCACTGGCGTTGTTCATTTGACCGAGAAAATCATGTTCTTGTTTGTTTACAGCCTGGGCCAAGAGACTTCCTTATTCAGTGTTTCATTAAGCGGGACAGAGCTACATCTACCTATTATTTGTATTTGGGTTTGACTGCAAGTAAGTTCTTGACATTCTGCTTTCAATTTGGGTTTGACTGCATGTAATTTCTTGACATTCTGCTTTCAATTCATACGTTGTGCTGGTTTTTTCAGTCTTTCTAGTTTCAGTAGAGAGTCTTATTGGATATGCAACATCCTATTCTGATGTTTGTGTTTTTACTAATTGGAAGCTTTTGACAGAGCTATAAACAATATAAGAAAGGTTATAGTTTTATTAAACCTAATTGTGTTGTCTATGCCATCAAAAACTGGGCTGTCTTTTGTGAGAGAGTTAAAAATTGGAAGGCTTATTTGAGATTCTTGGTTGGCCACAAAATTAAAAAGTAGAGGCTATTTCAGAAACTTTATGGGATCAATTTTGAGTGATAAAGTAAGGAAGTGAGCATTAGAGAAACATATTTTTCCATCAAATCTCTTATTCTGTATCAACTGTATCTGAATTCATCTGTGCAATTTTTGTTGAAAATTTTATGTGAAATGGGTGCCTAAAGCAGTACCTTTTTATTTGCATTAAATAGATTTTTGGGGAAGCAATATGGAGATTGTATTTCTGCAAGGAGCCAGTAGCTGTTGAGAATATTATGATATTTACTTATTCCCTAGTCCAACCTAGACCCATTTTTGCATAAAAGCGAATGAAGTAATTCCTGGATTTATCAAATTTTAGCTCATAAATGCGTGTTTCTTTTTATGTTTAATTATGTATTTTAACATATGTATCATATTGGATCCAGTAGAATATTTCTATTTGCATTTGAAGGGTCACACGTGTTTTACAGCATAGTACGATTAAGCTATGGTACATATTAAGCACATTGTTAGGTGTTAGTATTCACTTTTCAAATGAATAACAATGTGGATAGTTGATTATATGGTTAGAGATTTATTCTGCAGTTATATTTAGTAGCATAGCCTGCTTGTTTACTCCAAGTTACCCTTGTTACATGCATGGCTATTACACACATGGCCTCTGTGGACCGCCAAACCATAGAGAGAACATGGGCACCTAATAAGTGCAGAGTTATAGTTAAGCCCTGAGTGTATCTAGCTTAAAGCAAAAGGATCACAAATCATTTGTGTTTCCCCATTTATGTGGTCCTGTGTGACCGTTACATACCAGGAGTATGGTACATGAGGGCACGCAAATTACACAAACCACAGAAGGACAGGGCTCAGTAGATACATTGCAAAATGATGAATTTAAGATGCCACTTGTTGGTTTTTTGAATCGAAAAAAACAAAGTCACATGAAGAAAAAATTGTAAAATATCATGACTTGTATTTTATATCGATGTTAACATGAAACGTTGTTTGTATGGATTACCTTATTGTGTTTCGATGTTTATATGTTTATGTGATTTGATGTTTCAATGTTTATATGTTTAGTTTTTTACATGGTTTCAGTTAATTAAAATTTTGTTCATTATTTTAATAGAATTTGGACAGGGTCAATTATGTTTGTAGATTTCAAGGTTACCAGGGATTTAAGGTTTGCTTATGGCCCATGGGTAGGGCGAAAGATTTGACTTAAGCATTTTGGAAATTTTAATTTAGGGTATCTGACCAGAAATATTTTTTTGGGGCAGGTATTTGAAGTTTGAGGATTGTTTACAAGATTATTTTGGAAGTTGCCTCTTGTGTTGAGAAATTAGCCTCTAGTGAATTCAAATTTGATTCTAGTTTTTCTGGAATGTATATTTTTGAGAAGTTGAGTCTGAAATTGTTTCTAAGAGTAACTATGAAGGGTGCCAAACTAAGAAAAAAGAATCTAGGGTGAGAAGCAGGAACATTAGGAGATCTGAAATGGGAGAAAACATTCATATAGAATAAAAGGATTCTACTTTTAGTGATTATCATCTCTATGTCTGACAATGGGTTTCTGATTTACACAATATTAAGTTGTTTATTTTTCCTTATTTTCATGGTCTTTGATAAGTGTTTGTTTCATTTGTGCACTTTAAGAGCTGAACCAAGTCCTAAATCTAAGCATCATTGAGGAACTATCATAGCTGGGATTTTGAACCTTGTTATTCTACCTCTCTTGTTTTCTGTCTAAAAGGAATACATGCTTGTTGGAATGCTAGGCAACTGTTTAGTTGCATTCTGTAACTAGTAATATCTTGTCCACATGAGAATTTGATATTGCTGCGTTTATTAAGTCTATTTATAGGTAAATCCACTATATGTGGATTTGCTAGCAAACAGACTGATCACGAACATAGCTGAATTAACTATTCTTTTTAGTGTACTAAATTACTAATTACATCCAAATTATATTCCATCAGGCCAATATATGTCTCCTCACGATCCTGACGAGGGGCCCTCTCTAACTGGTTGGAGGGTGCAGCGGTGGGAAAGCTCATGTCAACAGGTTGCACTGCATCCCCTTTTTGAAAATTCTGATACAAATTTTGGTGGACAAGCACCAATGATGACTATCTGGAAGAACACGGTAAATATGAACATATCTCCAACTAAGGACTACAAAGGTTCTCTATCCATTGCTACACCAGGAAATTCAAATGGTGGAAATAGTGACAAATTTAACTCTAACCTAGCTAATCAACACAATGATGTAAGGATGCTAGCAAGAATTTTCTTTTCAAGTCATGGGGGGGAGGTTGCTTTTGCTTTTCGCTATGGCGATGTTCATTTATTATCTGGCAGTAACTTTTCTCCCATAGATTACTACTGTGCCCCAGTTGGGGTTTCTGTTGCCCTACCAACTTTCTCTTCAACTAGTTGTTTCCTGGCCTCAGTTTGGCATGATAACAGCAGGGATTGCAGTGTACTGAAGATTCTACGTATTCTACCTCCTGCCAGTCAAAGTCGTCAATGGAAGGGTAATGCAGCAGCCTTGGAACGAGCCATTGCAGACAGGTATGAAGTTGATTTTATTTTTTATCTTGTTGCATATCTGTATTTATATTGTGGTTACATTCACTGGCCTACAATTTGATTATTCTCATCCATTACCAGATTTTGGTGGAGCCTCTATATTGGAGTTGATTGGTGGGATGCTGTTGGTTGTGCACAAAGTGCAACAGAAGATGATATAGGTAAAATCAATGCACATTGTCAAAGGATAATTACGATCAATTATGTGTTGGCTAAAGATAATGGTTTTGTATATAAGGGTTTGATAAATCCAGATGCATGGTTGTTATGTGATGTGTCTGTAGTCACAGTGAATAGAATATTTTGTCAAGTTTTGATCCCTGCTATCTGCATCTGGTTTCACTAGCTTACGTATGAAGCAACCAGACATTGTGATAGGAATCTACATGTTAAATGTATATCATCTTCTGATACCATATAGTGTTTGGCAGACACACGATAAAGACTCCCAAAAACAGATAAGATATATCAAAGGAACAGTTGAGCTTTTTGCTCTTGGCTGTGAATTTTCCTTTTTGGAGTACTTACAGTTCTAAAAGTTGCAGACTTGTAATGACTGAGAAGATGGAAATTACACTTAGACATTTAGACAAGGTACTAACTAAAATATC
Organism: Pseudotsuga menziesii; assembly: GCA_001517045.1. Classification (NCBI taxonomy): domain Eukaryota; kingdom Viridiplantae; phylum Streptophyta; class Pinopsida; order Pinales; family Pinaceae; genus Pseudotsuga; species Pseudotsuga menziesii. Next base: position 394,784 of record LPNX011002726.1, on the reverse strand, counting down.
ATCCAAGTGTCAGGAACAGCTAAAAATATGGCCATCCAAACTTAGCTACCTGGTTGTGGAAGCATCCTTAGTCTTACAACATCATTAGATTTCTTGCAGTGATTAGAATGTTGTCTGGAGCTGCAAGGTATGCACATCTCAGCCAGTATTCTCTATGGGCCAACATGACGCCACATTGCAAACTCAGAGAGGGAATATCTTCACAAGATCCAAGGATTGGGCCACCTTAAATGTGATAGGTTGGTCTTAGGAAAGTTTATTAGTTGACATAAACTCTGTTTAGATTTGCTTTGAGAATTCAACCAGGGACAAAATAGTGATCCTTCTGGAGGCAAGTGTGCATTCAAGAGACCTTCATCACTAGGCATCTACCAAAAATTCAAGTTAGAAGTTGTTCTGCTTGTTTTGAGAACTTCATATCCAATATTTTTTGGCAAGGAAAACTCTACTGTTTTTTTCTACAATGTTAACATTGAAGGAATATATCTTCAGTGTATAGCTTCTTTTAATTCTTATGAATAAAACCTTATCTGCAGGCCTTAACTATGGTATTGGACTTGACTCCATTTTCCTTTGCAATTGAACTTGCTACTCTTGCATCAAAAAGGGAGTTTTTGACTTTGGAGAAGTGGCTAAATGATAATCTTAGTAGTCAATGCGATAAGTTATTTGAGGTAAGCTACTCTCTGTTTATTGTTTTTGTGTAATTAGTCTTAATTACTTAATGTTGCATACTTGGGTATTTAGTGGACACTGATTCCTAAGTCAATTTGAGGTAAATTGAAAGGCTACTTTATTTGTTATCCTCGTTGTAACATTCTTGATGACTGAATGTTGTATCTTTTCATTACTGAACACTTGTTACTTTGGTTGTAGGCATGTCTGAAATTTCTGAGGGAAAGAACTTTATTTGAAGCATCAAATGACTCTTTAGGAAATCCTGTCCAACGTTCTGGACCTATTGTCAATCTTTCTTTGGAGAAACCTCTCCAAAAATGAAATATGTTAGAATCCTCTACCCCATAGGCAAATAAAGCCTTTAATTTGTTTCCTCTTTAAAACTTTGGTAACCAATATACTCTAATTTTGCTTAGTCCAAGCATGAGGAGGATCACAGTTTATCCAAGCATTTTTAATAATTAACCCTGGGTAGGATGAGAGAGTGCATCCTCTTTAAAGGAAATAGATGACAGAGAATGCTAGGATTGCAAGGCTAGTGCAGGCCATTCAATCACAATATTAACCACATCAGTTTCTCCCATTTTCCTTCAATGTACATCACAACTTCCAACTAACATTAGGAATAGACTTATGTTCAAATAAACTCACCCATTAAAATTGTAAAAAAAGTATACTCGTTAATTTTCTAAGCAAAACCACATGAATGCCACAAAGAAGAATATTAGTCTTTAGACATACATTGCAGCAAGTACAGTTCATATAATGATAAACACATCAACCAAGAAGAAATCACAATAAACCCAAAAATGACAACTCCTTATAAGTCTTAGCCAAGTTGCATTCCCACATGTCTGAAATTTGAAGAGATTAAAACCAGGAAAGAATTCCCAAGATTCATAACCCATCCTACAGTGTCTCCCAATCATGATCAGCAACAAAATGATAGGTACATTCCATTCCATACCAAGGCCATAACAAAGAGGTTTATGGAAAGAGATAAGAGAGCCTAAAGTATTGCAAAAAGTGGCTAGATCGTGCAGAGGCTTAGGTGAAAATTGCTTTGGATTATCAACGGTTTTCAACAAGTGCACCTGTTTCTCTACTGGTTCTCTCTTATTACATGACCAATCTATTTGCCCATCGTAGGTATAGCATCCCCGTCGCTATTCCTGGTGTTTGCATTTAAAAAAAAAAACTTATACAAAGCGTGGATACAGCGACAGCCAGGCGTGGATACAGCTACGGCAAGGCATGGATACAGAGACGGCCAGGCATGGATACAGCGACAGCAAGGCGTGGATACAGCAATGGCTAGGCGTGGATACAGAGATGGCCAGGCGTGGATATAGCGACGGCTTAGACATCTAACGAAATATAGAACATTGTCGCTCTTGCAACGCAAATTAGGGGTCGTCTCTATTGCGACAGAATTGTTTCCACGGAAAAAAAACACTTAGACGTGGCAATATCCACGCTTTTCCATGGATATTGCCACGTTTTGCCGTGGAAAAATTGATCACTTATACTAGTGATTAGAAATGTGGGTGGAGGTGTTCTATCGCAGAGAATTTAAAAGTTCAGTTCCCGTATCATAACGGATAGGAAGTTGAAAGTGCATAAGAAATACGGTTGCCAACGAGCCAAAATACACAAATGAATGTTGTGGGAGTTTAATGTACCACTTCGCATCCGTACAAGTCAGAGTTCACTGAAAGAGTTGTAACCGAATGGAATTATCCATGAGGGAGTTCGAGGAACACCACAAATGAAAATTCATAACATGGTTCTGCGGATCTTCACCCTGCTTCCCATTGAATTTTGGAATATCTGATGGTAACTTTACCAGAATGGGAGGCCACGAGGGATTGTGTCGAATGGGATCATTAATCAACTTGGACAAATCAGGCAAGTCCAAATTTGCTAGGAAAGGTAACTATCTATTTGGTTGCACATACTGGTAATATTGATATGGCATATAATTACCAGTAGGGCCATAGGTAGACTGATAAATAGGTTGTTGTGAGGAAGAACCATCGGAGGATCTGCCCATGGGGGGTTTATTTCCAGAATTAGGACTGCTAGGACCACCAGGGCCTCTAGGAGGAGGACTTCCAGAGCCATCGGGACCACCAGAGCCACCGGGACCACCAGGACCACCAAGACCACTAGGAGGAGGACCACCAGGGCCTCCAGGAGGAGGACTTCCAGAGCCATCGGGACCACCAGAGCCACCGGGACCACCAGGACCACCAAGACCACTAGGAGGTAGACCACCAGACCCTCCGAAGCCTCTAGGAGGTGGTAAACCTCCAGAGCCATCGGAACCACTAGGCGGAGGGCCACCAAACCCTCCAGAGCCACAAGGAGGAAAGCCACCAGGTCCCCTAGGACCACTAGGACCTCCAGGACCATGAGGAGGAAAATTACCAGATCCTCCGGGACCATGGGGTTCCCTAGGGGGAGGACCTCCATAAGGTGGTCCTCCCACACCTCCTTCAGTATGTATAGGTATCCCTCCCATGGCTGGCATGTAAGACCAATTGGGTTGCCCCCATGGTATTTGATAACCATAACCACTAGAAGACTGAAAGGTAACAGGTTGTGCCCCCAAGGGCTGACCTGAACTAGATGGGGGATTTACCACATTAGTGTGGATGGGAGGGACAAAAAATGTAGATGTTTCTATGTTAGAGGTCTGTCCTTGACTAGGTACAACTTCGGTATTAGATAACGTAGGTCATGCTAGGGGTTTCCCCCCAGCATTCAAAGGTACTGATGAAATAGGAATTGAAGGTTGGGCCCCATATTCAAAAGACCTGGGAGGATTTGGAATAGGCATAACATAAGAGGTGAGAGGGGTGGAAATTTGAAATGGGTGGCGGGGTGTCATCGGACGATCTATAATCGGTTCGATGGGTCTCATAGATTTGACGAGTGAATGATATCCCCTAGGAACAGATGTGGATCTTGGTAGTGTTGGACCTAAAATGTTATCTATCTACTTATCAATCTCCTGTGCATGGAGAATAGCAGCACGGTATTTCCTATGTTCTTCTTCCATGTCAGAAGAGATTGCACGGGTGCCAAATGAAGTAATGGCTTGACCTACAGGGGTTTCCCAAAATGCAAAATCGGGAGCAAACTCCGGGCGAGCAACATCATCAACATGTCCTTCCATGGGAGAAAAAAACGATGAATCTTCCTGGGAAGGATATTGGACCAAGGGAGGTGAGTGTGAAGAATATGGTACTCCAATTTCCACCACCACATTATCTCCCACTTGGGAGGTGGTAGCAGCTCCTTGGTCGATAGCTTCCATAGGATTTTCTCTTGAAACAGGAATAAAATTAGGTGGCAAGCCCCATACTCTTCTGGATTGTCTTAAATCAGCCAGTTTGTACAGTTCCTATCTAACCTAAGGTATGAAAATCTAGAAAAACACACCAAAAGACTTCCCTACTCAAACTATAGGTAAAAAACAAGCCGACTTAAAATGACAGGAGGAGTTCAAAAGTCAGGTCTCTCACTAGGATTGTTAAGAAGGTGCCACTCACGATATGCCTTGAGGGTACGTGTGTAGTAATCTCCCTGAATGTTGTTTTCGGTGTATGGATCCAAACAAGATGGACAAAGGGATTTTCTCAGATAGATAAGGTACCCTAGTGGGGTGTCCCGATATACTCAAGGTACATGGGAGCTCAAATCAGTAGTAGTGCTATCTAATGCATAACCGTACACAAGGGGCCTTCCAATATACAATCTAGTACATGAAGTACCTTTCTATATACCTCAAGGGTACGTGAAAGGCCGTTCGATATACCGATGGTACGTGGAAGAACTGCACGAGTCATAGAATGTAATGCTAACAAATAACGACAGCTCCTACATTTTACGACGGCCGAACATGTCTCTAACCTATCACTCAAGTTACTACGTAAATTTTAACCTACAACTACGGTTAATTTTAACTTGTACGGTTAGGTGAATGCATGATGTTTTGACGGAAAGGTAAAACCATGCAATATGCTTGTGCAAATGTTCACTTTACCGTTCAATATGCCTACTTATGGGAGGGAAGAAAGCATTTTTATTTTTGTTTCAAAACCAAAAATCATTCCAATCAACAGTCATGAACATCAAATCAAAGACAAGAAAACACTTGTACAAACCAAATTCTTCTTTTCGAAAGCAAATGAGAAGGGTGAGAATCTCTTTTCCTAAAAGAACAACACCAAGCACACCTTTATGCCAATGCACTCTAACGTTTCAAATTTCTCAAAAACATAAGCAAATCTAACTTAAAACTAGCATTTTTTTATATTTTGATTGAGATAGTCCTATATGCATGAGAGACGAAAGATCATAAAGGTCCTGAAAGCTTGTAAATCCAATCAGAAAACCCAAATCCAACGCTCAAAAATGATGTCCTAATCTCAAGCAAAACTTTTATTTTTTGAAGGAAAGAAAAAGAAGTTTACTATGCAAGCAAGAAATGAATCTAGAAGCTAATCTAGTGTTATTCTTTCAGTATATGCAACAAAAAGAGACTTCAATGAGCACCCTAACTTTCAGAAAACAAGAAATCCTTCTTTAAGCACAACCAACAAGAAAGAAGTGGATGAACAATCAAAAAGACTAAATAAACTTTTGAAATTCCACTCAAATCAATCTTAAACCATTAAAGTAGCAAGCCACACACATCAGATTCAATAACACAAGGCTAATAATAGAACTGAAAGCAATCAAAATTCCAAATTTTTACAAAGAAAAATGAGGAAAAAGAGTTTTGGACTAATGCGTACCTGGTACCACGCTTCGTGGGTGTTGACAGAGAGTTTCCAAGACATCACTGCTCCTTGCAAACTAGATACAGGTGGTGGCATCGCTTACTGCTCACTATGTTCAGGCGGTGGCACCGCTTTTCGTAGAAAGCATGGGTGTAGTTCCCTGTAGATGGCCAAAACAAAAAAGAGAACGATGGATCAGATTAGAAAAGACTAGATCAAGGCAAATACTATCGAATTGAAAGTGGTAACAGAGCATAAAAGACCAAAATGACTTAGATCTGAACATATCTGGAAATTTCAAACCCAAATAATACAAATTAGAAAGTAGATCTAACTGAAAAGAGTTGAAGAAAATGGAGCCTGGATTCAGACAAGAGTTGCAGATTGAGGAAGATCAGAGCATCTGAATACTTTATTCCTCAGTGGAGTCGCCAGATTTGTTAGCTGGAATATTTCACCTCCTACGGATAGCAAGGTGTTCCACTGTTTTGAATGGTTCAGTTCCAAAACAAATAGAGGACAGAGGTTGAAGACTCTCCCTAGACACTATAGATATCTGGAATACAAGGCTTTGATAGTTCACCTATGTACCCACAAAAAAACTCAACACGAAATGAATCAAAGCAACCATAATATGATCTACTAATCTATGCTAGTGACTAAGGAATCTAGCAACAAATATACGCGAAATCACAACATCAACATCATATGTGGGACAAAAATCAACTTGCATTAGAAATATGAATAAGTTTACAACCAAGCCTTAGTGTTGATGTGCATCTCCATGAAACTAGCTCTTCATCCCTAAAAGCTTTGAATCTAGCTCTCTATGCTCCCTCCAAATGATCTTGGGCCAAGGATCAATCCAAGAGCATAACAATACCTTCAATGTTCTCCCCTCAACCATGGCTATGAGCTCATATTTATAGGGCTTTAATGGATAGAGATGGTTGAGAAATTAGTGGGTGAGGTGGCCTCTAAGATCCTAGGATGAGGTATCTCGAGCTCAACTAACCCATAACAGTAGGGATAACGTAGTACATGAGGCTTATCATCTAGAAGCCTTGAGAAACTTCTCTTTTCCCTTTTTACCTAGGTTACCGCGCTTCTCCTTCTATGATAGATTAGTTCTGGTAATAACCACCTATGGACCAATGGAAATGGGCGGTGGCACTACTTGTGGACAACCTATGAAAGGCGGTGTGAGCAAGGGTACCACTCCTGGATAAAGGGGCATGCACAGTGCTGGGAATTTGTATGACAGATTGATAAAAAACCATTTAGTTTCCATTTCAGAAGTTGGGATTTAGGGCAAGTAGGTATGTCAAATGTCTTATCACATGATGGTGACATGATTTTGGTCTAACAGATGCAGAATCCCCACTAGGGTCTGCTGGCTTCTTCTCCCTGTCCATCTTCTCATTGACCTTCTGAGATGCCAGAATGTTTGAATCTACCTCTAGGGTAGCATCCTGCATAAGTGATAAGGAGGCAGACCTCCTTTCTTTGAGAAGTAGGCAGAAATCAAAGTCAAAGGAATTTGCATAAGTTATCCTAGATGAGGTATCAGTGGGCTTAATTTCAGTGGGGATCTTGCTGTACATGTTGTTGAATGTCTTGGTAAAGTTGGAGATAGACTCCCCATTTTCTCTTTTCAGGTCACTGAATTTTGTGATATAGTAGAGGTGGTCTCTCCTCTCTCCCCAATTCTTTAGGAAAATGTCATCTAGGGCCTCTATGTCTGCCACTGATCCAGCAGGTAGTTCCTTAAACCACTTCCTAGCCTAACCATCTAGGCTTTGCAAAAAAACCCCAGTCCATACATCTTCTTGCTCTATGTTAATATTTTTAGCATAGCTGTAAAATGCCTCTAGATGTTCTTCAGTAGTGAAATCCCCTTCCCCTGTAAAATTAGGCATATACTTGAGATAATCCCGAGTAGGCATGGATGAGAGGGGATTTGGAAAAATTAGGGGGGCATACCTAGCCACCAGGATCCTCTCCATCTTAGTCAATTGAGGGGCAGCCATATTGGAAATGGGTGTGGACAGGGTTGAAGAAGGCAGCACTAATGGGGATACTTGCTGAAAAGGTGGTGGTATACTTATCCCAGTGGAGTTACCAGGGATTGGATCTTCACAAGAAACAATGCTTGAAGATGCCCAAACCCCATATTTTCTTGATGTATCTATAAATTCCTCAGAATTAAGAGTTTCAGTAGAAGAAATAATAGAAAAAATATTTCTTGAAATACCTGATGTAGCGTTCTGTGCAGCACTGCTGGTCTGTCTTAGTAAAGCCCTAGCTCTTCTCAAAATTTATTCTGGATCTGAAACTAGTGTTGCTGGTGGCCCCTTAGGGTTTTCTCTGGTACATGGTATTCTTGAAGCCACCTTATCTCAATGGATTCCCCAGATAGATGATTACAACCATAATAGTGTCCAAGCTTTGTCTATCGTCAAAGCAAGGATCTATGTCGTCTCCCAGGGAAGCTGAGCTTCAGTCTCCTTTCCCCGGCAATGACGCCAATTTGTTATCACTCCAGGAAACTCCTCTAGGTTGTAGCTTGAGGATGCATGGTAACTTACAATGTTTTTAGGGTTTTCTGATATGGGTCAGTTGACCTATACAACCTTTCCCCTCTCAAGGCATGCATAAAACTCACTCAATTACAAGGATTTTAGTTACAATTGCTCAGAAGTTTGACAATAAAGTGCAGGGATGAAGAACTCATCAGGATGGCATATTTAAATACAAAACACATGCATATAAATGGCTAAATCATGATAAGGATGGCACTTATAAATCAAATTGCACTAACAAACCAATAGGATGATAGCTATCAACTTTTTAATCAATCTGAAAATGACCTAAATACACATTCATGCATAAGTGCAGCAAAGAAAGAGATGATGGCTGAACAGATCATAACAAAAGAGCTTATATTCATGAATAATAAAACAAGAATCATGAAAGCATTATAGTATTATAAATCCCCAAAGTTGAACCTTTATTATAAAATTGATCTTAGGCTTTATAGCCTTTTTTACAAAAAGTACAGATCCTGAAACTTGGATCTGTTTTTACAAAAATACTCAAAAGTGATAGTGTTTGCAAATTAGGGTTTGAAACCATACCTAACTACTTATCTAACTACAACGAAGATCTAGTTCACTGACTGAACATTAAACAACTGAAGCATTTGTTGATGATCACTGATACTGGTCCTCTGTCAGTTAACCCACTTATTTCTTCTTGACAGCTAGGGGTGATGACTTTATGGCACTATTTTGTCATAATAGATCTAAATAGAACCTTTTTGATACTTCTGTCAGCACCTTTTATCTTTAACTTATGCCCCTGAGCCATCTGCAGTCGCCAAAAAATGATCCTATGTGCCCAAAACTTGCTTTATGCCTCTACCTGCTTTCAGTGTTTAAGTGGCCAGTCTATCGGACCCGTTAGCTGTCAAAAGGGCACTTTTGGTGGCTAATGGACTATTCAATCATTCGCTTAAGACACCGAAATCCCTGTTTTACCAAAAAATTTAGGTTTTTATCAAAAATGTCTTTTTAGACCTGTTGGCTCAGCTTTCCTCTTCTGTAAGTTTCGTGTTAGAGGTGTTAACAACGCTTTGGCTAATTTGAGGAGGCTGGAGACTGATGGCTGCTTCAGCTAGGGTTGATAAGGCAATGTGGCTGCTAGGGTTTTCTTTTGCTTCCTTTAGCTACAGCCTTTGGAGCCTCACCATCTTGTATAACCTAGTATTGTCCCTTGGGTATCTTTTGTTCAACCTTTTCAAGAATATGTATCTTTCCCTCTACTCCAGGTAGGACATGTGCAATAACTTGTTTCTCCTAGTCAATGTCTCATTATTTCTCTTTAGCTCTCTTTCCAAGACCTCCATTCCATAAACCTGCCTCAGTAGAAGATTGATCTTTTTACTTCTATGTTTGCTGGAGGAAGGCATTTCTCCTAGTTCCTCTTGTTCCTATGGTGTGGGGGATGGTAATGCTTCAGTGAATGGAAAAATTTGTAGAGCTAGGGCTGCATCCTCTCCTTGTTCTTTCTCAGAATCTGAATAGGGTAGGTTTAAGACATTCTCCTGGTGTGCTTCTGCCTCCTGACCTTTCCCACCAAAATCCAAATTCCTTTTTTCCTTCTTGGTATTGGAGGAGGAGGTAGGTTATTATGTTGCTGCAGCTGGGGATATGGACCTCCTCCTTCTTCTCCCACTCCTTGGAGTGCTGGATTTCTTGGAAGGAGACTTACCTTTCTCTTCTGGTTGAAGGCCTGTCTCAAAGCCATTCCAGAACAGAAAATAGGGCCAAGAAATGTTTCTTTTCTTCAACAACTCCTGAACCAATAGCTGGATCAGACCATGGTGGCACAACTTGCCAGAAATCTTGGATGGCTGGGATTTCACTTGATTTGCCATCTTCCATAGACTCCTGTGTAAATAAAAAGGTATATTAAGAGGGTTCTTACCTGTGAAGTGGTTCATGAGTTTGAAATGATAGATCATTGCTTTATTGTATCTCCCTTCACAGTTCAAATAGACCATGATGGATTTTAGCAGCTGTTGCCAGTTCTCTTCTAGCCATGATGATGGCACAGCTTTCTTCCATGTTATTCCCCTATGCTCAGGCTTGAGATATGATCTGAATTCCATGTATTTGGGTATGGTGGTCTTGAACCACTTCTCTCCTATGCAAGGGAGTTCATCCACCTCTGAGATTAGTGGTTCATCTATGAGAAATTCCTCCCTTTCTATGACTGCTTTTGAACCATCAAATGACAGGGCAAAAGCTTTAGCCACCTGCTGATGAAAAACCTGAATTTTTTCACAGTATTTGTAGCAACCTACCTCCTGGAACAATCTGCAAACCTCTGGATGGGCCTCTAAATAACAAACATCACCTAGCTCCTGTCTGAGAGATGGTCCACTTTTCTTCATCCTGATGGGTGTATCTCCTGGGTACCTGCAAAAACAGTTTTCCAGACCTTCTATACAATGTGATTTAGTGGGCTTCTCTCTCAGAGTTAATTTTTTAGTGAAAAAATGCCAATTTCAAACATGAAATACGATGGAGTCCCATAGCACTGATTATGAGGATTTTCTATCATTTATGGAAGCTGAGGTCACCCAAATGATGACAGCAGCTCAATCCATGAGATATCTTTTCCTAGATAACCGTACCCTACCTCAGCCATAGCATTCGGTGGTTATTTGATGACCCTTGGGACAGGTGGAGGAAAACTGAAGGTTGGTAGTCAGATTAGTTTTTTCTACTTGCATAACGACCCTTTTCACTCATTTCACACACAATCACATGGCTCTAGATCCTTTCAGTGGGTAATCATGCTCTAAAATGATCTTTTGTCTTGTTGACAAGGTTGGATGTGACAGTTCCCAACCGTTTCCCTATTTTATCCTTTCGGTGGTTTAAGATCCTCCATGATTTTGTCAGCTAACCGCTGAAACGCTGGCTTTTGGCGGCTAACTAAACGTGATATTTCTTGCTTAAACCAGTGGAATCGTTACCCCGTCGCCGTGGTGAATCTCTGCTTTGGGTAGATCTCGATCGTGTCAGAAACCTTTTTTTAACTGCTGACAACATGTTCTTTCGGTGGTTAATAAAATGTCATAGCTTTTGCCTAAACCGTCGAAAGGGTTTTTCACCCGATATTTGTCTTCCAGCTTTCGGTGGTTAGCATATGTGTTGCGATCTTCTCTAATCTGCCGAAAGAGACCCTTTTCAGTGGCTAATGAGATGTTCTGAGCCTCGCCTAAGCCATCAAATGTACTTTTCCCAACACTACTTTCTCCTCGCTTTCGAAAGTTTAAACCCTTTTTTAGCTCTCTCTAGTCTGCCGAAAGCACCCCTTTTCAGTGGCTAATGAGTTTTCTATAGTCTCGCATAAGCCACCGAAAGAGTTACTTTGACCCTACTTGCTCAGACCGCTTTCGGTGGTTCGCCTTTGGTCTACGTTCAACTGTTTAACCGCTGAAACATAGCTTTTCGGTGGCTAATGAGCTATGATACTCCTCGCCTAAGCCACTGAAAGATACAACTTGTAAAATTTTCATCCAAATAAAAAACAGAGGCCTTCAAAATTGTTAGTGATATTCATATTCTTCATTGCACGAGTTAAATTCTTCATACTATCAAAATAAATTATATTGGGAGATAACATCTGGCTCCTACTAGGGGATGGGAACCTCCCATTGAGGTCCGAAGAATCCCAGACCAAAATTCCTGTCCCTAAAAGCAACTAAGTAACTTAACACTATCATTTACTATTCCATTGGGCATGGAGTTTGTTCTAAAAGAAAACCAACCTACTATCTACTAATTTACAATAATAAGGCCTCAGAGCCTCAAATAAAATAGAGTTTCAAGAACCGCCCATTCACTGGCCCACCAAATACCTCTTCCCCTTCCAGATTTTGCAATTTGAAGGTGTTATTCTTATGTACCTGGGCTATCACAAAAGGGCCAATCCATAAAGAGTCGATTTTTCCATGTTTTCCCTTGTCCTGTCTGACAGCATCCCACTTAAGGACCCAATCTCCAACCTGCAAGTTGTCTACTTTTGCTCTTTTGTCAAACATGCCCTTTATCCTCTATTTTTGGGCTTCTGATTTTCCTACAACTTGCTCCCTTATTTGTTGTAATTACACCAAGTCCATCATCCTTCTCACCATATCATTTGGTTCATATTCCTCTTCCTGAAATAATTTTGCCACTGGAAGGATGAGTTGGATAGGAAAAATGGCCTCAGTGCCATAAACTAGCTTGAATGGAGAAGTCCCTATGGATATTTTGTCTGTTACCCTATCATCCCATAAATCAAACTTAAGCTTTGAATCCCAACTTTTCTGATTTGTCTCCTGCAGTTTCCTAATGATTCTGACTAAGCTTTTGTTGGATGACTCAGCCAGGCCATTGCCTTGAGGATAATAGGATGTGGAGTGCACTAGTTGAATACCCATTAATTCACACATTTTAACTAATGCCCCAGCCTTGAAAGCTGGTGCATTTTCAGTTACTAACCTTACTGGGCAACCAAACCTGCTAAAGATATTCTCATATAAAAATCTCATGATGACTTGATGAGTGGCATTCCTAGTGGGTATTGCTTCTATCCATTTGGTAAAGTCGTCAGTGGCTACTAAGATCCATTTATGTTGTCCACTGGAAGATGGATTTATTTCACCTATGAAATCCAAGCCCCATTGCTGGAAATGCCCATTCACCACAATATGCCTAAGGGGAAAGGACTTGAGCTGGTGCTTCCCTACAAATCTTTGGCATTGGTCACAGGCCCTTACAAAAGTGCATACATCAGCAAAGAGGTCTGGCCAATAGTATCCCGCTCTTAAGATCTTGTGGGATGTGGTTTTCCAGTAGAAGTGGCCCCCACATGTGCTGGAATGAAAATGATGCATGACCTACCCTGCTTCCTCTTTATCTAGACACCTTAGAAAAATTCCAGACTGATCTTTCCAGTACAAGAGTTTGTCAATTATGCAAAACTTAACAGATTTCAACTTAAGAGCTCATGCTTGGTTAGGAGTGAGATCAGGAGAAACTTCTAATTTTTGTAAAAATTGAATGATACCTGAGTACCACTCACATGAAGATATGTTTTCAGCTACTGATGGAATGTCATTCTGATCTTGATTTACTTTTGTTTCTACTGCTACCACAGTCTACACCTTTGCTGATTTGACACATGTGAAATTTATTCCCATCAGTTCACAGTTTTCTTTGGCCATGATTTTAGCCAGACCTAGTCCCTTTACCAGCTTAGTGGGTTTCACCTCTATATCAAACTCAATGAGTTTGGCTATCCACTTAGCTCTCTTCCCATCAATGTTAGGCTGAGTCAAAACATCCTTCACAGCAATTGAAGGGACATATGCAAGGAGCTTTTCATGGAGAATGTAGATTCTGAAAGTCTTCAAAGATTTTATGAGAGCATAAGCGTGTTTCTCAATTGGACCATACTTCAGCTCATCATCTCTCAGGGTTTTGCTGAAGAATGCACTTGGATGATCAAGACCCTCATCATTCTTTTGTAATAGTACAGCTGCTACTATGTCATAACATGCAAAAGAGAAAATGTAAAAAACCTTGGTGTAGTCAGGACTAATTAGGGTCGGGGCCTCCATGATAGCTTTCTTAATGTCCTAAAAAGAGTTTCTTGCCTGGGAAGTCCACTTTATTTCTGCATCTTTTTCCAGCATGACTGTTATATGCTTCACCAGCTCAGAGAAATTAGGAATGAACCTTCTGACAAAGTTTATCTTTCCTAAAAAGGACTGAATGTCTCTTTTTGACCTTGGTATTGATAGCTTTTGGATTGCTTCCACCCTTACTGGATCGATGTTTGCACCTTTAGCTAAGACTATGTGGCCTAGGATATTTCCTTTGTTGAGTGCAAAATGGGACTTCTTGGGTTTCAGTGATATTCCATACCTTCTGCACTTCAGAAATACCTTCCTTAAATGCTGCAAGTGGTCATGATGGCTGTGAGAGTAAACTGTTAGGTCATCCAAATATATCAACACAAATTTATCTTTTAGCCCTACAAAAGCTAGGTCCATGGCTCTTTGAAAAGTATCCCCAACATTCATTAGACCAAATGGAATTTTGGCATACATGAAGGTGCCCCAGAGGGTGATAAAGAAAGTCTTCTCTTGGTCATTAGGGTGCACAGCAACTTGGTTGTATCCAGAGAAGCCATGAAGGAAGGACATAACCCTAACCCCCGAGACTTTCTGTAATAGGTGTTCCATCTTGGGCAGTGGATAGTTGTCTTTCTTGGAACACTTGTTCAGGTTTCTAAAATCCACACACAACCTAATTTCCCCATTTTTCTTTCTTACCACTACTAGGTTTGCAATCCACTTGGAATACCTGAGGGGGATTATGATCTTGGCTTTGAGGAGCTTGTGGATTTCCTTTTCAATCACTGGTAATAGGAGAGGGATGACGGGTCTCAGATTCTGCTTAAAAGGAATGGTGTCCTTCTCCAAAGGAATTCTGTGCTGGATGATATTGGTGTCATAAGTTTTTAGGTCACTATACTCCTAGGGAAAGACATCAACAAACTCTTTTATTAGGATACAAAATTCATACCTCTGACCAGTAGTCAGCCCAGTGGACAAATTTATCAGTTTTGGATGGCTTTGGCTCCCTATGTTTTGCTCTTGGATAGCAGGATCTAGCTCCATTTTGGTAGGCTTGAAAGGGATGTCATTGTGGTCAAACAACTCTTCTAGTGGCACTAGACCTTGGGGTATGTAGTTGCTGGGAAATTGGACAATGTTCTGATCAATCACTTTACCTTTTAACTTGAGTTGTTTGGATTCCTCCATGTTTAGGTTTTCCTGGTCTATGTGTATGTCATAGAATTCATCTATTAACTGAAGGAATTTACTAAGATCATCATAATTCTAAAACACCCTCCAAAATTGGACATTATCTGGCAGAGAGGGTCAGTACTTGACCTGAACATCATAGCTGAGCTTAGGGGGTAAAGGAGGAACAAACAAACTTGCAGAGATAGCTAGGGAATCAACATGGTGATTCAAATCCCTAGGTATATATGACAATTCAAAAAACATACAAGAGTCTTTGAGTTTCCATACCTCGTCTTCGTAGACCTTCAGTCTGATATTTTTTGTCTGAAAAGTGTTGTTGACCTACTGTATGATGAGGTCTGGATCTCCAAAAATCTTTATGCACATGATTCCCATCTCCTTGGTAGCTTTAAATCCTAGGAGCAAGGCTTCATATTCTGCTATGTTGTTAGTGGTTTTAAAATCAACCTTATAAGACAGATGGATGTTTTCCTTAGATGGGGAGATCAATACTACACTTGCACCTGCTAAGCTTTGAGTGCTAGCCCCATCAAAATACATGGTCCAGATTTCTGTGCTCACTTCTTCGGGCTGTTGACAGATGGGCTTAGTGAGATGGACTGATGTTTGCTGAGAATCATATGTTTACAAAATGCATGACCCAAAATCAGTGTCCACTGCATACATGGGGTGATTCACTGAGTTTCTCTCCTTACTTATAATGTATGCCAGCTGATTTTCCCTATATAGCTTCTTTGTCTCTCCTCTAAACATGGGAATTGTGGCATATGTGAGATCCATCTGAAGGGTTCCACCTAGTCTTTTGCTCCATGACTGAGACAGCAAGAGACCAAATTTTGGAGGGATACCAGTCACTACAATGTCCATCATGATGCTTTTCGAAGGTAGTTGAGTTAGGTTCACAACAAGATCTTTGATGAGGCCCAAGAACTTGACCTTCCTGGATTCAAAGGAGAATAAACCATGGTAGGGCTTGGTGATGCTGAGGCCAAGCTCATCCATCACAGCCTTTGGCATTAGGTTATGAGAGGCTCCTGAATCCAGCAGACTGTTATGGAGGATTTTATCATGGATATTCATGGATATGTAGAATGTTTGGCATGAGTCCTTCCGGTCTTCGATCATGGGGCCCAGGGTTACAATAGGCTTGTCATCTTGCAGGTTCATAAAATCAGTTTCAATGTGCACATTGGGCTGAAGGGAATTTAGAATGGAGGACTTGAATGCATCATTCTTCATTAGCTCAATTAAAGGGAAAGGGATTTTCAATTTTTGAATTCTAGACTCAAGGTTGAAAGAGTAATGCAGCCTATCTGGAAACCTTACCTCATGAGTTGTAGGTTTGGGTTGGACTTGATCAGGTATGGCTGAAGGTGTTGGTTTCTGCAATGCTTTAGATGTGACAAACACCTTCTTTGGTAAAACAACAACCTTTCTAGCTGATGCAGTAGGCTGCTTGACTGGTACAACATTCTTCTTGAGAGGAGCAACCAACCTAAACCTGAGCTAGTAACCTCCTTGATTATCAGCTTGATAGACAACCTCTTTAGTGATCTGCTCATCAATTAGGGATTCTTCATATTCTGCCTGTGTCAGAAAAGAATAGTCCACCTCATCCTCCATGCAGTGGATGTTGTCTTCAGCTTCTCCTTCTTATTCAATGAATTCTAGCTCTTCTTCTAATACATCATTTTGAAATGCAGCTCTTATTCTCTGATCTTCCCCTTGGTTCCTCTCCCTTCTGAGAATCTGAACTGGGGGATTTCCTCTTCTATAAGGAACAAACTTTGGGTTTCGAGTAGCAAAGTCACTTGGCCCTTTTCCCCTCACAGGTAGATGTCCTTGGTCCTTCCATTTAGACATTTCAGTAGTCAGGTTATCTAATAGTTTGGTCATTTTGTTAATCTTGTTCTCTGATGCAGAAACCCCACTAAGGTCTGTTGGCTACTTCTCCCTATCCATCTTCCCTTTGACCTTCTGAGATGCTAGAATGTTTGACTCTACCTCTAGGGCAGCATCCTGCATAAGTGATAAGGAGTCATACCTCCTTTCTATGAGAAGTAAGCAGAAATCAGATTCAAAGGAATTTGCATAAGTTATCCTA
Source organism: Pseudotsuga menziesii (assembly GCA_001517045.1). Lineage (NCBI taxonomy): Eukaryota > Viridiplantae > Streptophyta > Pinopsida > Pinales > Pinaceae > Pseudotsuga > Pseudotsuga menziesii. The sequence goes on along the minus strand of LPNX011002726.1, from coordinate 377,818 downwards.
GCTGAGGTATCAGTGGGCTTAATTTCAGTGGGGATCTTGTTGTACATGTTGTTGAATCTCTTAGTAAAGTTGGAGACAGACTCCCCATTTTCTCTTTTCAGGTTGCTGAATTCTATGATATAGTAGAGGTGGTTTGTCCTCTCTCCCCAATGCTTTAGAAAAATGTTATCTAGGGCCTCTATGCCTGCCACTGATCTAGCAGGTAGTTTCTTAAACCACTTCCTAGCCTGACCATCTACGATTTGCACAAAAACCCTAGTCCATACATCTTCTTGCTCTATGTTAATAATTTCAGCATAATTGTAAAATGCCTCTAGATGTTATTCAGCAGTGAAATCCCCTTCCCCTATAAACTTAGGCATATACTTGAGATAATCCCCCGTAGGCATGGCTGAGAGGGGATTCGGAAAAATTATGGGGGCATACCTAGCCACCAGGATCCTCTCCATCTTGGTTAATTGAGGGGTAGCCATATTGGCAATGGGTGTGGATAGGGTTGAAGAAGGAAACACTTATGGGGATACTTGCTGAAAAGGTGGTGGTATACTTATCCCAGTGGAGTCACCAGGGATTGGATCTTCACAAGCAACAGTGCTTGAAGATGCCCAAACCCTAGATTTTCCTGATGTATCTATAAATTCTTAATAATTAAGAGTTTCAGCAGAAGAAATAATAGGAGAAAGATTTCTTGAAATACCTGATGTAGCGTTTTGTGCAGCACTACTAGTCTGTCTCAATAAATCCCTAGCTCTTCTCAAAATTTCTTCTAGATCTGAAACCGGTCTTGTTGGTGGCCCCTTAGGGTTTGCTCTAGTACATGGTCTTCTTGATGCCACCTTATCTCAATGAAGTCACTAGATAGATGATTACAACCATAATAGTGTCCAAGCTCTGTCTATCATCAAAGCAAGGATCTATGTCGTCTCCCAGGGAAGCTGAGCTTCAGTCTCCTTTCCTCGGCAGTGGCGCCAATTTGTTATCACTCCAGGAAACTCCTCTAGGTTGTAGCTCGAGGATGCATGGTAAATTACAATGTTTTTATGGTTTTCTGATATGGATCAAGTCAGTTGACCTATATAACCTTTCCACTCTCAAGGCATGCATAAAACTCACTCAATTACAAGGCTTTTAGTTACAATTGCTAAGAAGTTTGACAATAAAGTGCAGGGATGAAGAAATCATAAGGTTGGCAAATTTACATACAAAACACATGCATATAAATGGCTAAATCATGATAAAGATGGCACTTATAAATCAAAGTGCACTAACAAACCAATAGGATGATAGCTATCATCTTCTTAATCAATATGAAAATGACCTAAATACACATTCATGCATAAGTGTAGCAAAGAAAGAGAAGATGGCTGAACAGATCATAACAAAAGAGCTTATATTCATGAATAAGTAAAATGAGAAGCATGAAAGCATTATAGTCTTAGAAATCCCTTAAGTTGAACCTTTATTATAAAATCGATCTTAGGCTTTATAGCCTTTTTTACAGAAAGTATAGATCCTGAAACTTGGATCTGTTTTTACAAAAATACTCAAAAGTGGCAGTTTTTGCAAATTAGGGTTTGAAACCTTACCTAACTACTTGTCTAACTATAATGAAGATCTAGTTCACTGATTTAACATTAAATAACTGAAGCATTTGTTGATGATCACTGCTGCTGATCCACTGTCAGTTAACCCGCTGATTTCTTCTTGACAGCTGGGGTTGATGACTTTATGGTGTTGTTTTGTCATAATAGATCTAAACAGATCCTTTTTTATACTTATTTCAGCACCTTTTATCTTTAAATTATGCCCCTGAGCCATCTGCAGTCGCCAAAAAATGATCCTGTGTGCCCAAAACTTGCCTTTACGCCTCTGTCTGCTTTCGGTGGTTAAGCGGCCAGTCTATCAAACTTATTAGCTGCCAAAAGTGGTACTTTTGGTGGCTAATGGATTGTTCCATCATCCACCTAAGCCATTGAAATCCCTATTTAACCAAAATATTTACGTTTTCATAAAAAACATCCTTTCAGACCTGTTGGCTTAGCTTTCCTCTTCTGCAGGCTTTGTGTTAGAGGTGTTAACAGTGCCTTGGCTGGTTTTAGGAGGTTGGATACTGATGGCTGCTTCAGCTAGGGTTGATAAGGTAATGTGGCTCCTAGAGTTTGATTTTGCTTCCTTCAACTGCAGCCTTTGGAGCCTCACCATCCTGTATAACTTGGTATTGTCCCTTAGGTATCTTTTGTTCATTCTTTTCAAGAAGATGTATCTTTCCCTCTGCTCCAGGTAGGACTTGTGCAATAACTTGTTTCTCCTAGTCAATGTCTCATTATTTCTCTTTATCTCTCTTTCCAAGACCTCCATTGCATAAACCTGCCTCAGTAGCAGATTGATATTTTGACTTCTAGGTTTGCTAGAGGAAGGCCCTTTTGTTGGTTCCTCTTGTTCCCGTGGTGTGGGGGATAGCAATGCTTCAGTGAATGGAACAATTTCAAGAGATAGGGATACATCCTCTCCTTGTTCTTCCTCAGAATATGAATAGGGTAGGTTTAAGACATTCTTCTGGTGTGCTTCTGCCTCGTGACCTTTCTCACCGAAATACAAATTCATTTTTTCCTTCTTCGTCTTGGAGGAGGAGGGAGGTTTTTCTATTGCTGAAGTTGGGGATATGGCCCTCCTCCTCCTTCTCCAACTCCTTGGAGTGCTGTATTTCTTGGCAGGAGACTTCCCTTTCTCCTCTGGTTGAAGGCTTGTCTCAAAGCCATTCCAAAACAGAAAATAGGGCCAAGCAATGTTTCTTTTATTCAACAACTCCTGGACCAATAGATGGATCAGACCATGGTGGCACAGCCTGCCAACAATCTTGGATGGCTTGGATTTCACTTGATGTGCCATATTCCCTAGACTCTGTGTAAATAAAAAGGTAGAGCAAGAGGGTTCTTACTTGTGAAGTGGTTCATGAGTTTGAAATGATAGATCATTGCTTTATTGTATCTCCCTTCACAGGTCAAATAGACCACGATGGCTTTTAGTTGCTGCTGCTAGTTCTCTTCTAGCCATGATGATGGCACAGCCTTCTTCCATGTTATTCCCCTATGCTCAAGCTTGAGATATGATCTGAATTCCACGTCTTTGGGTATGGTGGTCTTGAACCACTTCTCTCCTATGCAAGGGAGTTCAGTCACCTTTGAGATTAGTGCTTCATCTATGAAAAATTCCTCCCTTCCTATGACTAATTTTGAACCATCAAATGATAGGGAAAAATTTTTAGCCACTTGCTGATGAAAATCCTGTATTTTTTCACAGTATTTGTAGCAGCCTACCTCTTGGAACAATCTGCAAACCTCTGGATGGGCCTCTAAATAACTGACATCACCTAGCTCCTGTCTGAGAGCCGATCCAATTTTCTTCATCCTGATGGGTGTATCTCCTGGATACCTGCAAAAATAGTTTTCTAGACCTTCTATACAATGTGCTTTAGTGGGCTTCTCTCTCAGAGTCAGTTTTTTGGTGAAAAAATGCCAATTTCAAACATGAAATACGATGGAGTTCCATGGCACTGATTATGAGGATTTTCTATCATTTATGGAAGCTGAGGTCACCCAAATGATGACAGCAGCTTGATCTCTGAGATATATTTTCCTAGATAACCGTACCCTACCTCAGCCTTAGCATTCAGTGGTTATTTGATGACCCTTGGGACAGGTGGAGGAAAACTGAAGGTTGGTAGTTGGATTAGTTTTTTCTACTTGCATAATGACCCTTTTCACTCATTTCACACTGCTAACTGCCGAAACGTTTCCTTTTGGCGGCTAACTAAACGTGATCTTTCTTGCTTAAACCACTAGAATCGTTACCCCGTCACCGTGGTGAATCTCTGCTTTCGGCGGATCTCGACCATGTCAGAAACCTTTTTTTAACTATCGAAAACATGTTCTTTTGGTGGTTAATAAAATGTCATAGCTTTCACCTAAACTACCAAAAGGGTTTTTCACCTGATATTTGTCTTCCATCTTTCGGTGGTTAGCATATGTGTTGTGATCTTCTCTAATCTGCCGAAAGTGACCCTTTTCAATGGCTAATGAGATGTTTTGAGCCTCGCCTAAGCCATTGAATGTAATTTTCCTAACACTACTTGCTCATCGCTTTCGGAGGTCTAAACCCTTTTTAATATCTCTTTCTAGTATGCCAAAAGCGCCCTTTTTCGGTGGCTAATGAGTTTTCTGTAGTCTCACCTAAGCCACTGAAAGAGTCACTTTGACCCTGCTTGTTCAGACATTTTTTGGTGGTTCGCCTTTGGCCTGCATTAAACTATTTAACCACCGAAACATAGCTTTTCGGTGGCTAATGAGCTATGATAGTCCTCACCTAAGCCATCGAAAGCTACAACTTGTAAAATTTTCATCCAAATAAAAAACAGAGGCCTTCAAAACTGACAGTGATATTCATATTCTTCATTGCACGAGTTAAATTATTCATACTATCAAAATAAATTATTTTTGGAGATAACACTACCAACAAAAAAGAGCCCCCACTGGAGTCTTCTTCGTGCTTTCAAACTCTCTAAAATTGAAAGCACCATCGAGCATTTACTTTCTCAGGCTCACCAAAAATCCACGAGATCACAACTCAATGGTGTCTCTAGACACCACCCCACAGATAATAGTTTGGTAGCATTCCAATTTTGGGTCACCTTTGTTTAGAGTACTCTGCAATGTGTCTTTCTTGAATCCCATCAATACCAAAAGTATCTACCTCCCCCAAGTATTTCCCATCTGCAGTGAAATTCCCAGTATTACAGCTATGATCCCTTTCCCATGAGTCAGTTTCATTTGCTGTCTGGTCCACCCTAACGTCATACTCTGAACAAACGAAGTTTGAGTCTACTACACTCCCTCTACCCCTGTTCAATTCCTTCCCTCCCCCCCCACAATTCAATGGGTCAGTCTGCATATTGTCTCACATCTTTTGGTTAGCTCCCTCGCACTTCTGGTCAAGGAAACACCATTACCTTGACCAAGGGCAAGTCTCACTCTATCAACGACAACAGACATGTATTCTAGAGGATAGACCCAAAGGTCCCTGTATCTTGGTTTCATTAACCTCATTGATGAATTCCATGGACCACTTGAGAGGAGTCCTTAATGCCTCTCAGGATGGTTGTTTCTCACGTGCTCGACTCCAACTACATCATCGCACCATTGAGATTCATACAGGGTATTGGTCCGTGCAGTATTTGGTCGGAGACCCACGAAGTCACATGACTCTAGAACATTGATTAGTCTATTTGAGGGACCCACGGGGGCTTCACTTGTAGACCAATATCCTCTCACGTTAGTTCATATTGTGGGTTTCAAAATTATAAAAAATCGAACCAATATATTGCAGGTATTGGGGGGATGAGGGGTTTAAGGTGGGGGTGGGTAGGGTGGTTTATAAGGATTGAGGTATAAAAAGGGGTGGGGAGGAGGTTTTAAGTATTGGGAGGGGGTTTCAACAAAAAGAGTTTGGGTCAATATCTCTCGAAATTAAGGGTATTCTTTAATATCCCATGATCGCACGTGCTATGTGAGAGGTTCACTAAGTGAAGTCCCTATGGAGGGACCTAAACAGGTTTATGTCCCTTGTGATTTTCAGGTTGCATTGGAGACAATTTTTAGAAGCCCCAACAATGATTCTATATAGATTTATGATTGAGGTAGCATACTTGTACCACAGAGACTTTGACTCTCCATCAGTGAGTCCATACAGCTATGTACCATTCCAGATCCAGCAGGCCACCAGTCATGAAGATATAGCATTCCATGAGAATGCCATGGGTCCAATGTAGCAGTTCTTTAGATCAGTATTGTACTCAGCCTCTCATTGAGACAACCACTATGTATCATCAGTTGTATATGATTGGCTCTTGTATTATAGAGCATAGATCACATTATTCTTTTGACATTGTTACAAGCATGGGGATGCCTGCCTAGTACATATACATGTCACACAATATTTGTATCTCACCCTTTGATGGGAACCATATTAATACAAAAACCAAAAGCCACCATGCCCCATCCCAGGAAGCACCACCTCTCCGCAGAAAATCCTATGATGTTCGTCGGCCATATGATGAGATCCTGCCCTCACACATTAGGGGGCAATCTGTTAACCCAAAAAATCCCTCACTTAGCTCTACATGGGCTACACCACCCAAGGACACCCATGCATGACCCTCATTTAACCCCATTTGACCCCCACACCCTTAAGAAGGCTTAAAAACAAGAAAAAGGGCTTAAAAACCCCTAAAAAGAGCCTAAATAGCTCTCATAGGGGCTAAAGCCTCCAAAAAGGGGCTAAAACCCCTCAAAGGAGCCTAAAACCCTAAAAGGAGCTAAAGATTGAGTGAAAGGGGCTTAAAACCCTAAAAAAGCTATAAATAGAGGGGTGGGGGTCACTCTCAAAACATTCCTCCCTTGCATACTGTTATGCTGCCCTAGTGGATGCATTGAGACCATTTGCCTCTCAAGCCACCCACACTCCCTCTCATCCATTTTTCCTTTGAGCCATAGCTCCCCCATTGCCAAGAGAGAGGTGCTTTTCCAAGCTAGGGCATGGTGGCCCATTTCCACCAAGAGGTATAATCTGTTTTTTAATGTCTTTTTCATTTTAGTTTTTGTCTAACTCAGTTTGCTTGCAGGTTTAATTCATGTTTTAACAACTGTATGCAGGGTTCTGGAGTCTAACCTTGTGTGTAGGGTTTCCATATCTTTCCTTTCTGCTCCTGCTGCTTTCTTTCAGTTCCATTTTTTTCTTGCATTACCATCAGGAACCCTATCCTTCCGTCCTATAGATGGAAGGTAGCCATCCCTGCCTTGTAGCAAGAAAGAAATCCTTGCTACAGTAACCACCACCACTTTTAATTTACTCAATGCATTATTTTTCCTTTATATAAGTTTAATTTAAAGACCTGGATATATAAGATCATAGATTAGTAACTTCAGAAAATTCTGAAGTATATGTAACTTCAAAAAAATTCAAAAATTAGATCTGCAATATTAGAATAAAAAAAATCAGATAAGAGCGTTTCCCTTTCTCGAAATACAGAGCAGCTAGGGTGTAACGACCTCATTGATTTGAAAAAATTCTCGGGTATAACCAATACAAGTCACAGTCCTTTTACAAGAGAGCATGAGTCAGAGTCAATTAAAACAGATCAAGGGTGTTTCACCATCTCATAAGCAACATTTTCATTCATCCAAAAAACTAATACCTATAATTTTTTGACAAAGCATGACATAACCAATATAAGTCACAATCTTTTTGCAACAGAACAAGAGTCACATTCAATTAAAATAGAGCAATGGTGTTTCACCATCTCATAAGCAGACTGAATGAATATTCAAAACAATTAAGAAGACCTAAGGAATACTTGCAAATTTAACAAGGTACGAAAACCTCTGTTGGAAACTCTCTAGTGTAAATGAAAAACAACAAAATCAATATAAGCAAAGCAAAGACAAACAATAAGAAATAGTGGTTACCTGAAGGCTTGTTTATATGTGCAAAGCAAAGGCGGTGCAACACCAAATGTGGTAAATCGAGTATTGTAAGAAGATCTTGGAGATCGTCATAAGGTGAGTAAAAATGAAGATATAGGCCCATGTCTGAATCAAATGACAAACTTTCTTGCCTTAATGGAGAAACAATGCAGTGATGAAGCATTAATGTGGATGAAGGGACATGGGAAAAGTGTATTCCATCGACTGAACCAGCAGTGAAATGAAACCACAACCAAATTGACCCCACAAACTGAGATCCTAAAGGAAGAAAAACCCTCTAGAAAATTAGTGGTTACCTGAAGGCCTATTTATATGTGCAAAGAAAAGGCGGTGCAACAACAAATGCGGTAAATAGAGTACTGTAAGAAGATCTTGGAGATCGTCATAAGGTGATAAAAAATGAAGATATACACCCATGTCTGAATCAAGTGACAAAATTTCTTTCATTAATGGAGCAACAATCCATTGATGAAGCATTAATGTGGATGAAGGGACATGGGAAAAGTGTATTCCATCGACCGAAGTAGCAGTGAAATGAAACCACGATAAAATTGACCCCACAAATTGAGAGCCTAAAGACAGAAAATCCCTCGAGAAAATATTATCCTAAACCCAGATAAACTGTTGGACTGATACTTTCACAAAATCTTGGCAAGGGCTATGCCGAATTGAGAGAAATGAACTGCAGTGAAGGAAAACGAAACGTTGTAATTATTTTTTTTCCAAGACCAGTCGTTTAGGACAATATATAGAAGTGTAGTGAAAACACGCAAGCCACTTGTCGCAAAAACACGGTAAACACCAACTGGGAAGAAGGATCCACAACTGAAAATCAATCCATTAAGTCCATTAATCCATTCACATGACAGAAGTTCCGCAATCAAGATTGCAGAATCAGGGACCCAAATGAAGTGCACTAAAAAAACAAAAATTGATCAGCATACATGCATGAAAAAAAGGTAAGGACAATCAATCAATCATGCGCAACAACAACTGTAACAGGCGGCCATTTGGTCAGCATGGGAATGTAACAAGTGGCCATTCGCTTAGCATGGGAATTACTTCCTTTGAGTGGACATGTTTGACAGGGAAACCAAGACACAACACCTGTCCAGTCTCCATTCGCTAAGACGATGTGACATATGTCAGAATGTTAATGGCCATGGATATGAGGAATCTTTTGAGACTGTGTCTCCATTGTGAAAACTCCTACGACGTAAATATAAATTCCAGATGAGATATTTTGTATTATAGTTAACTTTTAAATTATACATGTCACACTTGTATAAAATGTGAATAAACCATTAAAAAATGTATGCAATATACGAAAGTAAAATTGTGTTTTATTTATATAATTAGCAATTGCTTTATGAGGTGTAATAAATGTCGAAATGGGATGAAAAGTAGATATGATGAAGTGGAAAAGGGAGTAGTATTTTTTTGTTAATTATTATTGATATACATTGGGATCCAACCCCATGATGATCTTCCACATAATAGTGGAGGTTGACCACTTACAATAAAGAGCTTAGTAATGTTTATGAAAACATGTGTGCTAGTGTTGATGTGGTGGTAAATGGATTGCAACATTGGGTTAGGTGATCAAGGTGGACAAGGGGGCGTACTGATGGAAATAAATGATTTACAGTAGGGGATTGAGAGATCGAATTACAATAGGGACAATCGATACAATGGATCAAAGGGGAAGGGAGATCCATGGGTTGGTAATGTTTTATAAAACACAATTTGGACATCATTATGTATACATATTGCTTGCAACAAAGATCAAGGGATCAATGCAAAAATGGAGGGATGATGATGAAAGCCATATTTGGGAGATGAAATTGCAGCATGAGAAACAAGGTTGCTAACAAAGACGAAGGGATCTGGAGACTCACAGATTCAATATACTTTTGATCTTTTTCATTAAAAAACCTTAGAATATTATGCATCAGGTATGTCCATCATGATCATGTTTATTTTTCAAGGTGAAGTTCGATTTGCTGACAAGGATTTTCATAGGACTATATGTGTTCTAAACATATATTTTGAGTCTCTATATGTGGCAGGTTTAATAGGGTTTCAGTGATTAAAATAATATTACTATTTCAAAAATTTAACTCGAACGTGTTTGCATTATTAGATATCTCCATGGGTCTTCAATATTGTCACGTCCCCACCCCTCATCCCGACGATGGAGAGGATGCGACCAACACTGCTGCTGCTATCAAATCCAGGAAATCTAACCCCATGAACATAAACATAAAATGCATTGAACATAAAAATACATGCATAGATGCATAATACATGAAATATATAGTAGAATCAGATCATTCATTTCATTCAAGCATTCATCATGTTCATAATTCATTAAAACAATTCATTGCAGAGATTAAACACACGAGAATACTTATCTTGAGAATAAGCTTTCCCGCAACTAGCTATGTCACTGCAACGTTCCACCCAACCATAGGCCAGTGTGCTCATCAATATCTCAGAATCATTGCCACCCCCAAGCTGGGCATGATTCCACAAGGAACTAGGGAAAAACAGGCTTACACACAGCAATACCATACATCCACAGTCAAGCCAACACACAGTTGGGTTTCACAGTCTGTCCAGCCAAGCCAATGAACAACTGGCTTCCACGGATATTAAGGAAAAAACCCAACAAAATAGGGGTTCCTTGGACTTACTTAGACAAGCCACACTTTACATCTAACACACAGTCAACCAATTAATCAAAAAACATCCACACACAACTGTTGGGTATGAACAAAACGTTCCTAGGAAGCCAAAACAAAAATGGGGCAAGGGAAAAGATAACCCTGGGAACCAAAATCGATTTCACAATGTTCATGGACATTCAGGAGCAAAAACAACCATCATTCTCACCCAAATCGTGAATCCCAAAATCATAAAACGCCTATGGGCATTTCGAGAGCAATCCGGCCGCAACACACACCCAAAACGTAAATCCCTACTACACATACACTCAACAACCCAAAACGGCTTCCCAGCCATGGATAAAAATGGAATAACGTTAGAAAACGTGAAGGAGAACTCCCATCTTACTCACAGCAAAAAATACGGCCTCCTTAAACCCAAAAATCGTGGTTCCTTTCTTCTCATTCGCTGACAACACAGAAAATGAAGAAAACAACAAGAAATCATGAGGGAGAAATATCAGCAAGCTTTAGCCACGAGAGAGAGCCCAACCTCCATGAGAATGGGTGAGGAATGAAAGATATGGGTGAATAATGGATTGGGCATGCATTTCCAAGCAGTTACTTGCACAAGAAGTCAAAAACACATTTTCCAAAATTGGGCAGCTTCCCAAATTCGAATTTGAGTCCCATACTCTCCCCATCCCCATGCATTAACTTCCCCAACCAATTTCTAAATCACTGGGCAAAAAAAGACAAAAGGGTAGATGACAACTTTATGGGTTTTCCCTTTGACATTTGGCTTTTCCCCATTGGATCAAGGTTTTGAATGTTTCCCCCTCCCTATTCATTGTGAAATCATCCCCCCATCTCTTTAACGTTGTGGCACATACCTAGTTGTGGTATTTTTATTAATTTGCATTTTTACATGATGTCTCAAAATATATTGTGTCTGGCTAGCACATAAACCATCGGCATCGATTTTAATTGCCAAAACATAAAACACTAAATCCATGGTGGGGCCTTTGCCTTGAGCTCCACACCACGATTTAATACAGTATTTACATCATATGCAATTTAATACCATGGGGTCAAAACCAAGGTGTTTCAAATATGTATGTAGCTTGGAATTTGTTGCTTCTTTATGTCCACATTAGAAAGTAATGTAGGTTTATCTTGTGGGCAGCCCATAAATTTGATGTATACCTTCCAATAGATGATTGTCATGTAGAATCCCATGCACATTTGAAATGTGTGGAGAACTAAGAATTGATTTCCTTGAAGAAGCTTATGTATATTTTATGTGGTTATTTTAAAATTGATTGCAGTCCATGTACATTTGAAATGTGTGGATAATTAAGAATTGATTTCCTTAAAGAAGCTTATGTCATATTTCATGTGTGGTTATTTTTTAATTGATTGTAGTCCATCCACATTTAAATGTGTAGAGCTAAGTATTGATTGCTTTAAATAAGCTTATGCATATTAAAAATTTGTGATAGCTAAGAAGTGACTGCCTTGGAGAATTTTTTTACATATTTGATGTGTAGTTATTTTAGAATTGAGTGCATGTAGGTTGTGTGTAAAGAATAATATAGTTAGATTTTTTAGATATCTGTAAATTGAAATTTTTTGTTTATGTTCTCTATTTTCAATTTGATATTTCAACATGTTTTTTTGTTATTTGATTTTTATAAATTTAAAATCATATCATACAAGAAAATGAAGATAGGTGTTTCATAGATTGATAGATAGGTGTTTCTAAGTGGATTGAGTTCAATAGGGTGATTACAAATTATGAAAAATGAGGGAGTTGTTCACCTTATCTGTAATCAAGGGCATGGGTATTTCGGGCTCTATGTGGTGCTACATGTTTGGAATTGTTTGTTTGATTCTAAATATAACATGGGCACAATTTACTAGTGCTTCAACAACCTGCCATTTCCATTGACATGGAAAAGATTATTTATCAGGTCAATGCAAAACCCATGTCAAAATCAATAACTTGACCTCCCATGAAACAAAGTTTATTACGCCCCTAAACTGACATTTAGGAGATTTCTTTTCCTAATTTTGAACAATACAACAAAAGCATCATCCCATTCCATCTCGATTTATAGTTAGAGGAATGAGTGTGATGCCTCTTTTCTCTTGAACCATTTTGTTTAAACTTGTACATATCTTAGTTTCCATATTATGTATTCAATTTGAAACTTTACATATTATTGGAATCATAACAATACAAATTTGAAGCTTTTTTTCATAACAATTATGATTGTTTTATTAGATGTGAAGTGCTTTTTGAAGAAAGCTTTATGAACATGTAAAATGATTATTTGCATTACCTTTTTACAATGATATAGATGAGTAATTTATTTACTAAAATTTCTTATTGTAAACTTGTGTTACTTTCCTTTGTATGTTGGGAAACCTTAACAGTCCAACATAGAAATGTATATTTCTATCACCAATAGCGAGTGGGAAGGGTGATTTGAAAATTCAACTAGCTGAGTATCATAAAATATATTTAAACCACTAAGGCCAGTCAAAACCCAGACTATCTTTAATGGAATAAAAGGGTAAGCACCCTACCTAGAACTTTATGTCATTATCTCCAATTGCTACTAGGTAGGTTGTTTTGAAAGTTTCAATCATTTGAACATATTCATGTCATCAATTAAAACCGTGAACTGGAAAATCCTAAACATATGTTGAATGAAGGCCTCCTAATAAAAATTATAAAATCTCAATTGGAGACGAAATTTCCCAAATTGAATACTTAACTACTCAAAATTGATAAATATTAGTGCACTTGAATGTGTTGAGCATATTTCTATCTAATGAACCCTTTCCCTTGAATCATTCAAGTTCCCAAGATCTCAATGCTTTGAATACTCAATATCTTGTGATCTCTCCACATAATATTTTGATTACATTGATCCCTTCAATTCACCCACACTAAATAATAAGTAGTGAATCTTTTTCAACTTAATCAAACTCCTTTTTTTCCATAATACAAAGTCACTAAACCACAAGATTGTGCAGAGAATTGACATGAAAGCCTTGTAATACACTAAATCTATGTATTCTTAAAATTGTTGAAGATTGCACCTTTTAAGTTTTCATTTATTGAATGTATTTTTTATTATGATCCCCTTGTCCAAGATTCCTACATAATTGATTACAAGAAGAAAGGAAAAACAAAGTTTCTGTAGTGCTCGAATCTTGCAAGAGATGCTTGAAGCTAGGTTTAGGTACAAAATAAAGGAACTTATTGAGATTTAAGTCCAATAGCTTGAGGTTAATTCAACCATGTCTAAATTGGAAGATGGCAGAATGTCAATACTATATTTTCATGAAAACACATTGCTTGAACATTTTACACTATGTACACTAAATTCACAATAGGAAATATAAATAAAAAACCCCAATCCATAACAAAAAATTAGTCCTTCCAGCAATGTAGATGGTCCTCATGGAAAGCAAGAAGACTAGGACCACAACCATAGAGACAATTATGAATAATGCCATAACAGGCCTTTGGAAGGTTGAATCCTCCCAACTCATAATTGGCATGACAACCTATAATAATCCATAGAGTAAACATGTCTTAGAACAATACTTTCTTTGATGAAGGAAAATTCACAAAGTAACATAAATTTGGCTTTCCAACATATGCACAACTGTCTATCCCACTATTCCAATTCAAAGATAAGGACCACACACTAATCATTTATCTTTCTTTTCTTGATTATTAAGATAAGAGAAAATGATAGAAGTATCATTGCATCACAACTAAAGACCAACCATACTAATACCTAGATATGTTCACCCCCACATGTCGAGATATCACAATGATAGTTAGTTTCACTTTGAAATTAAAATCAAAGCTTGTATGTTTAACTAGGTTGGTTATGACTATATTATGCAACATTTTTCTCTTCTAAACAGTTATTTGGTCCAAAATATATTTTAGATTAACCTTCAAAATGGGCCAGCCTGCAACTTTCACTGAAAAAGTGGGAGATGAATTATGGCTGAAAAGCAAGTCTAATCTATGAATAAACTCTTCAATATTTCTTTAACCAAGATGACTAAAATAACATTCACCAATAGTCGACTATGCCAATAGGAATATCTGCTTCATGATTTGCCACAAAATATCCAACTATTCTCATCATTAATATGAACTAATATCACATTTGGATCTACTACATAACTATGGCAAACAATTACTATAAAAAATTGAGGAGGAAACACTTCCTTTAAGATGTAAATAGAGAAACAAAATTAATCTCCTATCTAGAATGCATAACCATTTTGTCAATTCATTCATAGTGGCATCATAAGAGGCATTTGAAAGAATAGTAATAGGTAGCTCTCTAATACAAGATCCTAATATCCAACAGTCCTCCATGTTTGTACCAAGACCACAACAACTTCCAAGTGGTGCACCCTTCAAGAAAGACTCCATCAAACCAAGCACAACCTTCTAGAGTGTACCATGTGGTCCTGCTCCTTTTAATGCTAAGCCCCTTCCTCCTATTTCCTAGAATCCTCCGAAAGACAGCTCCACATTCTATGATAAGGACCCATACTCGTCAACACGCCAAGTACAAGATGTCAACGTCACATAAGATTACTAGGTTAGTAAAAGTGTGCCTACTCCTATAGTAAGCCATCCAAATGTCAATCAATTAATATAGGGTAAAATATGCAAGAAGGGGATAAGGTTTCACCATCCACCTCACATCACATGAAGCATTCCCTTAGATGGTGTAACATTTTTAGAGCAACCCAAATGCTAACAACATTTATTAGAGAAAAATAGACAAAAGTATGAGAAGTTTCTTGTGTCGAGGTAGCATTTTAGGTCAAAAAGGTCAAATTTGTTCTCCACACATGGATGGAATTATGCTTCCACGTGGCGAGTATTGATGGGAATTAACAAAAAACTTCAATGATAAAGAGAATATTTATTCAGCAATGTGGAAAAATATATTTCAATCTAGATTTGAAAATATACAAAGAACATAATTTTCAAACCTGAAACTAAGCAAAGTATAGGAAGCTTCTAACAATTCCAAAGTAGAGGAGTATGTATCAATCCCAAAGAAGGACAAGAAGTTACTTTGGATAATAAATTCCTATTACCTTTTAATACAAAATATCATACACATAAGACCTTTCCCATCACAATTAGTTGAGGCAAATACTGATAACAATATATAGCAAAACTATGGATACACAAAAGTTCACTATGTGTTGTATGGATTATGTGGACACTGCTACAAAATATATATATATTTTTAAATTTGATAATGGTTTCATATTAAGAGAATAAAAAAAATCCCACAAGTTCAGTTGCATTCCTTATCATTCAATTTGATTTTTTCCTAAGCCGAGTAAACATGTGAGCTATGATATCAAGGTAATACTTCATTGCATTCACAAAACATTTACAATATTTAAGGCATGGCATATCTTGCACATAAAATCTACAACCATCTGAGGACTTGACAATATTATTTGCTCAAGGAAATTTGACGAAAATGTAAATCATTTATAACCCACACATGGATATATATCTCGAATGACTGCCTTATTTTTTAAAGGGAAAGGTCATAAACGAGGGAGTGATGAGGGTAAATGTTTTACTATACATACATTCATCATGCAGACCATGTCAAATTCTATTGATGTGACATGCTTCTAAAATCTACAAAACTTAGCTTGTTAGCAACAACCCTACATAGACAAATTACAAATCAATCATATTTCAATACCATATCATGCCATTCAATAAATTGCTAACTGTGAAACAATGAAAGCCATTTGCAATGGAAGAGCAACTTACTTTAATCTCCTTAGAAAAGGAGTAGAAATTTGTATCTTACTTAAGTCTAAAATAAAAATAATTTAAGATGTAAGGATATGCTCAAAACATAACAATATATGTCTCGAATTCTCAAGAAAAGAGAGAAAATAAATTGAATCCCAATATGAAGATTTCAAGAAAAGGTGCTTGAGGTTCGAACATGGTTTCCTGTTTTGTAATTCTCCTTTTCTAATTGATCATACATTGATATAAAAAATCCAATGGTACAAGTTAAAAGAATTATTAAAAGCACCATTATCAAGTAGTACCCAAGATAAAGCTCTTCAAAAATTGGGCCACTCAAGCTACAAAGATTAAAAACCATATAGTTGATTGCATAGAGAAAATCATAGAAAGAAACTGAGTGCATATGAAAAGAATTACTTACGCAAGAACCTTTATGAGCTAACAAACTGTTACCCTCATACCTTCCATATTAGTTCAGTAGGTTATTAAAGATCAGTTTCTCAAGCCTAAATTTAACTTTCAAATAACTTTCTCAAGCTTAAAAACTATTTAGGAATATTCCTAAAAATGGTTATAAATACTAAGGGAATATCACAATACAAGTATCAAGCTAAATCTTGAGGCATTGTGAAATTGAAGATGCTTGTAGTAACACTCTTATGTTGGTATTGACCTAGTCTTTGGAATCTTTCCTCCAGTGTTTAAGAGAGCATGAAAATATTACATCAAGAATAAGTGAATCTACTTGTTGTAAAACATATACATATTTAAATATATTCTTCCCAATTAATTTTGTTATAAATGTTTAAACCATGTCTAAGTCAATCAAGTAACCATGAACTCCATATGGATAACACATTTATAATAAAGAAAAATGAGGAAAAATAAGATAAAAAGATGTAACAAATAGACATACTTGAACCTGAACTTAATGTAACAATACCATCACCATAATCTACTTATGTCCTTCGTAACATGTACACATGTATAAAAGTGCTCAAGATCTAAATATCACTCGCTTACTTTGGTAGGTGGATCGAGGTATATCAATAAAACTACTTTAAGCAAGACGAAATTCCCATGAGCCACTTTTAATAATTATTCTAAATAATTTTAATAGTTTAAAATTGAAAATAATTCATGATATCGTAATTTTAATAGTTTAAAATTGAAAATAATTCATGATATCGTTATTTTAAAGTTAAGATTAGTTTTGAAAAATTGTACTTAATTCATCACTTTCTACTCCTATTGGACAAGATTTATTTTGCATTGAACCTTAATTTGATGAGCTTTCTAAGAATCTCACCAGGTTGGGGCTTGTGAAATTACAACGGAGTTTTTGACTATTTTTTTCTTGTGGTGGAAGGGTTCTCAAGGATTCTATGCTAGCACTGCAGAGATTCTAATAGGTTGTGCATATTTCATGCAACGAATAATAATCCATTTATAGAATAATCCATCTATATAATAATCCATTTATATATTACGATATCATGAAACTACGTTTGGTCTCAAGGGAGAATGGTATTATTTCAAAAACATATTGTTAGTTTTTCTAATCTAATGAGCTTGATTACAATCTTTATCTGAAAGAATAAAAAGTACAACAAGATACACAAGATAGAGCACATACACAAGACACAAAGGGTTTCACTGGGGAAACCATAAAGGATAAAACCCCACAAACTTCCTCAAAATAGTTCTGTCACAAAGACTGTATCACAAGATTATCAAACCCAATAAGAAGAAGTATTCTGTAACTATCTATCTCTCCTCCTCTCTCTCCTCATGTGAACTTGAGTGAGTGAGTGTGTGTATAAATGAGGGAGGGTGTGTATAAATGAGGGAGGGTGCCTCCCTATTTATACCCTTCAAGTTGCTAACCTATTAAATGACTGGGCCAACCCCTTACCCTAACAAGGTCGAATTATCCTAGAGAGACTCCAAAAATAAATTACATGATTTTACACTGGGCACTATTACCCCGACTTACAACGGAAGTTGTACCTCAAGGTCCATACACAATAATGACATCCCAAAAGGAGGAAAACACATCTTTGATGGGGGTACAACAACACACAATGATAATATACATCAGAATATCTTCCGAAGTTATAAATACATCAAGACTCCCTCTTAACTAGGAAGGTATTCTCTCTCTCTCCCTCCACAGTGATCAACACATCTGGTCCAGTCATCATCATAGCTGCTGCCATATTCATCTTCTAGTCAATCATCGAATCGTACTATATTTCATCAGAAGTTTCTACAGAGCCAGCCCTTTTTCATGCTGTGTGTAGGCCTAGTCCTCATCTAGGTCTTCATCATATCTTCGAGCAAGTCACCACATAGGTACGACCCATGAACTTCTTTACATTGTAATGAAAATAACCTACGTCTCCTACTGTCATTTCGTCGTATACATATCATATATTTGTTTTGTAGAAGACAAAACAAAACATACACAAAGCATACAGAGCACAACCCAGATTCATAACACATGAGTTCTACCAACATAGGAACATGTCAGGATCCAACCTACATCTACCACAATGCGAGAATCACCTAGGAGCACACCAAGTGCATTACATCTCTCTACAGTCAACCTGCATTCTACCAACATATAAGGAGAACTAACTAGGTGCACACCAAGTTCCTTGTGACCTCATCATCTTCAACATGGGAACACACACATACAAGGAATGATTACAACCGAACAACCTACTTACCATGCCAGGATATTTTCCCTTTAGGTAAAACTCAAGGACTTATTATATTCGAACAACTTTTCCATTCAAAAAACCTTCGGGACATATTACATCTAAGTAACCTGCTACACCGGGACCCTTTTTACACTCCGAAAAACCCACATGACTTATTACATATGAGTAAGTTGCTACACCAGGATCCTTTTTACACTCGGATAACCTGTCTCAGGACTGATTACATCCAAGGATAACATGCGAGCTTCACCAGGATTGATTAGATTTGAGGAAAACCTACAAGACTTATTACGTCCGAGCAACCTGCTACACCAAGATCCTTTTTACACTCACCGACAAATTGTCTCATTTCCCATGTCAGATCCCATACATATACATCTTGTCGTCTCTGGTCATCTTCTAGAATACAAACACATCAAGAATGATTACATCCGAGGTAACATGCGAGCTTTTCCAGGAATTATTACATCCGAGGAAAATCTACAAGACTGATTACATTTTATCAACCTACAATCTTCGTCATGACTTGTACGCTCAGACAACCTGTATCTCTAACTATGCTAGAATTCATCACTCCCTCTTTCGAGGGGTCTTGTTCTGGATCACACCAAGTCTTTCTCTGATGTACTTGAACTTCACTTTGGCTAGAGGCTTGGACAATACATCGATTATATGCTCATACGTTTCCATGCATTGGAGCTTTACAACTCTTCTCTGCACCATATCCCTGATATAGTGGAAATTGATCTTTATGTGCTTTGACTTGCAATGGAACACTGGGTTCTCCGATAGCTTCACACAACTCTAATTGTTGCAGAAGATACAAGTCACTTCTAACTGGAGATTGAACAAATTAGATAGTAGCTTCCACAACCATACTTCCTCACAACTAGACGAGCAAGCAACAACATACTCTGCCTCGTCTATACTCAATGCCACGTAGGATGACTACTTATTAAACAATAATATCATGCCAGATCCCAAACCGAAGAACCAACCTGAGGTTCCATTCCTATTAGCGGCGCTACCTGCCCAATCTGAATCAACATAACCATTAAGGTTAATCTTTTGATTTGCAACGTACTTGAGCCCATAATCCATTGTACCCTTCAGGTACATTAATACATGATTTACATCAATAAGGTGAACATGTCTCAAATTCACCAAGAACTAGCTCAATGTGTTCACATCAAAGAATATGTCTAGTCTTGTATTCATCATATACATCAATGAGCCAATTCTCTAACGATACATTGTGGAATCAACCAACTCTTATGAAGCATCACACAGAAACTTCAAGTTTGATTCCATAGGTGTGGCTATTGCCTTGCAGTCCAAAATTCTGAATCTCTTTAGAATTTCCACTGTATACTTTCCTTGACCAAGGAAAATCCCATCAGATGCATTCTGCCACACCTCCATGCCAAAGAAGTAGTGCATCATCCCTAGGTATTTCATCTTGAACTCAATAGCAAGTCTCCTATTTTCATATTTAATGAGTTTGTCCTCTCCTGTCAGGAACAGGTCATCGACATATAGCAAGAGCATCACTGGTCTTCTACCTTCAACCTTGAAATAAAGGTTGGAATCCACTTTACTCTTACTAAAGGCTAGGCTCATCAGGAAACTATCCATCCTTCCGTACCATGTTGTTGGTGCCTGTTTCAATCCATACAAGGGATTCTTCAATTTGCACAAGTAATTCTTCCTGTCATGTGTCTCGAATCAAAATGGTTGTTCTACGTATAGTTAATCCTCGACTACACCATTCAATACTGTTATCTTGACATCCATCCGGTGTATTTTCCGTCTCATAACTGTAGTCAATGCAATTATAGGTCTAATGGAAGTGTACCTCGCCACTAGTGCAAATGTCTCCTCATAGTCTATTCCTTCTTTCTATGAGAAGCCTCGTGCTACAAATTTTTCCTTGTATTTCTCAATGGTGCCATCTACAACATGATCGATATTGTAGATCCACTTCGAAGTCACAACATATATGTTATTTATGGTATGAGAACTATCTCCTAGACATCATTCTTCATAATCGACCGATACTCCTTGATCATGGCATCCTTCCATTTTTTCTTTTCTGCAACCTCTTTATAGGTGGAAGGTTCCTTATCAATGATGTCACACAGCAGGGCCACATAGTTGTTTTAAGGATTTAATCTTTTCCTTTCTCTATACATCCCTTCTAGAGTGCCATACCTTTCTCCTTCTTGTATAAGCTCCTGTTCCCATGTTGGTTTCCTCTTATGGGAGTCCTTCTCAAGAAGTGTCTCTACAGGCTCTTGTGGTTCTGCCATGTCCTGATCTTCATGGTCTTATATAATTTCTTCTACAATTTCCATACCTCGGAATCTCATTCCTTTAGGTTCCTCATCCACTTCAATAGGTGACCTCCTAAATCTAGAGAATGTCAAGTCTTCACCAAAGGTTACATCTCTATTGAACTCGATCTTCTTGAATCCTGGGAAGTATATTCGGTAGGCATTTGATGTATTACTATATCCTCCAAATATACCCTTGGTCCTTTTCTCCTTTGGGATATGTATGTATGTCAGGCAACCAAATATTCTAAGATGGTTGAATTCTGGTTTTTGTCCTGAGAAATCCACTTCAGGAGTCTTGTTTTCAATTACTCGACAAGGAGTAAGGTTCTGTACATACATAAGTATCCTTGTTGCTTCCACCCAAAGGTGCATTGGAATATCCAGGTCATGTAACATTGGATTCGCTTCTTCCATTCCGCAAAACCATTCTGCTGAGGATTGTATGGTGTGCTTAATTCACTCTTAATCCTAGAATCTCTGCAGAGTTAATTGAATTCTTCCGAGGAGAAATCTCTACTATTGTATGATTGTAGAGTCTTGATATTCCTTTCAATGCGGTTCTCGACCAAGGCTTTGTATTCCTTGAAATTACATAATACTTCATTCTTCTCTTTCAAGATATATATTGAAGTCTTACATGAGAAATCATCTACAAAGGAAACATAGTACACATACCTGCTTAGTGAGATGGAAGACATGGGCCTGAACAAATCTGAGTGTACTGTCTCCAGTGTTCCTTTAGGTTTACTTTCATTGCTGGGAAATGTCTTCATTGCATTATTTCCTTGTGCACATCCTTTGCAAATGCCTTCATGATTTGCCTGGATCTATGGAAAACCTAAGACTTTGCTTGCAATAAGTAGTGCTCTATAATGTACATGTGCAATCCTTATGTGCCATAGTTCACTTGGTTCTATTGACTCATGAACCAAGTACTATTTAGGTTGTCCTTTTAGTTTGTACAAGTATCCATCTAGTTCTCCAATCACTATTACATCATCTATTGTCTTTCAATTATTCCACATTAGAAATTGGCCATCAATAAATGCAACTCGCTTTCTCTTTGCATCTAGTGTAGAGATTGAGAGAATGTTCTTCTTCAATCTTGGAACATATAGCACATCCTTCATATTTAAATATTTTCCGGAGTCTATCTTGTATGAAGCTTATCCACTCCCTTTTATGGGGTATTGATAATCATCCCCAAGTTTCACCTTGTGAGGTGACTCATGCTCACACATATTGATGAATGATTCTTTGTATCCCATCATGTGTTTTGATGCCCCACTATCCACAAGCCAATCATTGCTTCCATGTGAGACAGTGCCCATAAGTGCTGAAATCAACACATACTCTTCATCTAAATCATCCTTCTCTCTTCTGAGTCTTTTGTTTGTTGGTTCATCGTCTTTGGTGGTATGGGCTTGATGTCTCTTCTTATTGTTGACAGAGTCCTTGTTCTTGGGACAGTCTCTTGCAAAGTGTCCCTTTTCATAAAAAGTATAGAATCGAACATTGGAAAGATATATTCTGAACTTAT
Organism: Pseudotsuga menziesii; assembly: GCA_001517045.1. Taxonomy (NCBI): domain Eukaryota; kingdom Viridiplantae; phylum Streptophyta; class Pinopsida; order Pinales; family Pinaceae; genus Pseudotsuga; species Pseudotsuga menziesii. The sequence goes on along the minus strand of LPNX011002726.1, from coordinate 355,167 downwards.
TTTGTTTGTTATGCTTCTTGTTGTTGTGATGATGATTGAGGATTCTTCTTATAGTTCTTCCTAGTGTGAATAGTGATAGCTTGATATTTAGTTTCTCACATATCCTCTTCTCTTGTTACGAGCCGAGATTCTTCTTATGTGCATTCTTCTCGGAGTCAGCTGCAAGATATCAGCTTCCTTCTTGCATATATTCCTTGAATGAATTAATCCCATGATCTTGGGAGTCCATTTAAGGTATTCATCACAATATCTCCTTCTTCTACATTTTCTTCAACTACTTCACGTTGTTCCTTTATTTGAGCAACCCTTGTGAAGTAGGACTGTATAGTCTATGAGTTATGTATCTTCACATTCTTCATCTGGTTCCTCAATGACATCTTCCAATTCATGTAATTTCCTTCAAACATCTCCGTCAAAGCATCATATACTTCCTTCGGTGTCTTCAAGGATGACACATTGGGGATGAGGTGATCCTTAATAGACTATGCAGTGATTTTTTTGTCCTTAACCAATTTCTTCTTATTAGTATCCTTATCCTCATATCCCTCTAGATCTGGAACTTCTCCATTGATGTACTGATCCAAATCATTCTCTTCAAGGACCAGGGAGATTATGTACTTCCATGATCAAAAGTGATCAAGCCATCCAATCTTGTCCTCAAGCTGAGTATGGTGAGTCATCTTTTCAAATAAGACCCTCAAATGAAAATAGAAAAGCCTTAGATCTTACCGATTTGAGGTGTCCAACCTGGTTCTAGAGTTGGATGACATAGAATCTATAACACCCTGGTTTTGACCCCATGGTATTAAAATTGTACATGATGTATATATTGTATTTAAATCATGGCGAGGAGTTCAAGGACAAGGCCTTGCCATTGATTTGGTGTTTTATGTATCGACGATCAAGGTTGATGCCAATGGGTATAGTTCTAAGTCAAGCACATTATATTCTGAAATATCATGTAAATATGCAATTTAATAAAATACCACAACTATCTATGCACTGCAACGTAAGATATGGGGGCATGATTTCACAAGGAATAGGGAGGGGAGTTGTCCAAACCCCCAAGCCATAGGATGAGGCCAGATGTCAATGTGAAAACCCATAAACCCTCAACTACCTTTTTATTCTCTGCATTCAACCATTCAATTCTTCCCGAAGAGCAGTTGAGGTAGTTAATGCCTGGGGAATACCAAGGCATGATAGCCGGTTTCATGACTGATCCAGCCTGCAGTCTAGGGAAGCAAGATACTTTCTTCTGAAGCAAGTAATCACGGGGATGTGTGCCCAATCTGTCATTTGGGGATTGTACTAAAACATTTTGATGGTTCTTCCATTTCATCCTGGTCCATTATGCATGGTTCACAATCCTGAGTCGCGGGAAGAGCTGTTCAAGGTGGTTCAGTGTTGTTCGAGGTTTGGTGTAGTTCATTTTTCACATATGCAACATGACCTAGCAGAGTATTGCTACACGTTCTGTAGTGCCTCTTTGTGTTATAGAGTGGTCTAGAACCCTGGTCTCTTGTGTACAAGTGGAACCCTATTTTCCTCTGAGCTACAAAGAGGTCTGGAACCTTGGTGGTCTATGTTACAGAGTTGAACCCTGTGTTGTTGTGTATCCTTGTGGTTTGATGTGATGTGTACCCTGGTTGGGTCTAAATAGTATGCAAGACTTAGGAATGGAAGAGATGCTGAATGGGCTTGATAAACCTAGTGAAGAGAGGAACCTCACGAAAAGATAAGAGTGGCTGGTGAATCTTCTATGCACATCTTGAAGAGAACTGGAAGGGAAGGTATAGCCCAATGGACTATGTAGCAGAGAAGGGGATACTCCTTTGTGTTGTGTGTGTAGGTATTATGGATGCCAGACCAGATAGATCTTGTGGAGGTGTCCCTGGATCTTGAATGAGCCACTAGATTAGTCATTATTCCTTTCCGTTGCCTTAGAGACCTGATAAAACCAAAGGTAGATTGGCTTGGATGATAGCCTGATAAATCCAATTGGATATTGGATTGGTTGGGAAGCCTAGTAAACCCAATCGTATATTAGCTTGGATGAGCATCCTGATAAACCTAACTGTAGTTGGCTTGGCTGTGTCTTGTTGTGCATTTGGTCACGTGTGACCATTGGCTAGAAAACCTAATAAACCTAACTATTAGTTGGCTTGGATGAATAGCTTGATAAACCCAACGGTGTGATGGCTTGGCTGAGTAGCCTGATAAACTCATATATTAGCGACTTGGCTAGTCCTGAATGTCAATGTTGGCTTGACTTCTTGCAATCTGATAAACCCAACTATTAGCTGGCTTGGCTAAGTAACCTGATAAACCTAGCAGTGTATTGGCTTGTTTTCCTGCAGCCTGATAAACCCAATTGTGTATTGGCTTGGTTGGACAGTCTAATAAACCCAACTATAGGTTGGCTTGACTGTGTTTGATATGGTATGGCTATGTGTGAGCCTGTTGTTCCCTAGTTCCTTGTATAAATCATTCCTAGCTTGGGGGTGGAAGTTGTGTTGAGATATTTATGAACACAACTGGCATATGGTTGGGTAGAACGTTGCAGTGACATAGTTAGTTGCGGGACAACTTCATCTTCAAGATAAGTATTCTCTATTGTGTTATTTATGCAATGTATTTGCTTGTGAATGTGCTGACTATGTTGAATGCTTATTGGATATTTAAGTAGAATTTATTGTTGTTAAATGTCCATGCATTTTTCATCTGCTTATTCCTTGTATTTTTCACTGCATTTTTCTTAAGTTCATGGAGGCTAGAAGCCTAGTTACAGGGACAAAAATGGAAAGATTAAAGAGTTCCATGAGCTAAGATTGGAATAGCTGACCATGGAAGAATATGCAAACAAATTCTTGGATCTGTTGAGGTATGTCGGATACATCAAGGATGATAAAGTGAAAATTCAGCATTTTCTGAGTGGGATACCTCAGTCAAACAAAGACAAAATTGAGTTTGATGAAACTAGAACTCTAGAAGAGGCTATAAGGAAGGCCAAGTATTGTTATGATCAGAACAAAAGAAAACATGATATCCATAAGGCATGGAAAGACAAAAAGAATGAAAAGTTTGACCAAAGGATGAAAGGTTTCAAACCTTCTCACTTCTGAAATTAGCAAAGGAAGTCATCACAAGATGTGACTAAGCCAGCCAGAGTGATGAAAGACATGCCAAGAGATCCAAAAGAGATAAGAGAACCACTCCAATGTTGGGGATGTGGAGGAAACCATATGCACAGGAATTGTCTGCTTGAGAATGGGTATGTAATTCAAGCTCACAACCTCAAAGGAGATGAAATGGTGTGTCAAGTAGCAAGGACCGTACCTAGAATTTACGCAACAGTAGAGGACCGTCAGGAAGATCATCAGTCAATGGTGGTTGAATTTGAAGTTAAGATTGTTGAGCAATCTGTTTCTGTTTTGATTGACCTTGGATCTACTCACAGTTATATCACTCCTATAATTGTTGAGATTTGTGATTTTAAGAAATTAAAGCATAGAAAATCATGGTTAGTTCAACTAGCCACTGGAACCAAGAGAAAATTTAGCGAAGTGGTAGCAATATGTCCATTAGTCATGGATGGGTTAGTCACTTATGCAAACTTGAATGTTCTGCCACTTGGTTCCTATGACGTTCTCATTAGAATGGATTGGTTGGAAGTGCACAGGGTTAAGCTTGACTATTACAATAAGAATTTTGAATGCATGGATGAAGAAGGGAACCCAAGGGTTGTAAGAGGCATTCCAAAGGTGATCTATGTTAGGCATGTTTCAGTAATGTAGGAGAAGAAGATCTGTAGGAAAGGTTGTAAATTGTATGCAACCCATGTTTTGGAGGAAACAGAGAATGAAACTCCTAGGTTGGAGGACTTTCATGTATTGCAATAATTCAGAGATGTTTTTCTTGATGAGATTCCAGGAATTCCTCCAAAGAGAGACATTGATTTTACAATTGACCTTGTGCCTAGAGTAGCACCAATGTCCAAGACACCCTACAGGATGAGTACACCAGAATTGCTAGAGCTAAAAATGTAGTTGCAGGAGTTGTTGGAAAATAAGTATAGTAGGAGTGTGTCTCTGTGGGGAGCACCGGTTTTTTTTGTGAAAAAGAAAGATGGAACACTCGGGTTATGTATTGATTCTAGACATTTGAACAAAGTTATTGTGAATAATAAATACACTTTACCTCGAACTGATGACCTTTTTTATCAAATGAGAGGAGCAAAGGTATTTTCAAAGATTGACTTGAGGTATGGTTACCATCAGGTAAGAATAAAAGATTAATATATTCATAAGACAACCTTCAAAACAAGGTATGGACACTATGAGTTTGCCACGTCCCCTCCCGCCCGAGACAACATGACCAATGCTTGCTACTATCATTTAAGTGGGGATCTAAGCCCCATGAACATAATAATAACGAAAATGCATTGAACATAAAACATTTACAGATGCATAATGAAATCTAAAATGGAAGCAAATACATTAATTCAAGCATTCAACATGTTCATACAATTCATTTAAACAAATACAGTTGCAAAGGTTAAGCACAAGAGATACTGATCTTGAGAAGATGCTTGTCTCACAACCAGTTATGTCGCATCAACGTTCCACCCAACCATAGGAAAGTGTGCTCATCAATATCTCCATAGCACTGCTACCTTGGAGCTAGGCATGATTCCCATAAGGAATAAGGGAACTATAGCAGGCTCACACATAGCCAAAGACACATCAAAATTCAGCCAATCCAAAACTACATTTGGGTTATTAGACTACTAAGGAGGTGGGAAGCTTGAACTACTAATCTAGTGAGCTCAACCACAGAGCTATGGACACCTGCACCAGATCAGGGTTGGATCCTAAAACATCTACACACTGAACACAAGGAAGCACCCCCTTCTCTGCTACATAGTCCCTCAGGATATGCCTTCCCTTCTAGTACTCTTCAAGGTGTGCAAAGAAGAAAACCATCCCCTCTAGATCTGTTTGTGAGGTTCCTTTCTACACTAGGTTTATCAAGCTAGTTCAGACCCAATTCCACTCCAAACTAGTTTAGACCAAAACAAATATGCACCCACAGTAAGATACAAGTAATGGGTATGGAAAAAAACCTCTTGGAAGCCAAATTTGATAATGGTGAATGGGTAAAACAGCCCTAGGAACCAAAATAGATTTCACAAAAAGTTCATTGGCTTCACATGGATAAAAATGACCTCAACAAACACCCAGAAATCATGGTCTCTTCTCCAATTCGTTGGGCATTACCAAAAATGGATTTCCGGCTTGGAAAACAATGAGTAAATGCAGCAAATCGCGAGGGAGGAAATCCAACCACTGAGCTTTACCAAAAAATATTTCCTAGCCATAGGGAAAATGAAGAAAACTGACCCAAAATGTGAAGGAAACACACAACAGACCAAAATCGTGAAGGAGAGAGCTCTGCAAGCCTCCAAATGCATGAGGAATGGAAAACATGAATGCATTATGGGTTGGGAAGTATTTCTGGGAAATAACTTCCCCCATAAGTAAAAAAACATTTTCCCAAAAATGGGTGGCTTCCCCAAATTTGAATTTGTTGACTCCCATACTCTTCCCATCCCCATGCAATAACTACCTCAACCAATTTATGGAAGAAATAAATGATTGGGTGAATAAGACAAGAAAGGTAGTTGACAACTTGATGGGTTCTCCCTTTGACATTTGGATTTTCCCCATTAGCTCAAGGGTTTGAATTATTTCCCCCCTATTCCTTAGGAAATCATGCCCCCATCTCTTTAATGTTGCATTGACATAGTTGGTTGTGGGTACTTTAATTAAATTGCATATTTACATGATGTTCAAAATTATAATGTGCTTGGCTAGCATGAAATACCATCGACATTAATTTTAATCTTTGAAACATAAAATGATAAATCAATGGTAGGGCTTTTGCCTTTAGCTCCACACCATGACTAAATATAGTATTTATATCATATATATTTTAATGCAAATGGGGTCAAAACCGGGGTGTTACAGAGTTTGTAGTGATACCATTTGGTCTCACAAATGCACCAGCTACATTTATGTGTCTCATGAATAGTGTTTTCAGCAAGTATCTGGACAAGTTTGTTCTTGTCTTCCTAGATGACATTTTTATTTATTCTAAGAATGAAGAAGAGCATGAGGAACATTTTAGAATATCACTGCAATTGCCAAGGGAGCATAAGTTGTATGAAAATTTGATCAAATGTGACTTTTATAAAGATAAAGTTCATTATTTGGGCCACGTTATCTCAGACAAAGAAATATCTGTGGACCCTGAGAAGATTGAAGCCATTATGAATTGGCCAACTCCAAGAAATGTGACAGATGTGAGGTATTTTATGGGACTTGCAGGATATTATAGGAGGTTCATTAAAGGATTCTCCAAAGTTGAACATCCAATCACTTTTTTGCAAAAGAAGGGGATAAATTTTGAATGGATGCCAAGATGTGAAGAAATCTTCCAACATTTGAAGAATCTTCTTACAAGTGCACCAATTCTGAAAATTGCAGACCTGGAAAAAGACTTTGTGGTGTGTACTAATGCATGTAATCAATGACTTGGAGGATTTCTTATGTAATAAAAATACGTGGTATGCTATGAGTCCAGAAATTTGAAGGAGCATGAGAAGAACTATGCTACTCATGATCTAGAACTTGTAGCCATAGTACATGCTCTCAAGACGTGGAGACATTACTTAATGGTAAGGAATTTTGAGCTAAGGACAGACCATTGTGGTCTGAAATACTTGTTTGATCAACATTAAATGTTAGGCAAGCTAGATGGTTGGAGTTTTTATTTGAGTTTGATTTTGAAATCAAACAAATAAAAGGAAAATAAAATAAGGTGGCTGATGCACTCAGCAGGAAGGTCCATGAAATGCATATGGAATCTCTTAGTACTTGCCAACTAGATTTGAGACAACATATTATTAATCATATTTTCGAGGATGAAATGTATGTGCAGATAAAGGACAAGTTGCAGTAGCAAAACCTTGAAAAGAAGTATGAGGGATATAAATTGGAAGGAGATGAAATTCTTACCTATAAGAATAGAATTTATATTCCAAATGTGGCAGACTTGAGGAGAATTATTCAAGATGAAGTCCATCAAGCTCCATATTCTGGTCACCTAGGATATCAAAAGATAATTGCTACAGCCAGAAAGCATTATTTGTGGCTAGGAATGAAAAAGGACATTGTTGAATATATTTCTAAGTGCATGAAATGTCAGCAGGTGAAGGTTGAGCATCAATACCCAGCAGGTGTATTGCAGCCTTTGCCAGTTCCAAAAAGGAAATGGGAAGTTATTTCCATAGATTTTATTACAGGATTTCCAATGACTGTGAGACAACATGATTCCATCATGGTTGTGGTGGACAAGTTGAAAAAGGCATCACATATTATACCGATTAAGTCCACCTATAAGGTTGATGCCATTGAAAAAATATTCATGAAGGAGATTTTGAGATTGCATGGTTTTCCTATGATAATAATTTCTGATAGGGATACCAAGTTTACTTCCAAATTTTGGAAGGGTCTGTTTGTAGACTTGGGTACAAAGCTGAACTTTAGCACCGCCTACCATCCTCAAACTGATTGACAAACATAGAGAGTAAATAAAGTGTTTGAAGACATGTTTCACATGTATGTGATGGACAAACCATCCAAGTGGGATGATTATTTACACTTGGTAGAATTTACATATAATAATGGACAACAAGCATCATTGGGAATGAGTCCATACAAAGTTCTGTATGGAAGAAGGTGTAGGCCACCAGTGACATGGAATAATCTAGTGAACAAGATTGTGATTGGTCCAGAATTGATCAAGAAAATGGAGTAAGAGGTTGAAAATACTAGGAAGAGCCTGAAAGAAACCCAAGATAGAAAGAAAAACTATGCAGACAAGCATAGAGTGCATAGAGAGTTCAGTTTTGGGGATCATGTTTACCTTAGAGTGAGGCCAAGGAAGAGTTCCTTGAAGCTTGGAAGTTGTGCCAAGATGTCACCTAGATATTGCGGGCCTTTTGAAGTGCTTGACAGAATATGGCCAGTTGCATTGCCTGCTATCACTAGAGCTCATAATGTTTTTCATGTTTGCTTAAGAAATGTGTACATGATCCTAACCATGTGATAAATTGGGATGTGATTCAAGTGGAACCTGAGGGAGAGTTCCGAAATGAGCCACTTCGCGTCCTCGACAAGAAGGTCATAGTGCTCCAGAATCGAGCCGTTGGACATGTAAAGGTGGATTCGAAGCACTATGGTTCGGATGAGGCTACGTGAGAGTTGGAGGATGACATGCAATTGGCACATCCATTTTTGTTCAATTTTGTAAAGCACTAAGGACAATACTAATGAAGGGGGAGGGGAATGTAACACCTCAGTTTTGAACCCATGGTATTAAAATTGTACATGATGTATATATTGTATTTAAATCATGGCGAGGATCTCAAGGCCAAGGCCCTGTCATTGATTTGGTGTTTTATGTATCAACGATCAAAGTTGATGCTGATGGGTATAGTGCTAAGTTAGGCACATTATATTTTGAAATATAATGTAAATATGCAATTTAATAAAATACGACAACTAGCTATGCACTGCAACATAAGAGATTGGGGAATGATTTCACAAGGAATAGGGAGGGGAGTTCTCTAAACCCCTGAGTCATAGGGTGAGGCCGTATGTCAATGGGAAAACTCATAAACCCTCACCTACCTTTTTGTCCTCTACACTCAATCATTCAATTCTTCCAGAAGAGCGGTTGAGTCAGTTAATTCCTTGGGTAGAGTAAGGAGTGGCAGTTATTTTTGTGACTGAGCCAACCTGTAGTCTGAACAAACCTGTAGCCCACAGTCTAGGGAAGACACATTCTTTCTTTTGAAGCAAGTAATTACGGGGATGCATGCCCAATCCATCATTTGGGGAGTCGCCCAGAACATTTTGATGGTTCTTCCATTTCCTCCCGATCCATTATGCATGGTTCACTATCCTAAGTCACGGGAGGAGTTGTTCAGGGTGGTTCAGTGTTGTTCGGGGTTCGGTGTGGTTCATTGTTTGTAGACACAAGACAAGTTAGAAGAGTATTGATACATGTTCTGTAGTGTCTCTCTCTGTTACAGAGTGCTCTGGAACCCTGATCTCTTATGTACAAGTGGAACCCTATTTTCCTCTAAGCTACATAGTGGTATGGAACCTTGGGGGTCTGTGTTACAGAGTTGAACCCTATGTTTCTGTGTATCCTTGTGGTTTGTTGTGATGTGTGCCCTGGTTGGGTCTGAATAGTATGCAATACTTAGGAGTGGAAGAGACACCGAATGGGATTGATAAACCTAGTGAAGGGAGGAACCTCACAAAAACATAAGAGTGGCTGGTGAATCTTCTATGCACATCCTAAAGAGCACTCGAAGGGAAGGTATAGCTCAAGGGACTGTGTAGCAGAGAAGGGGATACTTCCTTGTGTTGGGTGTGTAGGTATTGCAGATGCTAGGCTAGATAGATATTGTGGAGGTGTCCCTAGCTCTTAAATGATCCACTAGATTAACCATTCTTCCTTTCCATTGCCTTGTCATCCTGATAAACCCAAAGGTATATTGGCTTGGCTGAAATACTGATAAACCCAATTGGATATTGGCTTGGATGGGTAGCCTGATAAACACAATCATATATTGGCTTGGCTGAGCATCCTGATAAACCCAACTATAGTTGGCTTGGATGTGTCTTATTGTGCATTTGGCCATGTGTGACCCTTTCCTGGACATCCTAATAAACCCAACTGTTAGTTGGCTTGGATGAATAGCCTAATGAACCCAATGGTGTGATGGCTTGGATGAGTAGCCTGATAAACCCATCTATTAGTTGGCTTACCTCGTCTTGAATGTGAATGTTGGCTTGACTGCTTATTGCAGTCTGATAAACCCAACTGTTAGTTGTCTTGGCTGAGTAGGCTGATAAACCCAACAGTGTATTGGCTTGTTTTCCTATAGCCTGATAAACCCAATTGTGTATTGGCTTGTTTGGAGAGTCTGATAAACCCAACTGTAGGTTGGCTTGACTGTGTTTGATATGGTATGGCTATGTGTGATCCTTGTGTTCCCTAGTTCCTTATGGAAATCATGCCTAACTCGGGGGTGGTAGTTGTGTTGAGAGATTGATGAACACAACTGGCCTATGGTTGGGTGGAACGTTGCAGCGACATAGCTAGTTGTAGGACAACTTTATCTTGAAGTTAGGTATTCTCTGTTGTGTTATTTCTGTAATGTATTTTCTTGTGAATGTGTTGACTATGTTGAATTCTTATTAGAGATTTAAGTAGAATTGACTGTTGTTAAATGTCCCTGCATTTTGCATCTATTTATTCCTTGTATTTTTCACTGCATTTTGTTTAATTTCATAGAGGCTAGAATCCTGGTTATAGGGACAAAAATGTAGCTATCTTAAGGTAAGATATGTTTTTCTGCCCTTCGGAATCCTCCCGCAGAAGGTGGAAGTCAGAAGTTGAAAGTAGGGAAAATTAGAAGTTGAAACAACTTAGAATGTTGGTTTCTGCACCACGGAGTCTGCCTACGGAAAGTGAGAGGCGGGAGGCGGAAAGAGAAGTTGAAACAAGGTAGAATGTTGGTTTTCTGCACCCTGGAATTCGCCTGCGGAATGTGGAAGCAGAAAAAGAGCATAAAATTCTAAGGAAAAGTGTAGATTTCCGCACCCCAGAGTCCTCCTGCGGAAGGCAGAAGGCGAGAGGCGAAAATCAGAAAATAGAAAGAGAAATTAGACCAAGTGTTGGTTTTTAGCAATCTGAAGTCCACCTATGGAATGCAGAAAGAGGAAGGTGGAAAGTAGAAGGTGAACACATAAAGGAGTCGTTTGGTTAAGTTTCCAATTCCCGCAGCCCGTAACGAAAGGTGGAAAGGAGAAATGCGGAAGGCATAATGTGGTAAAATGATCCTATCGTATCTTAAGTTTCTGACTCTCCAAGTCCTCAACGGAAGGAAGAAAGGTGGAAAGCAGAAAGCGAAAAGGAAGGAAATCACAGTGGCGTTTCGCAGATTTCTTCCTACCGCAAGACGCATTGAGGAATGCGGAAGGCGAAAGGCAGAAAGGACAGGTTCAACACAGAAAAGGTTTTTTCTGGTCATGGAATGGATCTGTGAGGCGTGGAATGACTGATATACAGTGGTTTTTAAGCCTTAGAATGAATGTTACAAGATGATTCATGACCCATGACTGTGTTAAAAGAAGAAATAAAAAATTTTAAATTATTTTGCATATCAGTCAGGTGTATGGGTACTAGGTTCATGGACATCGTGATGTCAGAGAGAGAAGTTGAAGTTGTGTTCCTCTCCTCATATGCTCCTGCAAAGAGGCAGCTACGCAACCATTTTCTAGAAGAGGGGAGGGTACGTGACATGGTCTATCAGAGAAACCCTAATTTTCCAAACTTGGAGTTTGGGAATTCTATTTGGACAGAAAGATGTGACTCGTTGAGGTGAGTTCCTCAACCATGTCCTTTTTCTGAAGACTGAGGTGGGAAGCCTCTGAAACTTGATGCCATAGTTTCTCCTAGCACTGGTGACAGGGTAAAAAATGACACTTCTTCAAATTTGATTCTGCTTCCACCAAAAGATGTGCCCTATTGAGGTTATTTATCCTAGCCCTCTTTTCTTTATGATCTATGGAGAGAAGACCTTGAACTAGGAAGCCCTAGTTTCTGTTGTTGCACAATACCTTCTTTTAGAGAGGATATGACACCATGTTAGTTTTTCCAATCTAATTATCTTGATTAGGATCTTTATCTGAAATAATAATAGGCACAACAAGATACACAAGATAGAGCATATACACAAGACACAAATATTTTTACTGGGGAAACCATAAAGGAGAAAACCTCACAAACTTCCTCAGAATAGTTCCATCACAAAGACTGTATCACAAGATTATCAAACCCAATAAGAAGAATTCATTTGCATCTATCTATCTCTCCTTGTTCTCTCTCTCTCTCTCTCTCCTCATGTGAACTTGAGTGAGTGAGTGAGTGTGTGTATAAAGGAGGGAGGCCACCTCCCTATTTATAGCCTTCACGCGATTGACCTATTACATGACTGGGGTCGATCTGTTACCCTAACAAGGATGAATTCTTCTAGATAGACTCAAAAAATACATTACATGATGTTACACTTGGGACTATTGCTCCTAGTTACAATGGAGGTTGTACCTCAAGGTCCATACACAATAATGACATCTTGAAAGGAGGCACACACCTCTCTAATGGGGGTACAACAACATACAATGATAATATACATCAGAATATCTTCTGAAGTTACATATACGTCACCACATAAAATATTATACAATGATTTTCATATGAAAAAAATAGTTGATGGATAAAGTTATAAATCAAATATTTTATTATACAAGATGATTATTAAGAGTTGTTACAAAACCTCCATACTTTGTTTTTCCATTTTTGTATGTCATTCATTCTTTTAGTACTATTGCAAAACCATTTTATATTGTTTTCATTTACATTTCTCATTACATTCTCATTTCAAGCAAAGTAAGGCCATTAGTAATCATTCAAAATGTGTGGTCAAATGTAGTTAGCATGTTATTGATATTGTAAATTGTGAAAGGATATCTATTTAAGCTAGAATAAAACTAATTGTAAAATGACAATCCATAATTAAAAAGCAATGGAATGGCTAACAAAATATTAGGTAGATTACAAATCAAAGATGAAAAAGGAAGGAAGACAACACTAAAAAATAACACACTATACAACATTTACAAAACCAAGATTGACAACCAACACTAAATGGAAGAAACTGATAATTATAGTTTGTAGAGATGTCAAAATACTTGCCCAAAAATACATGTTGACAACAAATGACAAAAAATCTAACAGCCTTGGAAGAAGTTTCATTGTTCAACCTTTGGAGTTATTAAATTGGGGACACATGTAGCCTTGGTCTCCTATAAGGCCTAACCCATAAATATCTAATGTTCAAAACAAAAGTACATTAAAAAAGTCAAGAGAAAACATAAAGGTCCAGCTTCAAAGTTACACTTGGCTTGCATTGAATGTGGGGATTTGGTGACCCATCTTAGCTCCCTTCTCCCTTTCTATGCAAATGTGGGGCTTCAGTAGTCGACAATCCATAATTAAAAAAAACAATGGAATGGCTAACAAAATATTAGGTAGATTACAAATCAAAGATGAAAAAGGAAGGAAGACAACACTGAAAAATAACACACTGTACAACATTTACAAAACCAAGATTGACAACCAACACTAAATGGAAGAAACTGATAATTATAGTTTGTAGAGATGTCAAAATACTTGCCCAAAAATACATGTAGACAACAAATGACAAAAACACTAACAGCCTTGGAAGAAGTTTCATTGTTCAACCTTTTGAGTTATTAAATTGGGGACACATGTAGCCTTGGTCTCCTATAAGGCCTAACCCATAAATATCTAATGTTCAAAACAAAAGTACATTAAAAAAATCAAGAGAAAACATAAAGGTCCAGCTTCAAAGTTACACTTGGCTTGCACTGAATGTGGGGATTTGGTGACCTATCTTAGCTCCCTTCTCCCTTCCTATGCAAATGTGGGGATTCAATAGTTGACAATTTAACTGGAATATCTTATATTCAAGTCCTGAACAAAGGATATTTAAAAATCCCTTGTGGAGCAAACATATACAACGAAAAGTCAACCCTTCCTTGTTTATTGTTCCACAAATAATGCAAAACATGACCTTGCATTCGAAATTCAATGGGTTGGAATGTAAAAACCTAGATCACAGCCTCTCACGACAACACCGAAATACCTATCAAGTCTATACCATAACAGTATACTATAGAGTGACTACTTGAACCTTTCCCACCACTATATTGCAAATACAACCAGAGTTATCACTCTTCATGATGTACGAAAAACTCATGAACACTATGCGCTATGAATGTGAACTCGGTAATCTTGAAGCGACTGGTGCCCTTGGATTCGTAGGGTATCCTAAAGGTCTTGTCCCAGCAATGGCTTGCACCAACATGGGTCCTTTGCATGCACTCTTACCATCTCCCACAACAAATCTCAAATGGTAGGACTTCCTAGGACTTGTGTCCACAATCAATGAAAGAACACTTTCCATGCTAGATAAAAGCTCAATGGTGCCGCGACTTAGTGAAACGTTGAAGTGGGAGGATTTTATTTACTTGGAGGGCTTATAGGATTCGATAGTCCAACAGAGCAGAGAAGAATGATTAAGAACGTAAGGGGAAGAAGGATTTCATGGTACCGTTGAGAAAGTTGTGTGGCCCATTTTCAAAGTTTCTATTGGTTACCAAATTATTTTCTCATATACTTAAAAACATAAAAATAAATATCTGTCCATACAATTAAAAAATAATCAGACTAAACAAGGAGCTGCCAGGATCTGGATCTACACAAACTAATTAAATTCTATGAAATGCCTCAACTAACGAACAACCAATTTGTTTTTACGCATTCCTCGATTTCCGCAATGAAAAAAAAACATTTTCTAATGACAATGTAGCATTTAAGCCAACATTATGCAAATAAACCAGATAACGCCTTACAACTAGCAAACTGAATTACTTAAAAAATAATACCGGGAGAAACTATAACAGACATTTGAGCATAGAGAATTCTAATTCCTAGATATTGTACGAATACCCTGAGATCTCATTTCTCTGATATAAATTCAAACTATCGGCACATTAAAACGTCTACTTTCAAAAAAATTTGAATAACAAAAGTTTATATAGCCCATTGCACTACAAAACTACAACAAACATGCCTAATTTTCTAGATCTAATTAATCTCTTTTGAACCCTAGTTGTACCCTCAAATAGGCCAATTCTCTACACTTTAAAACCAGACTTTAACTTTCGAAAACAAAGTATAACTATACAAATCTGAGAACTTACCCATCATGAGATTGTAAACCACGAGATAATTGCTCTTGAACGAATTGAACGATGAAGAATTCGAAATTTGATCCTTGTTGTTATTGCAAAGCTCAAATAATGCTACGATGGACGACAATACTCCGAAAATGACAGAGTAAAAGAGCTTCATTCTAGGTCCGACCTTTGCATATCTTCAATTCATTTGAAGCTTGAATAACCTCAGTGCATAGATATCTGCACAACTGCGGCCTCTTTGGCCCAACAACACTACAATCGATCGGGAAAAATGCGGAGAATGTTAATCCAATGAGAACGTAGATCGATCTGCTACCGGATGAACTAGCAGGGCTAGTCACTGATAAGCATATGAAGGAGGAAGTAACCAACGTCACCTTAGCCACTTCTCCAAACTTATTTGGAAGTCGGAAACTCCTAGGGGAGAGCACACTCAAACACCAAATAATAACTTCTTTTGTGAAGGGTTAGTGATCAATTCCTTAACAGATTCAACCCAAGAAATTAAGAGGACACGCTATACATACAAACACTACTTTGTGAGTATAACTAGCATACCAACTTCAATAATTCCAAATGTCATTCATGACAAGTGTAGCCAATGGAAAGGGTAGAAGCATTAAATTGCAAGTTTGACCAATAATATTTAAGTGGACTCATTCATCATCAATGAAGGACAAGAATGTAAATGCTTCTTACAATGGTACTTGTATCAATTGTTAGGAAAACAATAATCTTTAACAATTTAAGGATATATTCATATATTGATTTCAAACATTTCAAGTAAACTAACTACTTTATGTATGCAGCGGTAGGGAAACCAATAAATAAAGTAAGAGTGCAGTCAATGTCTGTATATATACCCATTTTTCCAATTACAACAATATGTTTGGCAAACAAATAGTAAGGAAACCAATAATAAATAGAGATACACTAACAAGTGTATATCAGTCACCTTCCAATTCCTTTAGCAATAAGGTAGTCCATGTATGCATATAACAAGTGTTTGCACAAACAAGTTCTAATAGTAGTGTATGTATTATTTAGGACTTGTTTAACCACTAACCAATGATGTATTTGTTGTGTTTGTAGGTGTAAATGAGGATTGTTGTAATGAGAAAGGAGGGTTTCCACAAAGTAGAAGGGCTTCCACAAAGTAGCAGTGAGTTAGGAAGCAGGCTAAGGGTTTTGGAGAGGGGAGAGCAATTTAGGTCCCCTTTCTTAGGTCTTATTTTTAGGAATTGAGGGCATATTTTAGGTTTTTTGTAATTTTGTAATTTTTAGGGTTCATATAATTTCGCTTTACAGTTTTTAGGGACAAAAATGGTAAGCCGAACTTGTAGGAGGGAGGTTTGAAATTCTAGGTAGGTCAAAATTCATGAATTTTTATTTTTTATTTTTAAAATTTTTTTGTTTGTTTTTTTTACTGTTTTTAGGTTTTTAAAGCTTCCTAAAATTTTTCCCTAGGGTTTTCAGGGACAAGGAAGGCATTGCGAAATTGTAGGAGAGAGGGACAAAATTTTAGGAAGGCCAAAAAAACAAAAAAATAGTTTTTTGATTTTCTAGGGTTTTTACCATAAAATTTCAAACCTAATTCTAACCGTGATTCTACCATGAAAATGCAAATTTACACATGCAAATGCAAGATATTTGAAAGAAAATTGTATCAGAATAAAGAAAAGGGTTTTAAGGTTTTACCCTAACCTTAGGGCATCAAGGAAGGTAACAAAGGAAGGTGACCAACCTTCCTCTTAAAAGGTATTTCCAAAGTTTGGCAAGCTAGGGCCTTCTCCAACATGCACAAAGGCTCATTAAAGGAATCCTATCTAGGGAAAAACTCAGAGAACTAAGGGCCAAGATTCTAAGAACTCCTTCTAGAGGACATCCTTCACAATACTATGGTGGAAAAAGGCTGAAAATGACCTAGTTTAGACAAAATGCAGAACTAATGACTACCATTCAACCATAAAAAAGCATCATCCATCAACATTTAACAAAGATAAATCAAGACAAGAGCATATATACCTCCTTGTGCATGTGTTAAGCTAACAATTATAGCATCACCTTAGCTAAGAGAAAGAATCAAATATATTCTAAGAGATTGCCATTAAACTAGAAAAATAAGCCTCCTCAAGAGGTGCACATCACTCCAAGAGCCCTAAGAAGGGTAAAAAAGTAACATAATGTTTTATCCCATAAGTTTTGTCTTGAAAATGAAAGTGAGGAGATCTATTTATATGATCTCACACTCACTTTTTAAAATATCTAGGCCTACATGCCTCAAAATAAGTCAATTTGAAATTATAAAATGTCAACTTAAAATTAAAAGAAAATAATAATAAAATATAGCCTAAGGTAGGCTCAAGGTAGGCTACATGGGGTATTTGTATCCCCAGGTGCCAAAACACGCTCAAATAAGTGAATCACTCCGAACGAAAGGCTGGAGTGAGCTAGAGGGAGGGCGTTATACCCCATATAACCCATAGAATGTTGTAAAACCCCTCAACGCCCTCTTCAAAGCATGAAAACAACATGGTATGGAGGATGTCTTCCTCTAAGGAGATAAGGCCAGGGCCCGAGCAAGCACTAGCAATCTGAGAGGCCAAGAGGGTTTCCAAAGTGGCTATGAAGGGAGACGAATGTATTATAGCTGAAACAAAGGCCACTAGAGATCATAAACATGATATGGAGCCATGTGACCCAGTGGTCAACCCTTAGGGGCCCTGGACACCAACCCTGAGGTAAAAAAAGCCAATAAAGGGCAATCAGCAGTGCCATTAAGCCATTGTACCCCTAAAGTATGACCAAAGGGTGTAGCCATGACCATCATTGCTCGATAACATCCCTCTTGGTTGAAACAATTGGCCCTCTATTCCTGGGGCGTACCTAAAGGTGCGCTAGGTACAGGTGCATCGTAGCACGATCTATGCAGAGAATTACCACAATGTCTAGAAGATAGTGAAGAATGAGGGTCCATTTAAGCGGAGGACTGAAAAAGATAGAGATTCTGTAGCGCCACGATGGAAGTTTATCAGGTAAAATTTATTGATTATAATACATCATATAGTCGACTAAGTGTAGTCCATCCTAGAATGGGTGATTTTTCTTGAAAATCCATTCCGGGAAAACCTAAGCCATTAAAAGAATAGGCTGACTGCCAAAACTGCAGACCTTGTTTACGCTGTCATCTACAAGGATTTTGCGGACGTTGGCATTGGTAATACATCTCTTGATCTTTTCCCAGTTGGTAATATTCTCAACATGCTTCTGCAACCAGTTGGAATAGTCTCCTAGGTGGTATGCTTTGTATATGCAGTTCAAAATAGCATTCCCCATGCTCTTGTTGGACACCATGAACATGAAGACTGTAAAGTAGAAGAGAAAAACTAAAGGAAAAAACATGGCCAATAGATACACCCAAAGAAACCATGAGACCCTGCAGTAGGCCCCTATAAGGCCAACGATGGAGACCACCATGACAAAAAACCTGATCTCTATCATTGGCTTTTCAAAAAACTTATTGTAGTCGATTTTTTCCCTATTGGCTTGGCATATCCCAACTCTTAGGATCTGAGCACGAGATACATTTCAACTTGGGGTTGAATAGTGAGGAGGTCATTTCGGAGTTCCAACCACATGGATTAGCAGGGGTTGAAGATATTTTCGGCACAAGGTGATTGTGACCAACATTTCCTAGAAGCCCATAAGGGAGCTAGCCCTCTGTGTGAAAAAATGTGGGTTTGCATTAGTGGGGTCTCTCGTAATGTACGGTGAAAGATTTCCTATATGGTCTTCTTCCATGGATGGAGGTCCTTGTTTTTTACCATGCCTTCTGATTTATGTGCATAAATAAATAAATAAATCAAAACCATTGTTTAAAACTCTAGCACAAAGCCATACTGTAGGTAAAAACTGGGGGAAAACATACCTTCAACCTCATTGGTAGCATAAGGAAGCACGAGCATATTTTACTTAATGACGAAAGAAAACCAGTGCATAGTGATGTGAGTGATCAAACGGGAGGCCAAATAGATGATTTTCAAGAACTAGGTATTATGGTTCTTTCTCTTATCAATGTCGACTGTTGCAACCCTAACAATGACGACAACTGCAACCCGAACCAACCCTAACAATGATGGATGCATGGCGAAAATTATGATCTGGGGACCCAACGAGTGTGAGAAAGTTCTGTAAACGGTTCATCTCTTCTCCACCTAGGTCGATCTCCCAAAAATCGAATGGCAGGTCCTGCACTTGAACAACAGGGCCCATAACTTCTATACCACGTTATTGTAGGTTATCTCTACTAACTCCACTAAATATCATCTGAAGTAAATTTGACATAAATGGTAATTTTGGTAAGAAAAGTGAGATGCATGTGGTGAAATTCTATTCGTCTCATAGGCGAGGAATCTAGCTACAATGCCAAGAAACCGTGTCCATTGTTTCAATGCCTTCGGCGTAATAAATTTATAATATAAAATCTATACAGCTCTACTCTTTGTATTATAATTAACTTTTAAAATATAAAGATCAAAACCACGAGCCAAAATTACAAAAATACACACTTATGAAAATCATTTAATTATTTTTTGGTATGAGGTAAAACTATATCCACTTGTAGTATTTTAGCTTTTATGGAGTTAAGTTGAAGTGATACTTCATATCATATGTTTTTTAGTTTTAATGATGGTGGAGCACATGGAGTAATGGGTATCTTGGGATATGGATGATGATGATGATGGTGGTAGTTAACGTACATTGAGACTATTTTGATCTATCGAACTTTAAGAGGGTTACTAGATTACTGCAAAATTTTATTTCAATGTTCAAAAAACTTAGAAATAAGTGTTCCTAGGTAGCCATAGTGTTGATAAGTTAAAATTATAGGGATGTTTGTATGTAACAGATATTAGGAAACTGCGATCTTATGTGGGTGTACAGAAGGCATTCTAATAGAAAGTGATTGCCATCCTCAACACTCGTAATCTCACATAGATGAGATTATAAGAGGTTGAAATAGCGCTTTTGACCATGAAATAAGACCTAAAATTATTTTTTATTGTTCAAGAGTTCATCTTCCTCAAATATAAAGAAACAACTTAACAACCCAAGACCCACAATCATTTGGTAAAAATAAAAATCTACTAATAAATATTAATTAATTATTTAAATATTATAATTTTACAATAATTAATCCACTAACATTGATAAATAATAACCCATAATAAATATTATAAGTGCACTATCAACTAATTTATGAGAAATTTTATATAAAAAAATTATATATATATTTATTAATTAATATTATCATATTGTTGAATAATGGAATCACAAACAAAAATTATAACTAGAATACAAGGTGGCCTTGCATTAAATATGAGCACTCTCCAACATTGATTCATAAATATTCTATTTTATATATTTATTTATAACTTTACAATATGGTTTTAAATATTCTTTCTTTTTCCTCGTGTTATCGTAAAATCTTTAGTGTTATCATAGAATCTTTAGTGACCCACATCTTTTCTATCCCTATTATTTTCACATATTCATGCACCAAACCCACATTCATATTATAAATTTAAAGCATTGAGTAGTTACGCTAATACTAATATAAGGATATTAACACATGTTTTATTAATTGTATAATTAAATAATACTAATATACAAATATCAACACATAACATTAATTGCATGATATATTTGTTTTGATTAATATTGTGTAAAATGATTAAAAATATTATTGAGAAGGGAAATATCAACACATAATATAGTAATGTGGGTTTTAAATTTTTGGAAAAGAATGTCCGGTTGAATATATATCTTTAAATTAATATTGTGTGAAATGATTGAAAATATTATTGAGAAGGGAAAAAGTCTTAAAAATTATTTATATTATATAAAATGAAGATATTTATGATTAAGATGATCGGGCTAGATGGTCCATAAATATTTGTGTAGGATAAAGTTGTGAATGGTGATATTTGTAGTGGTATCTTAAATAGTGATATCATTATATTTGTTATTATTTATATTATTAGTTCCTTTGAGAGTAGTCTAGGTATTTTGTTTTTTTATATTATTATCATTATATTTTAATATTGTTATTTATTTATATTATTAGTTTTCTTTAGAGTATCCTAGGTATATTATTATTATTATTATTATTCGAACCAATTAATAATTTGGAGTTTTTATTTCGTTTCATATCAAGGTAGTCCAAGGTGGGATAGTAGCATATGCCATATACTCATGTTGGGGTGTATTGAATTCTAATTAGTTTTGAAAAGGTTCATTTATGTTAATCCTACTTACCTATGGTTCCACTGGTTAACACAAATTTGAAAGAGTCATCATGGACGAGCCACATGTAGGGAAACCCGCATTGTGAAACTTGTTTTTTTCTCTATCTCGAGATGCTAGATGTAATCCTATTGCTTTGAAACGTGAATCAATATCTAGGGAAAGCCAAATACCTCTTGCCTCTGTTTACATTTCTTTGTTGGTAAGACTAGCCAAACATTTTTAGCTCATCTCCTCCTCTACTTAGTGGCTAGATTTTTTGTTTTTACTTCAATCAGGTTCTTTTATATATTCCCTTTCTCTATTGTCATGATCCTTCCCTCCCATCACTTTCTCTATTGTCATGATCCTTCCCTCCCATCACTTTCTCTATTGTCACGATCCTTCCCTCCCATCACTGTCTCTAAAATATCATGAGCTTAACCTCTCTCCTTGGTCCAATTTCTAGCCAACCATTACTTCCAGTAACACGAATCTATTTTGGAATAACTAAATGAGTTGTGTTTTGCAAATATAAGATTATTCTTTATGGGTTAGTGCTATGTTTTCATTTCAAATCAATGTGAGAGTCCCTCTTGTGGTTAGAATGCACTATCCTGAAGCATAAAGGAACAATTTTTTGATTACATTGTTCCAATTCCCAGTTACCTTGTCACCAAATGGTTTTGACTAAAGAATAAGTGAGCTATTATAATCTAAGGAGTTTGGGATCTAGCTAGAGTCATGAATAATTGATCAAACCGATATAAAAACAATGCAGGAGCCAACCCAAGTACCTGTGAGGTGCCATTGCTCCAAATAAAGACAACTAAATCCTTTGGTGTGCTTGATGATTCAAAGGGAAATCAAGAAGTTGTGTGATGCAAAGATCACCGCCCATCGGATAAGCTCATCATATTCCTCCTTGATCATGGTCACTAAGGGCTCAATCAATACTAACGATTTTGGTGCCAATATTATATATGTTCAAAGTTACAAAACAAAAATTCATTACTCAATTTACTTCTAGGTTGAACTGTAAGACCAAATTAAAGTCTAAATTCCAAACTTAGTAGAGATGGATTTCATAAATGAATCGATATCTTGTTGCTCCAAATGCACGATATAAGAATATTTCTAGTCACATGAACATGAATCAAAATACCAATCCACAACAAGAAATAAATTGCATCTACCTCTGCAATTAGCTATGCCTATAACAATGAAACTATACATGAAATAAGATCTCTAGCAATGAGATAATGGGAATATCGAGTCACTGTAGCATTGATTCATGCGCATATTTAGTTCTATAGTTGACGAGGTGCTTTTCCTATAACCTCAGCTTGTCCAACGCCCGTTCGAATTCTAAATCTGGAACCTACAACTTGTCCATCACCTATTTTAGTGTTAAATCTATGACCTATTTATGTGTTACATGGAGGATTCAACACACCACTCACCATACACATATTCCCATTGACAGGCGATTGCCATTTTCTTACGAAGAGAACGTAGATGGCTTAGAGGTCCCTATCATGTTATGTCTTTAATATCTAATAGACTGAACGTAGAGCATCGATTCATATAGATCGATAGCTTAGCTGTCACATTAATGTAATTGGTCATTAATGATCGCCTATCATACCTTCTTGTTATGTAGTTGAAGTTAGCAGATAAAATGACAAGGCAAGCATTCAAACCCATTGGGGTTGATCTAGAATTAGTTGAATCAGAAAAAAAATAAGTTGATATTGTTGAAGAAAAAGTACTGTGCAAGGTAATGGAATGAAATGAAACTTTGTTTACTACTACTAAATCTCAATCCACTCAAAGGAAATAATGACCACCTTTAAATTCTCCTTTAACATTTGCATCAAAGACTAATTATCACTGCATTAAGACAGTGTATAGGAAGGTCACTTTCTCTTGGAAACTATCGTGTGAAGCTAACTATGCAAACATCTATACTATGGAGCTTGTGCTACAGGAAGGGACTTGCTTCCCTAGTAGCTCCCCTCATTAGTGAAATGTGTAATTTAGTATCAAATTTAATCACAGCTAAGCATACTAATAATATTATTAGTTATATTAACGTTTTAATCATAGTTGAGCATAGTAATATATATTGTTTATTTATTTATTTTTTGCAATTAAGTACCCATGGGGGATTTGAACTCGAGATATTCCATTTACAACTTCTCAACTCAATTTCTCATTATCAGTTGCTTTGACCCTCTTGGGATTTTAATTATTTATATATTAAAAAACAAAGGAACTATTTTTGTTTGCTCGAAACTCCCTCACTTGGTAGGAGTGGCCTTTGGTCTAAGCCCACCATTACCTTAGGGAATTTATTCCATCAAAATCACCCAGGGATCGCACCTGGTATGGACCACACCATCCATCAACTCACTTGGCAGGAGTGGCCTTTGGTCTAAGAAACCATTACCCAAGGGAATTTATTCCATCAAAATCACCCAAGAATCACACCCAGTATGGACCACACCATCCATTAACTTGGCTGGATTTTGGGGTGTCTCCTCCCAACTAGTTCACCC